>VZTQ01007736.1:46848-170232 GCA_013400755.1 Pelecanoides urinatrix | reverse complement strand
GCGGGGGGGTGGGGTGGGTGGGGAAGGCGGGGGTTATGGCGATGGCGGAGAAGTTCGATTCTCTGGAGGAGCACCTGGAGAAGTTCGTGGAGAACATCCGGCAGCTCGGCATTATCGTTAGCGACTTCCAGCCCAGCAGCCAGGCTGGTCTCAACCAGAAATTGTGAGGGGCCCGAAGCTCCGCAATCCCTCTTCGTTACCGGGCCAGGCCGCGGGGCCCTTGCCACCTCCAATCCCGCCCCCCCCCCCCTCCCAGCCTGGTGCCTCAGGGTACTGGAGGCCCTGGCCGGCGGATCTGCCGCTCTTGCGCCGTAGCGAAACGTGGGAGGAGCGGCAGGGGGTTTCGCCGGGGTCTCCCTCGCTGGGTTTCGTGAGGCTGGCCTCTCAGCCTCGCGGTTAGCACAGAACGCCCCTTTTTGGCTAAAAATGACCCGTTCTCTTCTTACAGGAATTTCATGGTGACGGGCTTGCAGGATATCGACAAATGCCGGCAGCAGCTTCACGATATCAGCGTGCCCTTGGAAGTTTTTGAGTAAGTAACTTTGTACCTGGTGCTGTAGTGGGTGTGATTTGAGGCCGCGTGTCTCTGCAGCTTGGATATTTTCCCTGAATACTGCTTGTTTCTTAAACTCCATCTTGTGAATGCCTCCCGAGAACGTGAGCAGGCAGAAGAAGGTAAGAAGTACCTTTAGCCTGTGAGAAGGCGGAAGGGTAAGAGAAGTGATAAATTGCACACCTGCTTTCAGATGTCTTTTTTTTTCTTTTTTCTTCTTTTTTCGATTTATGTGAACTTTACATATGTAGGCGGTGATACAGATTCTGCCGAATCTAGTGGTTTAGTAAGTAAGCTTGTATTTTGGAAATACATTTTTACACTAGGTTAGAATCAGGATATAAAGTTGCAGGTGAAAATAAATTACGCCAGTAGTTAGGTGTTTAGTTTCAGTAGTGGCAATCTTCTTGTTGGTAGAGAATTAGAACGTTAAAAGCAAAATCATGAATGTAGAGGGAGAGCTATACAAGACAGCTTTTATGATACAGCTGAGAAGTTAATTTATTAGTCTTTCTTGTAAGTCCAAATGTCACTGGGTTGCGTTATTCTAGTGTATTACTGGTTATACAGGACTCTCTTCAGTTGGGCTTTCAGTCTATCTGTAAATCTATGATGACAATCTTAGTTCTGTTTTCTTTATCCAGTGATGGAATTTCCCTTTGTCAGGCACTTATACTGCAAAGCAAAAATACGCTTAGAGGTTTGCCAATACAGGTGTGTTAATTTTTACTCTTTGCTATAGTATGTACACTTTCTCCTCATCCCTGAATTGCTGGGTACTGTATTCCTATGTGGTTATCACTCACCATGTACTAACTAAGCTACTTTATGGTTAGCATTCTTTCAGTTGCTTGGAAGAGGGCTGTCTTTCTTCTTTCATGTGTCCTTATTGCCTGTGAGGAGCTGGGTAGTTGTATTTTTTGTTTGCTTTTAATACATTTTTCAAAGCTCCAGGTTTTCTGGAAACAAAGATTTAAACCAGTGTACTAAGACAGCTGTTTGCTGGCCACAGTCCTTCTTGAACTGTCTTTTGAAAATAGCTGAGTTAAACTGCTTTTTAAAGTGCACATTTCAGATAATAGTAGTAACAAAAAGACAGCAAGGTGAATAAATCTGTACCTTGGAGAACATCCTAGTAGGAATATGATCATTTAGGTAGTATCTTTTCTATTTTCAGATACATAGATCAAGGCCGCAATCCTCAGCTTTACACTAAAGAGTGTCTGGAGCGAGCTTTGGCTAAAAATGAGCAAGTAAAAGGAAAAATTGACACAATGAAGGTAAACCAGAAATAACAAAAGTACTAATGTAATAATGTATTTTATAAGTTTCTAATTTTCTGTAAATATGTGGGGTTTTTTCACTTGTGCAGTTATTAAATTCCCTTATTAGGTGATTTGTATTAGGATTTGCTCTGCATACCTGTATCTTAATTGATGCTAAGACAGCCTGTTCTGGAAAGGAAACATGTAATTCATCCCACAGTTGGAGATGCAGATGTGGCTATGATTTTTTTTTTTTGTTAAATTTGCATTACAGATCTCTTTTTATTTTCATTTTGAATACTAGTGAGTACCTCACGCCGTTATAGATCTGTAACTGTGATGTGTGTCAACTTAGAAGGAAAACAGAAGGGGTATTTTTCCAGTCTTGAATGCATCTTAGAGTATTAAAATGTCAAGTGTGCTATGTAAGCATGAGTTAATCTCTATAAAATTACTTAAAATGTATGCCAGTGTGTAGGGTTTTCTGAACTTGTGCTTTCATGCAGTATGAACCTAAGCATTCTGCTATACTGTTTAACTGCTGTAATTACTGATGAAAAATACAGTCAGAAAAAGAAGTTTAGTGAGATTTGAGAAAGGGCTGTTTGTGTTTCAGAACGTTCTTTGGCTGAACTTTAAATTAGTGTGGAGGATGGCAATTTGTGCTGCAAAACGTAGACATATCTCCATATGTTCTAAGCTTCTCTTTCTTTTGATATGCTTTGTGCTTGTAAAAGTTGTAGGAAGAATTATGTATTTCTAAGCCAGGTGCGAGTTCCTTTTTGAAGGTGGAGGGGTTCCATATGAAATCAACAGGACATGTCCTTTATCAACTTTGCTTAATAAGGTCAGACAGATACTGATGCACCAGAGTTTACCAGAGAGGTCCAACTACTTTGTATTTCTTAAGTGAAAATGCCAGTTAATTTATGGGGATTTAAAAGCATTTTAGTTTGCCTGGTGCTTTCCTAGCGGATTTCACTTGAGCATTTTCTGTGAATTTTGTAAATGTAACTTTCTGTGTTTGTGTGTGTGGTTTTGAGGGTTTTTTTTGGGTACCATTCTTTTAGGTCACTGAAATGTAGAACTGTGGTGTATACAGACGTTTCTGTTCATCAGATAACCTTGCTTGATGAAATCTAAATAAATTGTGCAGATGATGTATGTACATTTTTTTATTTTCTTTCCAGAAATTTAAAAGTCTGTTAATTCAAGAACTGACAAAGGTGTTCCCAGAAGACATGGCGAAGTACAAAGCTATTCGAGGAGAAGATCCTCCTCCTTAAGTTTGCCTTTGATAGCTCTAAAAATGTCAATTCCATAAACTGACACCACTCTCTAAAAACATTGATTGGAGAGAGGGGGAATCCAAGCCTTCATAACAACTGTGCTAAAAATGGTGGTGATGGACTGTAAAGGAGCTTGATGATTACTGATGGTTCTGGTCTGAAGCTACTGAATCTTCCTGAAGATTTTTACTCAAAGGTTGCAGTTGAAACTTCCTATGGTGATCTATTACTCTTTCCTGAAAGGTTTTGGAGATATAACTGCCTGCAGGTTATCAATACATAGCATTTCCCACAAAGTGCATTTGCAGAGCAGAAAATCATGGTTTTTGTCTTCTGAAAAGTATGCTACAGGATTGTGGGCTCATCTGTTTTTAAAATAAATGTATTTATTATACTTGATTCTTTTTTCCTTTTTTTTTTTTAAATTACAGTGCAATTGACTGCTTTCATCTTGCCAAATTCTGCTGAACAGGAACCTGTCAAGGGCTGCAGTTCTTATGTGTCATAATGAATTACAGCCAAGAAAACCTTCAGATATTTTTGTTTTGCTCTATGAGCTGCAGTGCAGATGGCTGAGGATATAGAAAGTGAGCATATTTGGGGACTAGCTCCTCAACAATGTTAATAATTTGTATAGCATTTAATGTAAGCTTGTGTTTAATTCTATTCATTTTCTGTAAGCAGGTTGTGGAATAAAAATTTGAAAAAAATTTAAATTCTAACATTTTTCTGTTGTATGCTACTCTTTAGAGAATGAACTGAAAGCTGTGAAAAATAGGATATTCCTCAGTCTCACAGTGGTAGAAATAAAATGTGTATCAAAACTTGGCTGTTGAAAGTTTATATATGAAGATAATGTCAACTTGGTATTCTGGTTTTGTGGGGAAAACTTCCCTTTTAGTACCTGAAACAGGAGATTTTGGGGATCAGTGGTTGTCACCTGAAGCATTTCTGATTAGCTGTGAGCTCATCTGTGAGATCTGTAACCGTTCATATGTAAGGTAATCCCAACATAAACCCATAAAAATATGGGTTCGCTACCCGGGGCATAGTGCATGTGCAGAAGACTAGTTCTACAGTGGAAGTGAGAGGACTTCTTTCAGTCTCGGGGATTTGTGAAACTTGAACCATTTGTGCTTACATTTGTCCTTGCAGGTGTAACTTTTTTTGCACCAGCAAATGAATTTATTATTTTGTTAACTTTCTTTTAGTTGCTAAACTTCGTGGGTTTGGGCAGGAGCTGCAAAATAGCACTCTATGCATGTACTCCATAGCAGACCTACCTAGCCTATTAAAGACCTTAATGGGGGCGTAGGTATGTTCAAGTTGCTGGTGCCGTAGTTTCCACACCTGAAGTACCGTCTGTGCTCAGTTATCCAGCTGAAGCAAAGCCTGTGCGTAATGCCAAGCAATACTATGCCTGACCAAGCTTTGGCATAACAAAAGGAAAAAGAAAAACAGAAAGCTAGGTGTTCCTCTGCGTTACTGAAGACTTGTTACCTAATCTAATTGCTGCCTGATATTATCCTGCCCTAGTCTGCACACTTGCTTTTCCTTGTATTTGCTTCAACACTAATCACTCTTTCCCTTCACAATTTTATTGTACTAACTTGGCAGAAAACAGCGATAAAGAAAAAGCCTGGATTGCCCTAGGTCCCTAGCAGTCGTTGAAGCAAGGCTTGTGACTGGCAAGTGGGATGTGCACAGGGCACGAGCAAAGAAGGTAAGAGCATGTTTCCATGCGTATAACGTGGTGGGAAGCAGAGCTTGAGAGCAAAAATGTCAGCAGCAGGCAGGTGAAACTGTGTTTAAGTGGTAGTTGAGAGAGAACATTTATGGGACAAGAGGCCAGTAGATACTGGTCTGGATACTGGAGTATTCTGGCTTCTTGCTCTGACAGCAGTTTGTGTGTCAGACTTGGAGTAGCACACTTAAAAACTGGTGCTTCCAGGAAGCCCTATTTTTATATCTACTTCTCATTCCAAAATATATTACTCTGGTTGTGCAAATTCTCTTAAAATTCATATTAAAAAAAAAAAGTAAGTAGTCTAGACTGTTCGTTCTTGCCACTTGGATTTTTGGATCTGTAAACTTCACAGGGTGAGTCTGCTAATGCTTTGGGACATCCTTGGTAGCTTTAATTTTTGTAACACCAACTTAGGAAAAAAAATGAAAGCACACTAAAAGTCAAATGAAAAAAAAACACATAGGATTCCTCCGTAGAGCAAGCTGGTATTTTGTTTGAATGTAGACTGACTCCCTGGGGAAGCACTGGAATAGGTTGGCCAGGCAGGTGGTAGAATCCCCAACCATCTTTGGAGGTTTCTAAGACTCACCCGGACGAGGTCCTGAGCAGCCTGATCTAACTCAGCAGTTGGCCCTGCTTGGAGCAGGAGCTGGGCTAGGTGAACTCTAGAGGCTTTTCCCAATCAATATGATTCTGCGACTCTATGATTCAAATAATAAGAGTTTGTAAGTACAAAAAGGATAAAGGTTAGGGGCTAAAATTGCTGAAAAAGAAATTTGGATTAGGCATTAAAAAACAATCTTATTGTAAGGCTAGCAAAGCAATGGTACCGTTTTCTTGTTGAGTTTCCATCAGAACATTGATGAGGCATTGATACAGCTGATCCTGTCTTATAGCAGAGGGAGAAACGACAACTTCTTGAGGTCCCTTCTAGCCCTTTTTTGATCATAGGATTTTGCCATTCAGAAAAAAATAATCCATATGGATTAGTATAAAGTATTTCTTGACAAGAGAGCAGGGACGGAGAGCAAGGGCAAGAGGCAGTGGACCTGAGTTGTAATGAAGGAAATTTGGTGGGCAGAGGGAGTAAGTTCTTCACTCCAAGACTGGTTTAGCACTGGAACAGGTGCTCAGAGTGGCTGCAGAATTGCTGCCCTTGGAGGTTTTCCCATCTTGCCTGTACAAAGCCCTGGGTAATCAGACATAACTTAAAAGTTAGCCCTTCTTGGGGCAGGGTAACCTGCAGAGGTCCTTTCCAAACAATTTTTTTTCTGTTTTCTATGATTCTATTATCTTACTTTATCACAGTGAAAGGTTTTTGACTATTCAGTCTCAACACTGAATTTTTTTTATTGCAGTATGCTGCAGATGATAGTAGGTATTTATTCAGTGCAGGGACCTTTGCTTTTATGTAGTGCAAATCGTGATTAGCACCCATGCCTGTAGGTGAAGTACGGAAGAGATGCTGCAAGAAGCTTTGTCATTTGCTTTTCAAGGCATTGGGTTGTGAGCATAAATGGTTTTAAACTGTTTCTGATCCCAAATATCTTTAAAGTATGTGCAAAGTCAAGTTTACTTTGAAACAAAGGTGAGACCTCTGGAGGACCTGAACTCTTGAGGTAATTCTGTCTGTGTAGCGCATCTTCTCTATTAATTTCTAAGCCCACTGCATTGAGTGGGCATCTTGTACCTGTTTCCAATTCCTCACACTAACTATGATTTCCCACTTAGTGACTTTAGAGACATTAATGTTGTTATACAAGAGTCAGGTTTTCAACCGGGAGAGACCTTATCTTTTTGATTCTTGAATAAAAAAATACTTAGTTTTACGTTCTGCTTCCTCCTTTGATTCAACCCCTTTGCTGTGATGCCATTCAAAAACTTTTAGCTTATAATCTTTGGTTTAAACACCATATTCTAAAATGTAGTCCTCATTTTCAGATCAGGTTTTACACAGATGGTTACTTTGAATTTTGAGCCTAGTGTATTAATTTATAACAGCATCACACAGTGTTCGGCTGGTACTGTGAAAGCACTATCACAGGATTTACATTCCAGATGATGTGTGGAGCTTAGCATCACACGTCTCCATCAGTTTATATGCTGACCAGCTCTGTGTTGATCAACTCAGAGCTAATGAGCTTTATACAGTATGCCTTTTTTGTAATGTGTTCTTTCCATATCTATATTCCATGCTATATATTCCATAGAAACTAATAACGGATTAGTAGAGCTTATAATGTATGTATTTACTCCTACTGCTGATAGCAAAAGAAGGCGCGAAAAGGAAAGGGATACACTCACAGATTCGCTGGAAAGAGGATTTGTTCCTTGAGTATAAAAGCACTGAACAGAATTCAAAATTTATCTTTCTGAATGTTAAATATTTTTGTGTGTGCTGAAAATTTCCTTTCCTTAACAGAAAAAACCTGTGTGTTGTTTCAATGCATCACAGCTGCCCTCTAACTGCTAAGCAGCTGAATCGTTTCTCTGCAACCCTGCTACTTTCCACCTCTGAAGAGCACCAGCAGGGTAGGGCTAGAAGGTTTTTTTTTTTTTGGCAGAGGATGGTGAAAGAGAAACTCTGTTCATAGAATTTGTGTATTTTTTATGCTTTTGTGGGCTTACTGTGGGAAGCCCTTGAAATTAGTTGAATTGCCCAGTAAGCATCCTTTCTGTCTCAGCTACAGCCTTCACGTCACTCCACAGGAATACCAATGTGCTATTGCGTGAGGCAGTCTCCTGTACCGTGTGGAAAAGCATGTTCATTTTGCTACTGTTACAACCCCATCATCCTTCTCTAAACGCTGTACCAAGGACTTGGATGAAATCTATGCATTTGATTTGTTTGTGAAGCATCGTTCAATTTTGGCCATGTTTTTGCTGATTATGGATTTGATTGTACCGGCTACATAATGCCCCAGCAAGGCCTCGTGCGTTCTCTCGTCTCACTGTTTTTGATGCTGTTACTGTAACATTATTAAAGTAGTTGAGTTTGATTTTTGCAGAACAAACAGGAGTGGCAGAGGACTCTAACAAATAACAACTCTCACACTTCCAAAACCAAAATCACAGTGGCCTCTAGGGTCTATTTTATGAAAAAGCAATAGAAATTTTTATTTTTAAATTTTACTCTATTGTTATCCCAATTAACAAAGATTCTTCTATTCTGAATTCCAATATTTAACAGTTATTTTATGGTATAAAGGGTAATATTTTCCACAAGTTGTGCATTTCCTTCTGTCTTGCTTTTCTCCTCCATCCTGTGAGAATTAATTGTTACCCGATCATATTTGGTGGACATTAATGAAGGATGTTTTGCCAAAACAGTATAAAGTATTCTTTTCTTTCCACATTTTGTGATGAATGAGTGGACCTTTTTAAAAAATTGTTTTGTCCCTTTTGGCTAGTGCATCTCTAACTGCTTTTAGCTGTAGAAGTGTATCTGCTTCTGGCTTCTCCACAGGTTATGAGACCTATGCTACAAGCTCCTCTTCTGCAAGGGAGGGTGAGCAAGGGAGATGGAGGAATGTAGGAGCCGGGCTCCTACAAGCACGCTCTCTGCGGCACGCAGCCGGGGCCTCTCCAGAATGACAAACAGGTCTGACAGGCTGGCTCTGGGGCAGGTCAGCCCTGGCCAGCTCCTCTGTGATGGCCTCGGTCAGCCCTAACCTTTGGTGGACAATAAGGGCTTGGTTTTCCCACAGAGTTTCTGCAGTTTCTGCAGCCAGGCTCATAAACTGAGTTGTGCCTGTCAGCACCGAGCTGAGCCCCCGCCAGCTCTAAACTGATGAATGAATCGTCAGGGTGCTGGAGCAGGGTTCTGGTCATGGTGGTCCATACAGGGAGTGGCGCAGTCAGAGGCTGTTGGTGAGAGCCAGGGTATTATAACTGCTGGGCAGCTAATGCCTGCTGGATAAGTCCCTGAACAGGCAGTGAGGATGAGCTGCAGCTGGTTGATAAATCACCATATCACCACCCAATCCCCACTGAAGGATTTGGGGAGCTGGGGAGCTGGCATTCACTCTGGGTGCGGGAGATATTGGGAAGGCTGAAGGTCTGCAGTCTGCCTCTGTGTGCTGGCCATAGCTTCCTGTAGGATTTAGAGATCAGCCTGGAGCAATGGAGGAGCCACAGGGGTCAAGCACAGCCACAGGGCCCTAAAAATGTGTGAGATGTGTTTGATAAAAGTGTATACTTTGTTATTGTTGTTAGTTAATAAAATAAGTACCCAGCACTGTGGCCACAGTGAAGATGGTTACCCCCATAATACTGATGTCCATGCTTGCTGATGGGAAGAAGGTCCTGGGCTTCCCTGGCTCAAGGAGAGGAGTTTTACAGACAATGCATGGACCATATACTTCCTCTGGATATCTAGGTGGTAAACATGGTGACTGGGATAGTTAGCGGAGATGGAGGATTAGGGAATAATATTCCTTATAGGCGACATCCTCATGGGATCCCAGCAGTGTGTGTTTTGTGGGGAGTCTGTCTGTGTGAGAAAACATTTTTTTTGGCTTGGAGGATATATACATCAGGAATAATAATAAAAAACCCAAACAAACAGGAAAAAAAAAGCTAACCCATCAATTCTCACGTTCTGCTCAGCTCCAGTTCTAAATCTGTGACACTTTCTTATTCTATTATTTTACACTGGCTTCACTTACTGTTTCTAGGCTAGCCATGCAAACTATTGCTATTATTGTAGCTGCCCCAAACAGTCCGTATTTAGCATAATGTGGAAGAGAGGTAACTGTTGTAACTGATGCGTGTTTTAGGGAAGAAAGGGTAGCCAGAATAAGTGCATTTGAGTTCATAGTGTAGAACAAGAATTGCTAGAAACAACGGTGTTTTCCATTTCCAGTTGCATGTGGAACACAAAAATCTAACCTAATTTTTTTCTAGTTTGTTAATTGGTTCTCTGAAAAGGAGCATATGTATGAATTACACTCATGTATGCCCTGGTTAGATGGTAACCTTCAAGACATTTGTTAAAGGAGAATGTTACATTTTTGCTCTTTCCCATTCTGTTACCTTGATTGCATGGTTGGAGGTGGTCTGCAATTTTATTTAAAAATAACATCAAAATAACATCAGCCAGGCAACAAAGCATCTAAAATAATTAAAAGGCAATCCAAATTCATCTAAAAGAAAGGTATGAAAGCCTATGAGCACTCAGAATTTCAAGTGTATCCTTGAATTTTAGTAAGCTTTTGGAAATAATAGGGAATATGTAATTACAGGTAATAATTGCTTATTTTAAAAATGATTATCCTTATTATATACGCTATGAAGTGAAGAGATATGAGATAATGCTGCTGGGCACACACTTCTTTAAGATGGAGAGTGTGCTCCCATACTCCATTTAGGATAAACAAAGACAGTGTAAAATTCTTTTGTTCGGGCTTGAAAAGAAACCGACCAAGAAGGTGCAAAGGATTTTACTGCAACCTGTTAAGGTTCAGCATCCTCTCTGTCCCTTTTTCTACGGTAAGTAGAAGCAGTTGGGTGCCCAGCCTTCCCCCATCCTTGAAACCTCTTTTTGCTTAAGCCTCCCTGTGTAGAATGCCTAACTTAAAGCTGTGAAGTCTAACAGGTAAGTCTAACATACCCGTTACAGCAGTTACATGCTGCAGCTGATCAGCTGTTTGTATATCTAACCCATAGCTCTTGCTGGGTTTTTTCATGCAGATCAAGACACTTTGGTTGTTAGCCAGTTCTCAGGATAAGATGAAGCACCAGTGCGCCTGAAGCAATCTGTTACTCTCATACCATTCAGAAGAGAGTTTCTTGATGCAAAAATTCATTCTAGGCAGAGCAGTTTGGTTTTCATTGATTCACCTATCTAATTGAGTTGGTTGATAAAGTACTGCTATGTGGTGGTAATGGTTTCATGATTTCACAAATATTTTATATTGTGAAGTTTTTATAAATTACTTTCTTTGCTGAATGCAGTTCCCAAGTGATTGAAAGTGCTTATTGTATGGTTCCAATAAAGTTATCCCAGGTACCCTGTAGTCCCATCTTTGGCTCCCCTATGATCATAGAAATAGAGAAGATAAACCATCCCATCTATTTCTTTTTGCCACGAGTGAGTTTTGAGATTTTAACTAGATCGGTTAGAAACTACTAACTGAACTTGCAGTGCTACCGAAACCTCTCTAAATCAATGTATTTAAAAGGTGAATTATATAAACAAAGACTTAAAAAATGTGTAAGAAGTGTTCCAAATACTGAGCTTAACAGCAAGTTAATAAACGAGAAATATTGCTGCCAAGAATATTTCTGGATTCTCAGGTTTCAACACAAAGTAATTTCTCACTTTACTATGATTAATAGCTGTAGCATTTCTGGGCAGTTGCCAGGCGTCCTTCCAACTCCGCAGAGCACAGAGTCAAGGTGACGGGAGTATCTGCACTGCTCAGAGAAGACTGTGTTTACTACATGTACTTCAATTACTTCCATATGCTTAAGATTCTTCTGTATATTTTCTTGATTAAAATAATGGAGGAGCACACATTGCAAGACACTTCTGTAACAGCTCTTTTAATACTCTTAATTCAAATCAGGAATCTGTATTTTCTGTATTATGACATATTTCATACTGAGAACTAGACTGTATTTAGTCTCAACAAGATGTAATGCAGACAGTAAAAAAGAAACATCTTTCTGCACAGTATGAAAATTTTCAAAACAATTCCTTCTCTTCTGAAAGAAAAGTCACTTTATGTGCTAAGAAATAACACAATGTTCCCATTCTTAAAGATCTGATTTGAATCTAATTTGCTTGGTATTTGTAATTTGGTCATTATATTAAACAAACTTCTCCAAATATTCCTCAAAGGAAGACGAAGCTACTTTTATATATAATCTGGGAAAAGGCTTGAAATTATTGTCACATTGCATTAACAAGTTACTTTGTGGGAATCTGGGCCATATTTATATCACTTCAGCTGCAAAAATAACATTTACTCTTCATGTTAATTGTTGACATTCATAAACTTTTATTTGGAATGTTGCTGAGGATTCAAAATTCCTGTGATTATATAGATGTAACGATATATACCAAGCCGCTTCTGTACTATCATGGGAATTTTCAGTCCTCGTTAGGAAACAAAAAGAAGCTTATAATTGTCTGTCACCAAAATCACTGGTAGGTGCCATTTTTGTAGGGAAAAATATTTTACCCATAGGCACCTTAGAAACACATTGCTGAAGTAAGAGATTATAATATAAATGTATATGAAATTCCATCTTCAGGCTTATTACTTGTTTCAAAGTATTATAACATGTTAAAGAATAGATTATCATCTACTATTTTATTACATTTGACCAATACTTTTTTGAGAGATTCTCTTATATGGTCAAAACGCAAGACCCAAGAAGTTCGAGCAGACAAAAATGGCTTTGAATAGATCTCTTATCAAACATGAGATGTTACTTGGTCTAAGGCTATTTAATATAATTTCTGGTCATCACATATTAGGTTACAATACTTAAATGAAAAATTTAATAAGCATCTGGTACTCAATAAAACAAAATATAGATTCAGTGATACAACAAATCTTATTTAAGAGAAGTATGTTAAAAAATAAACAATTTCTTCTTTCAGAGCTCTTCTTTCGAATTAAGAAACTTGAAAAACTTTCAAATCAAGAAATATTTTCAGAGTACAATAAGCATAAATTATGTGACAGCTTTTTTTATTGCTTTTTACTCAGCCTGGGAATTTCTTTTCTTATGCCACACGTTGCAGAAGACACATAGCTTCATAGATGCATTTTTCCTTGGACAGAAATTCTGCTTTTACATAAATGAACTTCCTGAGGTTGCTCAGCGTACGTGTAAGCTCTGTCATCTCTAGAAGTTGATAGTCACGGTTGCAGAGCATTAAACTTGCAAGAAAAATCTAATTTGCTGCCCAGCAATGAAGCTCTATTTTGATCAAGTGAAGAGGAAAGAACCATTTTGATTGGAACTCACTGAGATTGTGGTGAAAGCAAAAGAAAGGAAGCAATTAGTAAAACCACATCTTTCTCTCATTTATTGGGCTCCAAATTTTACAAACCAATCAGTTACAAAGCTTATCGTGGAAATATTGCTGTTGCTCTTACCTTTATTATTATTTGAGGAACACAAACAACCTGAAGAAATGTGATAGACCTGTGTAAAGAGAGGATTCCCAGGCAGAGAAAATTGTGACTCAGAACAGTGTAGCAGTACACAGGTGAGTGACTGTGTATGCTCCCCTGCCCTCCACTGATTTAGGATGTAGGGACATCCTCATCCTGATGTATATTACTTTTGAGCTTTGTAAGTCCCAATGGATTTTTTTTTTTTCCCTCCATGAAATTTGTTGAGCTGGACTTCAAACCCCTTTAAACTTTAACATCTATAAAATCTCATGGTGAGGAGTTCCACAGTTCATATTCACATTATGTGAGGAAGTGTCTGCTTCCATGTGTTTCGAATCAGCCATCCACTAATTTCATTCTTAGTTCTTGCACTAGAAGAGATAGGGAGCAGGCATCTCCTCTCCCTCCTCTTCACGTCACTTGTGGTTATGTATATTACTGTAATACTCCCTTCCCGATCAACTTTTTTCCAGGCTGACGGCTACTTTGTTTAACTGCTCCTGATATGGAAGCTGTTTTGTACTTCAGATCATACTTGCCAGTCTTCTCTGAACTGTTTCCAATTTTCATTTCTGTCTTTTTAAAACCTCAGATTCTTTAAGATTAATCTTTAACAAGGGATCTTGTTGAAGGCCATCAGGGAATCCAAACAGAGTTCATCTATGCACCATTGATGTCCAAAAACTCACATGCACCTTTAGAGAACTCCAACAGCCTTCCCCATATCTATGTAAAGTCTTCCCTGTACCAAAAGCTGTGTTAGCTTTTCTCTAATACGTACTTTCCCTAATATATAATCTTGCTTTTGCTGTTCCTGGATGATTGAAAAGTGCTTCTTTATCATTTCAGAATTAAAAATGTACTTGGGCAAATCAGATTCCTTCACACACTTTATTTATCCAGAACCATGCCATTTAAGGCAAAGACAATGTACACAGCTTTTAAACAAACATTTGCATAAAGTGTATGCCAGTTCAGGGTTCATATATAAAATCCTCCAATATTTTTTCAGAGGATGAAATTATCTTTTGTCAACATTGATAGAATGTTTTAAAATCCTCTTTTTTACATGATGGCAAAGGACAACAAGGAGTGTTTTCTTCTTCTTTGCTGCATCAGGTACGTCTGCTTTTTAAGAGTAAATATTAAACTGAGAGATATAAAGACATCCTCCTTTGCCCAGGGATCCTCCAGCATAAAATCACATTGCTTTGTCTAAGTCCTCTTGTCACTGATATAAAATTAAGCTTACTTTGAAAACAGCTTCTATTACTTCTATTCTATTACTTCTATTATTTCTATTCTTAGTCTATTACTAAGTTTTAATATTGTATCATGTTAACTCACCCCTGTAAACCACCTGGGAACAAGATCAAATTAATTTTGAAAAGGACAGAAAAAGGAATGTCTATCTCACAGCTTTGGCATTTCCTTTTCTTATCTATACTGCACTCTGGGGCTGTTCAAGTAAACACACATACATTTAAATGAATATGTAAAAGTTCAAACTGGCATGGTCTGTGGTTGTACAAACAATCATTTGAATAACCTCAGATGCATATTAGCAATTATATGTAAACACATATAAAATGGTATTTAAATATACACGTATGCAGTCATCCAACTGCACACAACCAGGAACTGTGCATCTTTCAGATTCTGATGAATTAACCACCATACCCTACTGTACATACCATACCGTACTGAAATTTTCTCATAAAAGAACCTGGGAGCTTTTTTTGAACTATAATTCTATATTTTATAATTATTTATATTTTTATAAGCAAATATATATACTTTGTGCAGTAGTATTGCACATTCATCAGAAAACTCCGGTCATATTTTAGCTCCATCAGCTGTGACAGCTGCTTTCTTTACTCAGTGCTTTAGTAATTTCATACAGATACAGCACAAAAGAGCTATTAAAAATTGAAGTGAATTATAACAATTTTGCTAGTCTCTTTTCTGCAAGTGATCCGGTACACAGAAGAGCCAGAAAACTGCCAAACACTTTCTATACAATTTTGTCCAGTTATCAGTAGAATAAGAGAGTGTTGAAGACAGTCCTAATAATCAAATACATGGATAATCGGATATGCATTCCCTTCAAAGAAGGCATCCTCAAGACTCAACAATAATTATAAATTGCTGAAAATTACTGGATCTGATTTATATTCTGGGCATAGCAACAGAAAAAAGTATTGCACAGGCAGCAGTATCTTGGGAGAAGTGATATTAATTTGAAGGACAGACAAAAAGGTTACTCTGATCCATTTTTATAGTAGTTGTCTTTGCAACAGTTCTGAGGCAGCACCAGAAAGGATGGGATGAAAGATTTAGATTTGCCTGAAGAACTGACAATATCCTCCCATTCTTCCATTGGTCTGAACTGACTCTGTACGGTAGAATAAAAATCTTGTTTAATTTTGCAGCTTTTGCAATAACTGTAGAGCCCAGGGACCTGAGTGCAGGCATTGATTTACTTCCTGTTTCTCGTTTAACTGCACTGACCAGCAGATTGCTTGCTAATTTCGAAGGAACAATGTGTTTTAAAGGAAGATGCTGCCCCATTGCTGCGGAGAGAATATGCAAATTCGCTGGATTTTTTTATACAGTTGTAGGTCTTATACAACACCAGCATTTAGTTTTATTGTAACTAAGATGATAAATTACAAATCCAGAGTGACCACAAACATTAAACCAAAAGAATTAGAAAGAAGATAAAGAAGCTTTTAAAAAATGCTTACATATAAGACCAGAAAAGACTAGATCATTTTACCAGCCTTACTACATTCCTGCAAAATTCTTAATATTGGAGACCATAAAGTTTCACTCAGGCATTCTTAGACTAAGTTATAAAACTTGAGCTAGGTTAAAACATTTCACTAAAAATCAGGCAAAGTCCAAAACTAGACACAGTGTAACTTGAAAACTAAGCCTTATGACCCCTGAATTTATTAGCAAGCTATATCAGTTATGTACCTGATCTGAGCTATCACAGCAATGATTCATCGTATCCAATGTTTTCTCTCTGAAAGCAACTGATCCCCGTTGCTAAAGGAAGACGGGAACAGAGCCAAAACCATAAGAGAATAAGTCTTGGCATGCTGGGAATAGCCTGTGAGGGACAGAAGTCCATCCTGATGTCCTTGTCAACATCCCAAATAAACACTATCAGCTGCAAAACATCCTACTTGCAGATATGCACAAGTAAAGCCAAGATGCTGTGTGCAGGTATGTCAGGCTGCGCATTAACTGAGGGGCCCTGTAGTGCTTTTAGGGTCCTGCCTGCAGGTAGGTGTTCCCACGTCCTTGCCCTGTATCCAAAAGAGGCCCCGGTGTGGTCCTAGTCTACCATATATACACCCTGTACAGTTTTTAGGAGTAAAAGTCTCCCTGGTGCTCATTTATGTGAAGCAGCATTTCAAAACTGAATCCAACTGCATAAATAAACTACCAGCCCACCGTCATCAAGAAAATAACAGGAGTGAGGGTGGAGCATTTCCAAAGAGCAGTGCAAATACTAATTTTCACAATATTCCTGGGGCAAGTGTGGTTCAAGTTGCAGAATTATAAAGTGAATCAGAAACATAAACACAGGCCACAGGTGGAAGAAATGTAGGAACCAGGCTCCTGCTGCCTCCATACCTGTTCCTCAGGTAGAATAGAAATGCTTTACACATATAGAACAGATGATCCAAAAACATGCCAGCCTTAAACTGAAAGAGTGCTGAACTGATAAAGATGACAAAATATTTTGAAGCAGCATTAACTTGCAGAGCTGCTCAAATCAATTGCATTCAGGCTGTGCATTTTAATGCATTTTAGCAAGTGTGTCAAATGAATTCTGAGGGTAGCAGTCCACTGATACAAATCACTAATCAGAGCCAGAGTGAACGGTTTTACGGCCTGGCTCATAAAAACAACTTTTGTCTATTTAGCAAGATGACCCAGCAACCAATTTTCTAGAGCCACTGCAATTGCTTACCATGAAAATTACAGGTTGTGTTCAAGAAAGGGTAAACACCAGAAGAACCTTTGTGCATTTGCTCCACTTTCTGCTGAGCAGCTTTGGCCACAGCTTTCTGAGCATCATATCTCATTTACAAGGTGACCCAGAACACAAAACGTTTTAATTAGCCTGAAAATCCAACCTGCTTTATATACATGCCTGTCAGTCCCCTTGCCTTCTGCTGCCCTTCGTTGCTATGGCAGCGCTCTCCCAACAAAGGAGGATATCTTGCAGAAGGAGAAAAGCATAGCCAAGATGCTCAGAGCTTTTGCATGTGGCCAGATAAATATTCATGATGCAACCGTCTGCTTAAGTGCTGCTCTTTGAGTAAGTTCTAGAGGTATTGTTCACCCTCAAATAACACCCAGAAGAAAGTTTTCCATATTAAAAAATAAACAGATCCCCAGGTAGACTGCAAATGTTAAATCACCTTCCTTCCCCAAATAGCAGTTGGGAAGTGCCAAGTGAGGAGACTGCTGTACAAAGAAAAATAAATCAGGTGCTTGACCAGTGTAAATCAATCTCTGAGATCTGTAAAACCTCTCCAGTTTTTACTAGTTGACAATTATCATTTGGCCCATTGTATTGATGGTACAATCAAAAGCAGAATCATTTTAACTGATGAGAAGTTATGTAATGGTCTATGTATTACTATTACGTATGTGGTACAGATTTATTATATGATACAAATCACAACAGGACATAAATAGATACTTACACCTGAAAGTGTATTAAGCTGTTTATCTTCTTTTAAATAATTTCCCCTCTTATCCTGTGTGGCTTTCTCTATGGCATCTTTCTTCATGTCACTAAATTCTTTTGTTTATCTTGAGGTGGTAGAATAACCTTCAAAATATCTGAACGCACTTTGTCATCTCTTCCAGCGCTATAAACTGGGAATTGTATATGATTTTAATATGTCATCATTTTAAAAAAAAATGTTTTCTGGGATGGTTTCAACAACATTTTTTGAAATAGTTAACGTCTATGCTGACCAGGACTTATTTTAGCTCATAAATCTCATAAGCATCAAACAAGATGCTGTGCCTTCAGCAGAACACTGATTGCTATAATACGTCTTTCTGTCATATACTGACAGAGATGCAGATACAAAAAAAGGACTGGAGTGGTAGAGATCAGCTTCAGGTTTGGTGACATTAAAACATCTCAAAGAAAGGGGAGAAATGAGGAAAGAAGGCTGCTTCTATTCGGGTATCCAAATTAGGATTAAGGATTTTATATTTCTTAACCAGTGTATGAAAATGCTAGTGGCAGGCTACTGTAAAGCAAAAGAGTGAGAAGTACTATATCACTACAAACTAAATTTTGGTTTCCTCTAAATAATACAGAGTAGACTGTAATTCATTCTTTAAATGACAAAATTTACTTAATCTTGAAATGAATAACTATTATATAGTTGCCTAGCAACTCAGACAATACTAACATCCTTGGCCAGGTGGTATTGAGTTCCTTTTCTGAATTTCTGACAGTATCTTTCAATTCGTTTAAAGCTCTGTAATAGCTTCCCTGCCTTTTATGCATGCTTTAAATCCAAGACTATCCCCTTCTGTTTCTCTGCACAAGAGACAGCCTTGATTTAGGGGAAGTGATTCCATAGAATTGAAAGCTGTAATGTATTTGATATATCTCTATGTCCCTATGGTGTCTTAGAACCATTTATAGGGAAATGCAGCTGAATTCTGTTTTCATTAAGTAATTTGGTTAATTTTCATGGACTTTTTTACCTGGTCTTTGTCCTGAACCAGACACATTGCTGATGTGGATGGGATAGGGAAAGTGGACTTCATATGGTACAGCAGTAAACTTCCCTTCCATGCTGTGTTCCAGGAAGATGTGAAGCCACTTGGAGTGAGCCTGGTGGAGGGCCACTGAGATGGTCATGTGGCTGACCAGAGGGATGGATCTGGCTTATCCTGGAGAAGAAAAGGCTAACAAGGAATCTAACTGCTGTCTTAGAGTAACTATAACTGGAGTATAGAGAACATTGCACCAGACTCTGGTCGGATGTGCACAGTGAAATGACAAGAGGAAACTTTTCCAGCGACAAGGTGCAACAAGAGAAATGCCAGCGACACATAAGGAAGCAATTCTTCCATGATGACAGTAGTTAAGCACTGAAACAGGCTGCCCAAAGAGATAGTGAATTTCTTTCCTTGGCAATTCTCAAGACTCATCTGGATGACCTCCAGAAGTCCTTTCCAACCGGATTTTCTGTGATTCCATGCAAGGGGATCATTATTTGTATTTTTTTGTGATTCCTGCACCAGGACACATTATGGGTTACGTTCCCCACTGAAATATGTAGGGAGATGACTAGTCCCCATCCTGAGGCTTGGATAACAGAACAGACTATGAGAAAATACTGGACATATGAAAAGAAATCGCTGAACATAACACATATCAGAGTGAGCAGCTGACAAACATTATGGTGTAACACCACGAGAAATGGCTGGATTTCACAGTTCATTATGGGGAACAATGTGAGAGAAGGACAAGCTCCACTGGTAACCAGAGGGGAATATTGGAGACCTTTTGGAGAGTGCAATCTTGGAAGGAAAACAGTGTCCAGGTTACCATATCAATAACACCATGCAAGGCCTGGATGTTATAGGTAACAGTATCAGAAACATTAAATGTGGTTATGGATGTAACAAAACTGGGAGGATTGGGGGAAAAGTAACTAGAGTGGGTTGTTTATTTAGGAGGAGACAAGGGTGGAAAAAGAGAGAGATCAAGATGGGTGGGGGGAATCGTAAGCATGGGAAAATGGAGAGAAGTGGGGATTAAAGAGGACCTCATGTATAAGCAAGCTGCTGCTCCATATGGTTGTTTGATAAAGCCCTGCACCAATTGCAGTCTTTCTTATCTTCTTACTAAATCCTGTTCTTATCTATTTTTTCCCCTGTAATCTCACTCTCTAGCTTGTGCTTGTGTGGAGAGATCTAAGTGTCAGCAACTGGAGAAGGTGCCGTAGGTCAAAAGGGCCCATAGTGCCAACAACTGGACAGCACAGTATGCAGACATCACCGAGCTAATTTCAGCCCCGCGTGTATACGTGTGTGCACACGCGTGTATGTGTAATTCACCTCACGCTGGACTAGCTGGCAAGCAGAAAACCCACATCTGGAAAGACCTAAGGCCTGAGCCGATGACTGGGTAAGGGCCCCCTGGCCCAAGCCTGGGTATCGGGAAACCTTGGAGCCTGCGCTAAGGCCTGAGGGATTTGCGAACGTGCTGTGCTTGTGAGCCTAGAGAGTGAAGGTGCCTGTGTATTCTTGCAGACGTGAACTTTAAGCCTGATCAACTGGAGAGGAGGAACAGGACCCGGCTGCCTGTATTTAGGTTTGCGCGTGCGCTGTTGCGTTCATGCAGGTATCAGTACAGGCGCGGCGTGGCCTGGCCTGCGCCAGTCCGCGGGGTGCCCTGCCCGTGCCGTGCACGCGCCTGCGCCTGCCTCTCGCTACCGGCCAGGTCTGCAAACAGAAGAGCATCAGCCACAGACGTTATACTGGGACAGGAGAAACCTGGCAGGGAGGGGAAGAGTCCCGGAGGCTACTGGATTTCTCAACTCCCTTAGTAGTCCCTATTTTGGGTCACGTAATACCCACAAATTAAGGTAAAAGTGAGGCTGGTGTTCAGAGCTGGGGCTCTAGAGAGGCACACACCTTCCACCTCTGATGGAGCCCATCTCCCTGAGGTAGCTGGTTTTTGGCTCCGTTAGCTCATTCGCACGAGGGAGTCCCAGGTTTTGGAGGGAAGCCCAGGCCTGCAGGAGGAAACACGAGTCACTAGACCTGTGATGAGGGAAACGAGGTTAGGGCTGGGGCTGCAAGTGCAAAGTGGAAGACTTGGCAGATCTGCTTCTGGGGCGAGCTGTTAGCTGATACCTGGTAGGTACAGCCCTCACTCCTTAGTCCCTCCTCATTCCAGAAGGGACAGGATCAGGCCAAACAACTAGCTACAGCAGGAACAGGACTTTCAAGGGCTGGAGATAACGTGTTTTGCACTGTTAGATAACATGACTCTTAACCTTGACATTTTCCGATCCAGACATCATAGTACATATTACTAGCAAACAACAGAAAACAAGGAGAAGGGCTGAGAGAAAGAATTATGCAGCAATAAGTTGTTTGCTTGTTCTTCTCTAAATCGCTTAGCTGCCATGGAGATAAGCATAGCACAGAGGCCAAAAGAAACTACTATTATTCCTACACATGCCATTCTATAGCACTGTGAACATTTATTAAGCTTTAAAAATAAAGTATCTCAGGAAAGATTGAATTTAGGAATTCTGAACCTCAGATCTGCAAATTGTATTGCCTTTCAAGAGGAAAAGAAAACTACAAAAAGCACAAGACTTGAGACCAAGGGCTGTCTCTCCATATCTGAGGTTTTGAAATGAAGCTTGGAGAACAGGAATCTTGTCTGTGTGTTGCTATAATAATTTATTTTATTGGTTTTGTTCTGTGTTTTATTTTATTCTATTTCAGTAAGGTTTAAGCAGCTGAGAAAAAAGGGGAGGTAGTGGAAAATTAATAACACTTTATTCGATATTTGATTATTCTTTCCATAGGGAATTCTTCCAGAAGGAGGATATCTACATTTGACATCTCTGGTCCAGTTCTACAGCTGGGAGGGGCATATCTGCATGTGTAGACTGCTGTTCTTTTTCGAGTTAGCACCTCCTAAAGGCTTAATAGGAACATGTTTCTTTTGGAGACTGAACATAGCATGGCTTCATAAAACCACAGATGCCCTTGCTCCCTGCATGTCCTCTGTTCCCTACAGATAAGAGTGCAGAAAGCCCAGCACCTCGAGAGCCTCTCCAGCTCATAACAAATGTTGAGGAGAGGCATGTGCTTTAAGCCCTTCTCCCATAAATTGTCATGACTTCACCCAGGTTGGAGAAAAATATCTAACCTGCAGTCAAGACTCATAACTTTGAATCACCTCTGGCCAGTTTTGCTTAGAAAATACAAAACTACCTCTGGGGTACATAAGACCTACCCTAGCTTCCCTTGTCTTCTTGAGAAAATCTGAACACCCTGCCAAACCTATACTAAACTATCAGGATACCAGCTACTCAGAGCAGGGGAAAGTTAGTTTACAACCACTTCTGACAGCAGTGATCCACTTCACACTGAAGAAGAAGCTGATGAACTGCTGAACTGAACATTCATCAGTTGAGAAAGACACTGAGTTTGACCAGAATTACAGTTAAAGCACTCTTGTGATAAAGGACATGCAAGGATTTGTAACAGAAATATACAGATTGAGCTGATGGCATGAACAGAAACAGAGTTATGTGAAAGCACCACAAGAAACACTAGAGCATAGGTTGGAAGAATGGCATTCATCAATAGCCAATCACATATGTGACAGCAGTAAAATCAGTAGCAATTAAGGAAGGTGCTGTTTGCACTAAGACGAGTACAATCGGCTCATCAGCAGAAGAACTGCACTCCAACAGCAGGAGGATGGCAGCACAGTTATAGCATGCAGGTTGTGCCTTTCCTCATCCTGGTATTCCAATAGGAAGACAGAATGCAGCTACAAGACACCCAAAAAGAGGAAACAAAACAAACAAACAAAAAAACAGGCTGTCACCTTGTCTAAGATTTTTTGGAGGCTATTTAAGCAAGCTCCTGAGGCACGAGATTATGCTTCAATAACTGGTGACTCATGAAAGGTACAAAATAACTCCCCCAAAGAAGTTAATTGTCACCAGCAAAGAGATTCAGAAGACATAGTGAGGACTCAATAGCAGGCACCTCTCATCCTCCGTGTTATGCACAAGTGACCCATCCCAAACTACTAATGTCTTGATGTTTATATGAGTAAAACTGAGAAAAGAATGATTGGAAGGGTGGAGAGCGAGGGTTTTTTTAAATAAATATCACCTTCTTTTCTCATAAGGTCTTACATTGATTTTCATTACCCTAATTTGAAATGGTTCCAGTCCTTGTTTTGTGAATATATCACTGTCATATTAGGTATTCAGTAGCTCCTAGGCTATAGTTGCTGTAAATCTCTGACTCAATAACCAATAATTATTCCACACAAAGTATGACAGGTTGAGATGCTGAGGGCTTTTCACCCCAGAATACCTTGTATTAAGACTGTTCCAATTTTTTTAGTGGGGGGATGAGATCTGGCAAACTAAAGGAAGATGAATATGCATGTGCAAAGGGTTGGATTAAGGGAGCAAGGAATGAGCATTGGTACTCCAGTTCTATTTCCTCTACTTTTGCTGCAAAAGTCAAAAATGATCTCTGGTCCTTCCCTCATTCACATGCATTTATCATGTCCTGTGAGGTGCTTGGTGCAGAGAAAGTCTTCTGCTATCAGCAGGATACTTGCTGATTGCTTGCAGACCAAATTAGCCTGTGAGGTGCCACTTGAGAAGCTGCCATGTAATTTTGTGGTGAAAAAGTTCAAAAAGTACTTTAGATCCAGATTTCCACAGGCAGAGAAACACCATCACTGCAGTGTTGTCTCTGATGTCAACCTCAGGGTTCTTCTATAAATGAGATGATAGCAGTGCTTTCTCTACTTACTGTGTTCTCCTTCCTCCTCAGCTCCTGTCTATGTACTAGGTGAGACCATCCTCTACAGGTGTTTACAAAACAAAGTGTTAGCATATAATGTTGGCACTTTTAGCCAAATTTTTTAGGGCTTAGTCATCAAGCTTTTGAGGACTTTTGAGAATCTAAAATTTCAATCTAGGCACCAGGAGGGATAATTGGACAACACTTAAATGCATAACTCTTGTAAATCTTGCCCTACTGAAATTATCAATGCCACTTCTTCCTTCCTGAACTTTGACCTCCTCAGAAGGTCATCTGGTTATTCCCAGACCATTTTCCACTTATGGAACAAGAAAAGAGACCAAGGTGATATATATATTCATGCTTAACACAAATGCAGTACTACTAACCCTGTAATTCAGTATACAGATAGAAATTATTTAATTTCCTCCTTCTAATGAAATAACTCATTTTTACTTCTACTTGAACACAAAGAAGTTAAAATAGCAATTCTAGTTCCAATGGTTAGCTATTTCATTGTACTTTCACCATGTAAGTAAACATGCAAAGAGAACACTGGAGGCTGTAGCTATAGAAATCAATGAATGGAACACAGAAACTTATTCCACTACTAAATAGTTATAATTTTATGAATCTCTAACTCACCTTTGCAACAGCCACTAGTTTTGTTGTAAAGAATAGTTTGCTGGGAGCCTGTCTCTGCTTTGTGGTAGAAGCCAAGTATGGATTACAGTCATAAGCATTTTAATTCAATGTGTACAGAAACAGTAAAAAATCCAAGCAAGTAATATTACCTATGGACAAGCAAATACATAAGCAAAAAGTAAACATGCAATAAGCAACACACAGATGAATATCAATGATTCTGCTGGAAATTGGATAGAGATCCCAGATCAAAATCTGTCTATGGAGATTCTCATCTCTACTTATACAGACATTGCCCCTCTCTCTTTAATGGGATGGATTAAAACTTCTATTATCTGGCCTGGGGAAAACTTTTAAGACTGTAACATTTGGAATATGGCTAGCTGGTTATCACTATCCTTAGCTTGTGCCTTCCTACCACACCTTGACTGGGAAAACCAGATTCAAATGGGGGATTTATGGCTTAGGATACCACCTACACACTGGGTCCTAGGAAGAAGGAGGGACATCATGGAAGCCTTCAAGTGAAGACCATCAGGGAGAGAGTTTTAAGGTGTCTGCCTTGTCCACCTCTTAGTGAGCACAGGGGAAAAGGGCTCCTGCTGTTTAGGGTTGGTAGGCCTCAGTATTATCTGCAGTGTGCCTGGTGTTGGTCTTCAGAGAGGAAAGGCTAAGAGGGAGAGAGCGAGCTTCCTCACTGTCAGCTCTAGAAAGGCCTTGAGAGGACTTCATCCCTTGGGCTTATCCATCTCCCTCAAGAGATAAAAGCTCTGGCAGTCCCCAGGGTAGGAACTTTTTCCCTGAAAACACCTCCAAAAGGCATCACACAAACTCCTAGAAGGCATCATATTGTGATAGCCCTTTCAAACAGGATCTGATCCCGTGCCCTGCATAGTCACAGATGAGCTGGAGGCTGCTCTCTTACTCAGTCCTAAAGGACTGCCTCCTAATTTAAGAGAAAACTTCTTCCCTTGTGGAAGTCCTCTTGCCTTCTGATGCCTGCCTAATACTGTTGGTAGCAAGGAACACAATTTCTTCTTCAAGCTGTGTGGTTACCTTCAATGCCAGGAGCAGAATTGCTCAGAATTTTTCTTCTTTAAACAAATGAGAAAGAATAAATAAGCATCCTGTGCAGGACCTTTCAAGGAGAGATGGTGGAGTGCAGGCAGGAGGATTTAGACCTCTCGCGTGGCATTACATTTGTTTATATGCAAAGAGGAAATGCACCTTGTATATAAAGACCAAGAAGTTATTGCTAGTAAAGCTGAAATCTTAACAGTCTAATTCAGGAATCATCATTAGTCTAGATCTAATTACTACAGAAAAGAGAATAATAATGCAGGTAGAATACTTATGTACAGGTAAAAAGCCACAGTAATAGCAATAATACAATTTTAATTGTAATGCACACACATTTTAGTTTCTGCCTTTTTCCTGGTGCTATCCTCACCCTTCCATTGTTCTTCTGGGTCTGAAGGCCAGTGGTTTCATGCTGGTATTGGCAGTAGAGGGAATATTACAGCAAGTCAACAATATCTGGAGTCCTTTACCGGGAGAAATGTGATGTTCATGTTGACAGTTCTTTTTTTTCCTTCTTTCTCCTATCCTTTCATTTTTTTTTAATACACACTTATATTTGAATTAAAATGCAACTAAATTTGGATTTCTGCATGTTATATACTATTTCTTTGCTTTTCTTCCTAGTCCCAAACCCAGTTTTGTCCAGCTCCAGGTCTACAGCTTAACTGACCATTACTGTATTGTCTATAGCATGGGGTCTCCAGTGCCAACCATGTGCCCCAGCTCTTCTCATCCCATACCTGTAATCCTCTATGCTGCATTTTGTGTCTCCACATGTAAGCCTCTGCTATCATTGTACACCTGTATTTCTCTACTCAATATCATTGTATTAGTTTTAAAGTCTCAATCTACCTGGAACAACTGCTTGTTACCGGCACCTATAGCAAACTGTGGTTGTATCACACAAGGATAAACAAAACAAATCAGATATAGATACCTGGGCAGTTAGAAAAATTGCTGCCACGTCTAAACCAAGTAAAATAAAGCTGCAGGCAGGTCAAAAGAAATTAAGACAGAACAGACCTGACAAGCCTCAGTCCTGAGCCCTTGCAAACTCAATTCAAGGCTTATGGCATGTTACTAGCAGTGACAATACCATATTACAGGGCTACAGTTAAACTGGCATCACGCCCAAGTTAAAAAGTGATTAGGCAAAAACAAGACAAAGGCATTACCTGAACTCCTGGCATAGTTATGACAGCTTCATACATGTGGCCTCTTGATGGCAGGAGGATTGCCTTGTGCCACACAGAGAAAGAATTGCCAGGGAGCAGCAACAACAAGGCTCCTCCACAAGAGAGATGACCAGGAGCTGAGGATGACCACAGCACAGGTAGTGACAGTGCTGTCTTTGATCAGGACACAGATCTGCAGCATCCAGATGTAGCAGGTAGGATATGGTGCTGGTAACAGGCTCTTTTAGCATTCCCAGGAAAAGTGAGGTGACAAATCAGGTCCAGGGTGCACCAAGAAAGCTGAGCCAGGAGCAGCAGCAGATGAGGCTCAGATGGAAAGCCATCAAGTTAAATCTGATGTTCACACAAGAGAGAGAGCAGAGACAGAACTAGAGATCAGCTACTTTGAATATAGGTCTAAGGTTCAGCCAAAAAGTAAGTTCAGAGACAAAACTGGACACAGATACACCTACAACATAGCTCAAGCAAGAGCTAGTGGCCCAGGTCTGAGCTTAAATGGAGCTCCAGACAAATGGGTAGAGGGTGTGTTGATGGATATCCCAGGTGAGGCTGATAAGGTCAATTCAGGGCTATTAGTGTCAGGGGCAGCAGGCAGGGTGGGAGAGTGGGAAGGGAAGGGGGCAGGCCCTGATAAAAGAAACAGCCAGAGGAGTAAGGAGTCTATTTCCTTCTGCCCTCTGACATCCTGTTGTGGTTAAAGCTTATTTCAAATGGGTTCAGAGCAAAGACTGGGAAGTAGTTGCAGATCTTCCATAGCTCTGGAAGCTAGAGGTTGGACTCCTCACTAAGACAGAAAGTGTTGAAAGAACTCCAAGTGAGCGTAAAAGAGCCTATCCCAACCAAGGTGAGCTTCCTCTGAAAAATTGACAGGTGTATAGGATAGGTTTGTGAAGGGATGAAGAGAAGGAAGAGGCACATGGATGGTTAGTCCAAGTGTTTGGGAGAATTTTTTGTTGACAGATTGCTTAAAAGAGAAGAGAGAAGCTCTATACCTTTGCAGAGGTCTGCCTAATCCAAGATGTCCCCAAAGTGCTGAGTAGTAGGACTAGGGGTGGGAAAGCATTGAGTGCTCCATCTGTACNAGTGGTCAGGCTTTGGAACAGGCTGCCCAGGGAAGTGGTGGAGTCACCATCCCTGGAAGTATTTACAAGATGTGTAGATGAGGCGCTTAGGGACATGGTTTAGTGGGCATGGTGGTGTTGGGTTGATGGTTGGACTTGATGATCTTAGAGGTCTTTTCCAACCTTAGTGATTCTATGATTCTATGAAAGCAGCTAGGAAAGCTGAAAAATTTGAATCTAGCTGTGACACTTGAAGTTGAAAACTCAGAAGTTGAGGATGAATAGCAGCTTTCCTCCTCTCCAGGGGCCAACTTTGTTCTGTATTTGCTTTGGTGGTAATTTTCCTCCTTACCAATGTCCCCTCCTTTTCAGGTCTTTTGCTTCTACTCCTTTGAAGCCATTCATGCTCCTGGTTTCATGACCCTCTTGTTTGTGGGCAAAGACTGTCTGGTGTGCTTAGACTCTGGGAAGAATTTCTCCTTTTTCTTAGGCTTGAGGAAGGTGTTACTAAAGGAAGGAATGCTAAAGAGGCAGAGGTGTAGAGGCAGTGCTTTACTGTGAGCCTCCAAAGGACACCTTGACCTGCTTCAAAATGGGTGGAAGTAGTGATGGAGAACACTTTGGCAGAGACTTGATGGGGAAGTAGGTCAGCACTGGCATGCAGAGGTGGTAGAGTGAAAAGGGAAGGTGTGGATGGGCTGCCAGCATGGGGAGAGGGCTGTTCTGTTGTGTTTCTTGCTGTTGTCTTCAGGAGTCAGACAGCTGGGGAGTTTTTGTCCCAGATGACGGAAGGATTTCCATATGCTGATGAAAGCATAGGTCTTGCCATGCAGAAAGCAAGCACCTGTGCTCTATGCCTACATTCAGTGTCTCACTACTATCAAAAAACACCCTGAAGTTGTGTTTCTGGAGGAAACTACTCCACTGAAACAGGAATGGTCTGTTTATGCCCATGTGAGTGTGTGTATGTGGGCAGAGTGGGGTGCCCCTCAGGGATGAATGTGCTGCTTCACCTATAGAGATCTGTAGTAGAAAGCTTCAGATGAGTTCACCTGGACAGTGAAGACCCGAAAAGCAATGGTAAAGAAGGTCAAGAAGAAGAATGGTAAGTGTTGATGCCACCTGCCTGAGCAGGTTCTCAAGATGCCAGCACATCTCCTTGCAATGCCTTGAGGTACCCAAATGAGGAAAGTCCAGGAAAGACAAAAGGAAGAGGAACCTCCACTCAGCTAAAGAGCAAGGACAGACTGCAGGCTCCAGTCAAATCTTTTAAACCTGCAGGTGTGATGTTGTTGGTGATTCTAAAGACGTGCCTGGCTATTTTCAGGGTGAACAGAAACTCACAAAATTTCTTCTGCAGCTAGTGCTCTGATATCTTCAGTTTCTTGTCCTGTTCTTGATGCTTTAATTGTGTTTTGCCTCTTCCCATTTGTGGTATTACCCCAGGTGCTGGGCCAGCCCATATCCACTCAGCATCTGCTTTTGTACTGCAGAAAAATTTCCCCTGCTGAATTGCAGACCTCCACCAAAACATCTGGGTGCGTACCATTGCTTCTCTGCAGGAGAATAATCTGCCAATGCAATGAAAATCTGTATTGTTTTTTCATGGAAGTAAACATGAGAATATTTTACCTATATCTGCAGCATGGCAAAGCTGTAAGTTGACACACATAACTATTTGTGTAAATTCTTCTTTCACTTCAAGTCACTGTGGTCAGAAGCCGCTGAGAACCCAGGTGTTAACTGGTAGAAATACTACAGAAATTTATCAGATGTAATTCTTGAAGTCAAGAGAAGGAAGAGTGTTTTGAAAGGGGCTGACAAGTGCTAAAGGTCAAAGTCATCCACTGCTCTCCCCTTGTCCGCAAATCTGGTCATTTTATCATGTTCAGGCATGACTGACCCTTGGTAAACCCATGCCGACTCTTCCTAATCACCTCCTTCTCCTGCGTGGGCCCAGAAGTGTGCTCCAAGTGGCCTTGGCCTGTGATTTTTGCAGGGGAAACAGTGAGGCTGGCCAGTGTGTAGCTCCTGATCCTCACTCGCAGGTCCTTGTAGTCACTGCTGACTCCCCTGGTCTCTCCTGGCAGTATCATTGGCGCCCATGTGGATAAGCAGCAGGGAGTAATAGCCAGAAAGCCTTGGCGGTTTCGCTGCAACATCTTGCATCTGAGCCCCTGGCAAGCAACAAATCATTCTAGATAGCAAGCCAAGTAGGCAGATGGGGACTTCTGTCCTCCACAAATGGCAACCTACCACTACTATCCTTTGCCATTTCCTCCTGTCGCTAGTATGTGGTTTATGCTTGGACAATTCTGATGCTTCCCCAGGTATGAAGTTGTGCTTCTTGCCTGCTACTAGGGGACTGAACCTGTTCTGCAATTTTATATCTGCAAGTGGAGAGGAGCCATCTTCCATGTGCCAGAAGTCAGGTTAGGTGAGTCAATAATATTTAATTTGGTAAAGATTCTTTCATAATAGTCTTTCCCTTTGATGTTTCATATCACAAAGAATAAACTCGTGCATTTATGCTACACTGCTACTTGTGGCCAGTCTTGATTCTTCAGTCAAATAATGACAGGAAAGTCAGTCTACAGTTTCCAAAAATACATGCAAATCCTTGAATAGCTGAATGTTTTGCTGTCTCCAGCATTAAAATTGTGGACGAGGAGGAGGAAGATTATTCCAGGCAATACAGGGTCTAAACCTGATGGTTTGTTCTCTCCTGCAGTAAGAAGGCTCTGAACACTTGTCAAGAGTGCAAGGAATCATCTTAAAGGCTAGTAAACCAAAAATACTAAGGACGCTGCATAGCATGCTTCAAATCTGGTTGCTCTTGCGTCTGTACTCTTCCATTAAAATCTGTTTGTGAAGTTTGGGAATTATTTTTATTGTTTACTTGCTTCTAATTTAGTTGCTATAAACTAACTACATAATAAATTCTCCACGATGAAATATTTGTGGACTATTGTATTAATTTTATGTGTTATACCTGCTTTTAGGGGCTTTTCAACATTTGTGTTCTTCGCTAAATGACTAAGACAGGAAGATTTTAATTTGGATCCCAGGATGTGGGGCTGGCCATGAATAAGTCTTGCAAGAAAATCTTTTGAATCTGGATAAACATGAGAGAAACTTACAGCAAGTAGACTTGTTCTTGAAATTTCCTGGCTTGTTACATAAGTCTTGTAGTACCACATGAACAACAAAAAAGAAATGCTACAGGCTTATGTAGAGTGTTTTATTATTTTTAAAACCACAAGACTGGATTTATGGACCTTAAACATAATTAATGCCTGATAGTGAAAACAAAGTCTACAAAAACCCAGTTTTCTCCCCACTACAGCAGACGCAATGTTTTTTATTGAGGAAACGGGGCTGCTGCAGTCATGCCCCATGCACAGCAGCCACATCCAGTTCTGTTACTGGCTGTACACTGGCAACCTACAGATGCAGTGGCTAGCATTATAATGATGTTTTTGCAAGAGACCTCAGATAAGAAACAATGTTTACAGTGAGTTAGGTTCTGTGATAAAGCCAAAGTGCACTCTTTGGGAAGACTGAATGCGTTGAAAATTTTCAAGACTGTGAGGAACTCAAATGTTACAGTTATGTTTTGAATAGCAGACTAGAGAATCAGGGAAATCACTCTTTGGCCTGTAAAATTCAAGTAATTCTTGTCTAACTACTAGAAAAAGGTCATACCATGCTACTGTAGTGATTTCTTTTTCTTTTCCTCTTTCCCTATTCCCTCCTCCCCCTGCTCCACTCCCAAAATAATTCAGCTTCTAACTGCATTTGCTCTCTAATCTTGAAGGAGGTGAATAGAACAAATCTATATATGTCTGTGTTGAAATCAGATTAGTGTTGTTTTGTGGTATATATGTAGCTGCTAAAGAAGCTGTTTTGCTGCTTGTTCAGAAAAGTCCTTGCCTTGCAAGGTAGAAACACATAAATTGTAAAGACAAGAAAACAACATTGTTTTTTAAAGGGTGTTTACTGAATTTTCAAAAGATTATGCCATAAGATTGTCTGCAACAGAACAGGATATTGGACTATGAGATCCTGTATCTTTAACCTTGTATTTCAAGAGAATGTCATGATTCAGAAGTATGGAGAAAATGTAAATGTAAAGAATGTTAACAACTTCAAATTTGTAATAAAAGAAGTGGAACAGAGGCAGCAGCTGAGAAGGTTATATCTAAAATTATAATGATAAAAATCATAAAGTATAAAATTGGCTTCTTCCCATATAGTTCAGGTTCCTGTTTTCTTGCATGTCTTTCTCTACTGTGGTTGCAAGTTGCTATAACTTTCACACTTCAAAAATTCTGTAAGCTCTTCCAAGAAGTCACCCTCAATTGCTTGACCAATAAAACTGCTTATTCTGTTCAATAATGCTGTTCTGCTGAAGAAGATTTGCATTTCTGGAAAGAGCTAATTCTGCAGTGGATTAATTCTTTTTGAATTGCTGCTGAGAGGAAATGAACCTGCAGAGAGGCAACTGACTTGCAAATTTCTCGTCTAAGGTTACTTAAGGTCTCAACGTTCATTGCATGCAACTCACTTATATTGAACAGATCAGTATATACTTACCTGAGCATACACTAAGCTAAGTTACTATGATTTTACTAAAATGGCACTCCATTAATAAGCACAATAACCAAATTCAGGTAAAAAATTAAATATAAACCATAAATCAGCAGTCTCAGTTAATCAAACACCACACAAATGCAGCAAACAATTGACTCAACTGGCAAACCAGAGATTGCGTTATGGCAGTCTTGTCTTGGATAATTGTAGATAGATTTCTTTCAGTACCTAGACACAGTGTCTTGTTTGATTTATATCAGTAAACAGCTGTGCTACTGTCAAAAGTGTTTGGCTTGCTTGCCTCCACTTCTGAAATCATGCTAGGTATAGGATTTAAGCACTAACCTTCATGAAATGGTTAGTTTCTGCACACATAATGTTGGCATGACAGTCTGCAGAGTTTCTGCACACATAATGTAGGCATAACATACTGAAACAGCTTTCAAACAAAACTGCTTTTGAATCAATGGCTACATTGCCTTTTAAACACCAGATTTACCTTTAGAAAATTGCTAAATTCTATGCCATTCCTCTATTTCTAATTTATTACCTTCAACAAGTGGAAAGTACTTCACCACAGCTTGTAAGGGAAACAAAGTGGTCTGCCTTGTTGAGCTTCTGGTTGTTGAAGTGAGTCTCTTCAATAACTTGAGTCTCTCATTTCATCTTTCTTTACCAGACTTTCACAAGCACGGAAAGGCTTTGGGCTTTATAGGTTTTTGAGGAAGAGAGATAAAGCTACTTCTCTTTTGCAGGATCTTTGTTTCTTCTTTGAGTGCCGTTGTTAGTTTTCATACTGTAGTGATACCTCTGTGCAAATGGGATTAGAAATGTAACTTTTTACTTCAGTACTGCTATACACCAGCTCACCTTCTTAACCTTCAAAAAGGGGCTTAGAGTGCTCTTACCTCTCAAAGCTTTTTATCAGCTTGTGCTCTGTTGGCATCAGATTGCCTTGTATCAGAGTTTTTAATTATCTTCTACGCTCTCTTTTGATACCTTTGCAAGCAATCTCTACAAATCCTTGACTTCAGTTCTAAGACAGTGTTTTAAATTGTGTGCTGCTGATAGGGCTTCAGTCTTCCTACCTGCTTTCAGAATGCTTACAACTAGATCACATGGGGCAGCTTCGATAGAAAAACCATCCTAAAACTGTAAAAATGTTGTTTAGAAGGGACCTCTGGGGGTCTCTACTCCAACCTTCTGCATGAAACTGTGGCATGCACAGGACTGTGGCTGTGCCAGATTAGGTGAGCCATGGCTTTGTGTAATGAAGTTTTGAAAACCTCCAAAATCAGAGATTCCAGCTGCTCTATGAATAACTTGCTTCAACGCTGCACTACCCTCCCGGTGAACGTATCTTTTTCTAATGTCCACCTTGAGCCTCCCAAGCTACAACTCAAGTCCATCACTGCTTGTTTTATCACCAGTGTCTGCAAAAAAGAGTGTGGCCCATCAGCTTTTAAATGTCATTTATATAGCTGAAGGCTGATGTTAGATCACATCTTCACAAGACCAACAAAGTCCAATTCCTCACATATGCTCTTGGTCCCAGACCATCTTAGCTGTTTTCAGTTGGACCCTCTCCAGTTTCTCCATGGCCCTTTTAAACTTAGGGACCTGTATCTGCACACAGATGGGAATTCATTAATAATATCAAGTAGAGGAAGCTAATAACTTCCCTCAGTCTGCTTGCCATGATCTTAATGTGGCACAGCTGTTGTGGTTTAACCCCAGCCAATAACTAAGCCCCACACAGCTGTTTGTTCACTCTGCCCTGGTGGGATGGGGGAGAGAATCAGAAAGGTAAAAGTGAGAAAACTTGTGGGTTAAGATAAAGACAGTTTAATAGGGAAAGCAAAAGCCAAGCACACAACCAAAGCAAAACAAGGAATTCATTCTCTTCTTCCCATGGGCAGGCAGGTGTTCAGCCATCTCCAGGAAAGCAGGGCTCCATCACGTGTAACGGTTACTTGGAAAGACAAACGCCATCACTCCAAAAATCCCCCCCTCCTTCTTCTTCCCCCAGCTTTATATGCTGAGCATGATGCCATACGGTATGGAATACTCTGTTGGCCAGTTTGGGTCAGCTGTCCCAGCTGTGTCCCCTCCCAACTTCTTGTGCACCCGGCAGAGCATGGGAAGCTAAAAAGTCCTTGACTAGTAGACTACTCAGCAATAACTAAAACATCAGTGTGTTATCAACATTATTCTCATACTAAATCCAAAACACAACACTATGCCAGATACTAGGAAGAAAATTAACTCTATCCCAGTCAAAACCAGGACACAGCACATAATCCATTATCTGCGTTATTTATAATGAGACCATACTGTTGGCTTATCTTCAGCCTGCTATCCCCTATTACCTCCAGGTCCTCTTCAGCAGGATTGCTGTTCACTCACTCAGTTTCAATGCTGATTGAGTATTTTGCACTTCTGCTTATTGAACTTCATGTTTCTGTTCTCTCTAATGATTAGTTCAGTGTGGAAGCGCTAGACATTTGTCACAGTCAGCAAAAATCTCCTTTTATAAAAATATCTTACAACTTGCTGAACACATTCACTTTATTAGGCCTTCTTTTATGACATGCATAGAAGCATTCTTCAGCTTTCTGGGCTTCTAGCAATAAAGCTTTTGGGATGCTAATAGAAATTAATGAGTTGTCCTATTGCCTCGCACCTAAAAAACCCTAAATAACCCTACTTCTATATTCTGTCACAATAAATCCTATCTACAATTACATCACTACTATTTGCTTCAAATCTGTGTTCCTCACTTAAGTGCCTCTTCCCTAGCCTATTTCATTCACATGAAATACAATGTTCTGGTTCATCTCAAATACCAATCGACTAAGCAGAAAAAACTATGATGTACTGCACCTGTACTGATACACTTCCAAAGAACCAACTAAACAACTTCCTATTGATCCTTGTAGACAGCAGCACCTTTCTGATGGTTCCCAAAGACTTTCTGTCCTTGGTTCAAAGTTTCTGTTCACGGCTCAACTACATTTCAAACATATTAAGTTTATTTTAAACTGCTACTTGGTTAGATGTGTTCTTAGGGGGCACAGAAGTAGCTCCCTATGACAAACTAGAAATATCTTCTCTGATCTGTTTATCAGATAGTCATGTGAGTGTCAAAAGTTTTACTAAAGTGAAGATGTCACATAAACTACTCAGCTCATCATAGTGAACTGTTATGAAAGTTTTCATTTAGTAGAGATGCATGAACTTTGCTCTTCAAAAGTCCAGCAATGATGCAAGAATGCTGGTTCGTAAAAATAGTTGTGAGTGAAAATACATTATCAAACTCTGATTGTAACTATTCAATTAATTGCAAATATTTAGTGTGGGCATAAATGGAAAACAGGTGTTCTCTCCTTCTTAGACATAATTTCCCACTTTCCTGATTTCTATTTTATTTGCTTTACAGTTATTATAATGGCTGCCACCAACCGCTCCCACTTCAGTGTGCTAACCATGACTCACATAAGTGCCTAATAAATTACATCAATGGGAAAGCAGATGAGCACACGAAGAGGAGGTGCAAAACTCATTAGTCATACATTCTCCTTTTCTGGGGACTGAATTGCCTGACAGAAAAGCATTGTGAGTGGCTTGTGCATCTGTCAAGTCCACCAGATGCCAATCTTACTCTTGCAGTTTTTGTGAAAGCTATTAATAAATATGCATTATTCAGTATTGTAAAACAGGACCTTAATTAAGCAGCCAACTAAAGCAGAAGGAAAAAGGTAACCACTCAATACACAGTGAGTTTCTTCAGACAAAGAGAATAACATTGATTTTGCCACTGGAAGCAGTACTTAGATCACAATCCATTTATTTCTTTTTCATACATTATCTTGCATAAGGATGCAGCTGAGACAGGTATTCTGGAACAACAAAGTGAAATGAAGAATCTTTGTGTGCTAGACATTGATTTTGACCATTCTGCATGAAATAAAGTGCATCCGTGTACTAGACCAAAATCAGAAAAGGACACAGTATTGCACTCTGTCCATATTGCTGGGGATGAGCTAGCATCTTCATTACAATCTGTGTGATTTTGGGGATTTATAGCATACCTATAATAATTCACCTAAGGCTGAAACTGTATAAAATCTCCATATAGCCTTCCAGGATTTTTTTCTTGGTTTGTTTTCAGAGAAGGTACCCTGGTACATTTACACAAAAGCACAGCACATTTTAAAAAAAAAAAAAAAAAGAGTCCAATTTTTTTTAATCTCAGCAGCTGCAAAGATGTTTTCTGTGTGAAAGAGTCTCACCAAACTTGAGAGAGGACTTGAGAGAAAGGACTGCCATTGTCATAAACTGATCTGTTGGTTAGATCAGACTACCATTTAGTGATAAAGTAAAAATGAAACCTGAAGACTGTACCAACACTAGCAAGTGCCAAAGTGAATCTACACTATCCCTTAGCCAGGAAAAAGAACTTAGGAGACCACTTATGACAACCTGAAGAAATGAAATAATGAACATGAAGGCTTTAAAGGAACAGTAGATTGAGTACAGGAAAAAAAAACCCAAACAGAAGAGCTGAGCCTCATGAAGAGGTGTGACACATAGGAGTTTATCTATCTTGAAGCCAGCTCTCTGAACAGAGTACAATGCAGGTTTTTGATCCCAGGACAAGAGTAAAAAATATGACTTTTTCTATATGAGGATGCATTGAGAGAACCATGTCTAATCTATCCAAAGGCTTGTTAGTTTTATAACCTAATATAAACATGCCTCCCCTTCTCCCAGCACTTGTCTGCACTCAGGCCAAATGCACATGTAAACCAGCTGAATCAGGTCTCAGTAGCAGGTCCCTACAGCAGTTTCAAGAGTTCTTTTGTACTAATTTATCCAGCTATCTAACTTTACTTTGCAGCTGAGTTGTCTTGTTTACAGCTAACATGGATATGTCAGTATTTCTTGGCAACAGTGCAGATGTACCCAAAAGGACAAAGCCATTTGAGTCCACTTTTAAGCATGCGTTGTTCAGATTAGTGCAGGAAGCTCTAACTAGCTTAAACGGACTGCAACACCTAGGCAGAACAAGAAAAAAGGGAAATAATCAGTAAGTAGTTTTTGCTTCCTTTTGATTCTCCACAGTTTTCACTTTATTTCATTTTTGTCTCTTGTGTGCTAATACACTCTTAAATTTGCTTCTGTAACTCAACAATGGAATGTGCACTTGTCCTGGTTTCGGCTGGGATGGAGTTGATTTTTTTTTCCTGTTAACTGGTATAGTGCTGTGTTTTGGATGTAGTGTGAGGATAATGTTGATGACACACTGATGTTTTGGTTGTTGCTAGGTAATGTTTACACTAGTCAAGGACTTTTTGTCTTCCCATGCCCTGCCAGGTGTGCAGGGGGCTGGGAGGGAGCGTGGCCGCGACGGCTGGCCCAGCTGGCCAATGGGCTATTCCATACCGTATGACGTCATGCTCAGCATATAAGGCTGGGCGAAGAAGAAGGAGGGGGGGATGTTCGGAGTGATGGCATTTGTCTGTGTTCAGTTTTGGGCCCCTCACTACAAGAAGGACATTGAGGTGCTGGAGCGTGTCCAGAGAAGGGCAACGAAGCTGGTGAAGGGCCTGGAGCACAAGTCTTATGAGCAGTGGCTGAGGGAACAGGGGATGTTTATCCTGGAGAAGAGGAGGCTGAGGGGAGACCTCATCACGCTCTACAACTACCTGAAGGGAGGTTGTAGTGAGGTGGGGGTTGGTCTCTTCTCCCAAGTAACAAGTGATAGAACGAGAGGAAACGGCCTCAAGTTGTGCCAAGGGAGGTTTAGATTGGACATTAGGAAAAAATTCTTTACTGAAAGAGTGGTCAGGCCTTGGAACAGGCTGCCCAGGGAAGTGGTGGAGTCACCATCCCTGGAGGTATTTAAAAGACATGTAGATGAGGTGCTTAGGGACATGGTTTAGTGGGCATGGTGGTGTTGGGTTGATGGTTGGACTTGATGATCTTAGAGGTCTTTTCCAACCTTAGTGATTCTATGATTCTATGAGTCAATAAAAAAAGCATATTCAACACCCGCTTTCTAGTGCATCTAGGCACCTCTCATACAGCGTGGCTCTCCCCAGGGACTGATACAACCCTCTGTCAGTAGCAGCAGGCAGTAATGACGCCTTACAGCAATCTGTGTGGTCATGGGTTTGCATGAGACAGGCGTCTTGGGGCTGCCGGGCGTTTCAGAAGGGCATGGGTCTTGAGGCACAATATGCCAGTATGAGATGACGCATTCCGCTGAAGTGGAGGAGGGATGTGGTCCTGAGCCCCAAGGAGATCTGGGTGCTTTGCTTTCTGGACAGGACTCTGACATGCTTTTTGCCCAGGAATCGGCATGCGCGTTCAGAGCTTGCCTTTGAAACCAGCGTAGGTGCAGCCTGAGAGTACAGCCACATCTTGCATTTCAAGCTGTGTTTAAAGCAAACAAAACAGGAAGCAAAAATGAAAATGTTTAAAGGAGGAGGAAACACTTTACCATCAGTAATTAGAATACGTAAAAACCTCTTGGTTATAAGAACTAAAGGTTCTGCTCTCAGTTTGATAAGCAAATCACATTCTCACCAGTGTCACTGAGAGTTATGGGCATTGACAGCTGTGTCTAAGGCTTTCTGTGCATCACAGTCAGCCAGAATCTGTAAAACCTCTGCATATAGTTTTCATTTGATATAGGTCTTTTGAAATACCTATTCCTTTTCATATAGCTGGAACTGCTTAAATGACTTAGCCTTCATCCACCACATTGTTCTTCCACATTCATTTCACTTATCTGCCTGATCATAGCTTGTATAAGTGGAACTGAGAAAGGCTGGTCCCATGCAGCTGAGAGCAAGTGGACTGGTTGTATGCCCCCTGCACAGCCTTTATAGACCAAGGGAGACTTGAGCCACATGTCAACCCCTTGGCCCCAAGATACAGTTATTAGGTATGGTGGGTTTTTCATTCAAAGTCTTTGGGACACCATGAAGAGCTCTGTCACAGCTCATCAGAATGGTTGCACATTTTAAGTTGCTATAATGTTGCTATAATGTATGGGCGTGTGCTCTGTACCATAAGTCCTTGTGTCAAGGTGTTTGAGTTTGGCAGAAAGAGCCAGCTCTGCCATGTTCTTACCCATATGTCCTATTTCAAGGGCTTGTGGGAACTGCATTTGCACTTTTCTCAGAGAAAACTAGCTGGGCTTACTCTCAGACAGTGCTTGGAAACAAATCAATCTTTGTGTGCATATGTGTTTTGAACTATCAAGGAATTGGCATGGAGCAAACCCTTAAGTTATTTGACTGGACAGATGTTCCCAGAAAATATTTCAGATTATCTAGAGAGTCATGATTCAACACATACTGGATCAGAGATTTGGGTCCAGGAACAAAAAACCCCCCTGAAACACAACAAATGGGTTGTTAATTTTGCTGATAGAGCTAACTTACACTCTGCTCCCTTCTCTATTTAGCATAGTGTATTTGGAGAAAGGATAGCACATTTACCCCAGTGAAGTATTTTCCAACAAATGGTCTTGCAATGGCTGATATATAGAGAGAAACAGCAGAGTAAATGCTTAAATGCACATGAAAAGTCAGGCCCTTTTTACACCAAATGTGAAGGAAAGCCTCAGACTATGCTTTGCATGAAAGTAAAGCACAGGATTCCTCAAATTTATTAAGAAAATCACACACTGACACTTAAGCCTTTCAGGCTTCTCTTTAACTGTAGACTTCTGCCTCCATGCTGTGACTTATTTCTGCTGCATGCCACACCTTGAGCAAACTCAGTTCATCCCCAGGGAAGGAACAATCTCCGACTCCCACCAGGAGGTCCTGTCACTTATTTTTACAAGATCATAGTCACAACCCAAGGTCAAACCAAAACTATAGATATTTCTGTCACACCTTTCCGAAAGCGATAATCCAAACATGCACATAACTAAATTCATGAGTTGAAAAACTTGTCTGAGAATTGCTTAGAATGGTCTCTCTCTCTCAAGACTTCTGACATTTTTGCTCTGAGTCAGAAAACTAGTTTTGTAGATGGCTGGACTTTTGTGGTTTGGTTTGGGTATTTTTTGTTTTTCTGAAACACGGAGCAGTGAGTCTTATGCTAGCCTTTGCACACTTTTCCAGAATGCTGTCCTGGTTTCAGCTGGGATAGAGTTAATTTTCTTCCCAGTAGCTGGTATATTGCTGTGTTTTGGATTTAGTGTGAGAATAATGTTGATAACACACTGATATTTTAGTTGTTGCTAAGTAGTGTTTGCACTAAGTCAAGGCCTTTTCAGGTGCTCATGCTCTGCTGACTGAGAAGGCTGGAGATGCACAAGAAGCTGAGAGGGGCCACACGGGACAACTGACCCAAACTGGCCAATGGGATATTCCATACCATATGACGTCATGCTCAGTATATAAACTAGGGGAAAACCGGTGGGGGGGCCGCTGCTCGGTGACTGGCTGGGCATCAGTCGGTTGGTGGTGAGCAATTGTTTTTCATTTGCATCACTTGTCTTTCTTGGGTTTTATTTCTCTCTCTTTTTGTTATTTTCCTTTTCATTACGTTGTCGTCGTCATCGTCGTTGTCGTCTTCTTCTTCTTCTTCTTCTTCTTCTTCTTCTTCTTCTTCTTCTTCTTCTTCTTCTTCTTCTTCTTCTTCTTCTTCTATTTTATTTAAATTATTAAGCTGTTCTTATCTCAACCCGTAAGTGTTCTCACTTTTACTCTTCCGATTCTCTCCCCCATCCCACCAGGGGGAAGTGAGCGAGCGGCTGTGTGGGGTTTAGTTGCTGGCTGGGGTTAAACCATGACACACACCAGTTCAGTCTCTGTACTCGCCACTTCCATGATCCAGAGATGGCAGCAGTTTCAAATTCCTCTCTACGTACATTGTGACCTGGCTTCATGGCGAAACCCTGGAAGACCCTACAGAAAAAGCAGGCCGGGTTTACATCCCACGAGCACTCCAGCCAGGTGCCAGTCAGGGTGAGGCGCTGATAAGCCCCTGACTGCGTTGTAGGCTGCATCAGCAGGTAAGTGTGATTGCAGCCCTTCTCCCATGCTTTATGAGCACTCCTGGCCTAGAGCAGGCAGCCCAGATTTCCCAGTGATTTGTTTACCTGTAACCCATCTGTAGCATACACCATTAAAGGCAACTTCCGAGCGAAATTCTTTGAGATCTATCTGTGATAGAGACAGACAACTATAATATCCTTCCTTCCTTTGTCCCACAGAGGCTTGTTGCTCTCCACAAGGCATATATCCATTGTGAGCTTCGCTGCCACTTGCTTTCTCTCAGGCCTGTGCTCCGCTGCTGTTTAATTTCCTGGCATAGGCAGAGCCACAAATTAAGGAGACTATTACATGTTTTTATATTGTTATTGCCAGCAAGAGTCTGTTGCTACCTCTGTGTCTGCAAATAAACCAGAGTCCATGCACACACTCAAGCACTGGCCCGTAGTCGTCTGTACCTCTAAACTGTCAGCACAGTCCCTGGCATGGTTCAGGGGCAGCAGCCAAATTTCACTGTCCCCCTGAGGCTGGAGCCTGGAAGCAGCTGGCTAACCCTCTCCCCTAAGGCATCTGTTTACGTGTAAAATCGTCTCCTCTGAATAACATGCATGAGGCCCTTCATTAGGCATATAGAAAAATACGATCCTTGCCCGTGGGAGAGTTTAATGTCAGGGAAAGCAGACCGTGGCGGTTAATAGCCCTTCCTTCTGGGTCCCTGTTTGCTCTGGGGGTACTTCTCTTGAGTTGAAAAGGCTGACGCGGGGCAGCAGGCTGGCAGGCTCACGGGGTAGCTACTTGCTTTGTCCTGGCAGCTGTCACTCTGCTGCAGGTGGTGCCCTGTTAGGAAAGGGCTGCCAGCACTTCCCCTGAGCATTGAGATGGAGAAATGTTCTGGTGCTCAAACTGGGGTGGGCAGAGCCAGGGGGTCACGGGAGCAGTCTGGCGGATCAGGTTTTCTTAGGGATCCAGAGGCACAGTGCGGTGTTTGCTATAGCTACAGTTTCTGGCATAACTTTGCCTGGACAATCAGTAGGGGAAAAGTTATTTACAAAAGTTGTTTACAGTTGTTCTGGATTATCTCACCTAAAAGAGCTGGATTTTCACTGTCAGCAAAATTATTTTGTTCCAGTTTGTGTTCTCACGAGACCTAACTTTAGAGATAGAAAGGCCTTTGGATATTTTTGGTAGTTTTATTTTAGGAAAGGTGCAAGCAGATCTACCCCAAGGTTCTGGCCAATGTGATATCCCATCACCAAGGCAAATATGTTGTAACAGGAGCTGAGAGGCCAGGGCATGTAAAGAAAACCAGACTAGATCTGCAGCCAGGAGAAGGCTAATGAGTCATGAGAGACAGAATATCAGCACTTTGGGGAGAAAAACACACAGAGAGGGCCAGCCAAAATAAGGAAGGCCAAAAAAAGAAAAAAATACAATAAAACATTGTGAAAAACAAGCAGTGATTACTGCAATAGATCTAAGCAATAGAAAGGTGGAGTAAAATTAATTGGTTTTCCATGTTAAAAAGGAAAAAGTGGAAAAACTTAGCAAGATAAGAATGTAAGAAAAAAGTTCAGATAGACACCATAGCCGAAGATAACCATTATGGTAAACAACTGTATTCCATGGATATTTTTATAAAATATTTCTGAATACTTGTAGTGGTCCCAGCTTCCTATTTTGTTGTCTGAGCATTAGTTCTTCACCAGCAAAGTTATATAACAGAGAAGAAAATAAGTTTCGTTTGGAAGGCCGTACCCAAGTAGATGATTCTGATACTAAATTTGAAGAATGATATGACTTTAGTGAGGTCTTTTTTTTTAACAGTTGTTTTCATCTCAGAATTACAAACCACTATAGCATTTAGTCGCACACCAGCTAGGTGGATATGCTTCATCAGTTTAGTTTTCATTTACTGCATGAAAAGCAAAACATTCACCGTACCTGCAACACTGAATTAAGGAAATAATCATTCCAAGCTGATACAATGCGCTTGGAATGTTTCGCGCTCTACAACTACCTGAAAGGAGGTTGTAGTGAGGTGGGGGTTGGTCTCTTCTGCCAAGTAACAAGCGATAGGATGAGAGGAAACAGCCTCAAGTTGTACCAAGGGAGGTTTAGATTGGACATTAGGAAAAAATTCTTTACTGAAAGAGTGGTCAGGCTTTGGAACAGGCTGCCCAGGGCAGTGATGGAGTCACCATCCCTGGAAGTATTTACAAGACGTGTAGATGAGGTGCTTCGGGACATGGTTTAGTGGGCATGGGGGTGTTGAGTTGACGGTTGGACTTGATGATCGTAGAGGTCTTTTCCAACCTTAGTGATTCTATGATTCTATGAAATGTTGGAGAAGATGAAAAAAAAAAAACACGATACTAGCTAACCTGCCCTGATACACCTAAGTCTTGTAGTCCCTGACTAACTTTCATTCTTTGCAGAAAGTCTGGGATCTTTGGAGTGTTCCTGGAATCCAAAATGTTCAGACTGAGTTTGCTGAAATGAGAAGAAACGTCCTTACAGGCTACTGGAATCCAGGTACTGTCTATATGGAGACATAGGGTTAACCAAAGTGTGAACTGCTGTTTCTCATCTATGTCCTACCTTGCAGTCTAACCACTGCTGTTCCCATTTTGTTGCTTGATTCTCAGAGACTTCAAGTGTCTTCCAGGTTCATATCAGTCATTTTACCCCAGCTGTAAGTCAGGATTCAAAACACTTGTCTTTCCTTTCCAGCTTGTGGCTTCCTATCAACAATCAAGAAAGAGCATGTGAGATACAGAATCCTACCAGAAGTTAGGAAAACCAGATAGGAGGATTCCTGTCCATGGACTTCATGTGCTTAATTGCAGCACACAGGCAAGTAATCTATAAACACATGTCAAGGAAGGTGTGAAGGGAAGGTGCTCGCACACTAAAGTATTAGATTAGCTTGATAGCTTCCAGTGGTCAACTGAAGAGAGCCACTGAAGGCAGTCAACAGATGTAGGTTTCATTTGCAAGGTAGATACGGACTAAATTTCAGGTTCTAACATTTGAACAATTATAGTTTATCAGGATCAAAAGTAAGAATAAAATGATGGTTAATTTCTAGAAAAGTTTTATTATGGAGGTAAGATGAAGCTCTGAGATATTAATAGTTTGTGACACATTCAAGTTATTGTGGCAATAAGATGAAGTAAATCAACAGCACTCTGTTTTGGTAAGCTCAAACTGAATTGCTTGAATGTGTTTAACAGTGGACCCATCTCATACTCCTCTTGTTTATTAAATATTGTCTTTGGGATAATGCCAGCATTAACTGTTTCCCATTTGTTGATGTAATTTGCTGTCAGAAAGGACCTGGCAATCCTCATGGACAACATGTTGAGTCAGCAGTGCACCCCTGTGGTGAAGAAGTCCAAAGAATATTGAAACTGCATAAGCCAGAGTAAAGCCAGCAGGTAGAGAGAAGTGGTTTTTCCCCCCTCTATTCAGCACTGCTGAAATTGTATCAAGACTACTGTGTCCAGTTTTGTGACTCCACTATGAGAAAGACATTGGCATACTGGAGCAATTCCAGCAGAGGGTCATCAAGATGGTTAGGGAGCTGAGCACATCACATGCAAGGAACAGCTGAGCAAACTATTTCTGCTGTCTTTAGAAGGGAAGGATAAGAGAAGGATCTTGTTGCTTTCTTCAACTACTTAAAGGGAAGGTTTAAAAACATGGAGTCAGATGCTTCTTAGGGGTAAAAATGATAGGATGAGAGGCAATGGACAGAAGTTGCAACATGTGAAATTCTAATAAATTGTTAGGGAAAAAAAATTGCAATTAATGAGACTGCTGAGAGACTTTATTGAATTGCAAGCTTCAGAAATATTTAAAACTCAACTGGTCAAGGCTCTGAATCATGTGATCTAAGCTGGCCCTGCTTTGAGGTGGAGTTTGGACCAGATGATCCTCATGGGTTCCTTCCAACGTATAAATTTCTGTAATTCTACGATCCTGCTAACTGATGAGTGCAAAAAAAAAAAAAAATCCTTCTTCACCTCAATGAAGACAAACTATTTAGAGATCAATTTTTTTAAAGCAGTAGGTTAAATTCTCCAGTGATATGGCTGCATAAAAGTATGGAATTGCATTGAATATTCCTGAATTCTATGTAGATCAAGTACCAATTTTATAAGTGGATGAATATTATGATGGAAAAATATCTGTCTAGTGTGATGTGGCACAGTTCCTTGTTTAAAGATAGTGTTTAAACCCTAGATATATTTACTGTTTTGGTTTTTTTTTTTTTTTGTGAACCAACGTTTAAATATATTGGCAAAGTTGTGTTTAACCTGCTTTTGAATATAATTTCTTATGTATGCTACTGCAGTAAGTTAGGATTGTGATATCTCAGAAAATTCTTTCAGAATTCAGAATGCACAAAAACCTAATCTTCAATTTAGCCTCAAGCTCAGAAACAATAATGTGCACATTTTTATTGGAATTGTTCTTCCATAATTTATAGTGAATGTAATTGGACTGAGACTCTCATAATAATGTGAACAGATTTCTTGACTTGTAATATGTTGTTCCATATTAGATGTTATTTTTATTACCATTGGAATGAACCTTTACTGTATATCTCCTTCCCTTGAACTGTGAAACAATTTAGAAGTCCAGCAGCACTATCCGACAGATAAAACAAATACAGATAGGAAGCAGAAAAAAAATTTGTATCTCCCATCAGAGAGAAAAGTGCTAACTTTATGAATAAAGTGTTTTATGTTAGAGAATGAAGCTACCTCCTCAACATTTCTTGGACTTTCTTATTACAAAATCAACAGCACATTACAAGATAAAACAACCAAAACAACAAGGGTTATCATTGTCCACTGGGTATCTTCCATAAATGCTTTTTGTCTTGACAAAAAATCCATTGTCTCTCATAAAGCTTTAGTGAAAAGGACCAAACAAACAGTCATTTAAAAATTTTAATAAGACTTGAACACATACCTAAATGAATTCAATATTGCTAATATCAAGGAGGGGAATACCTTAGTCTATTTTAGAAGGTGTTGGCAGAAGAGAAGGGGAATCAAGTAACTTCAGACTCTGCCTTCTATGGTGATGCATAGATTTACCTAAATCAGACTGGATTTGGTGCCTGCTCCCCACTAGAGAACTTCATAATTGCAGTTCATCTAAGGGTAATTAAATTCTTCCACTTGACAGGTCCACAGAGGTATATTAGGTAAAATGAGATCTCTGGATGCAGATGTAGATTCTCCCAAAATTAACACTGCATCAGTGCTCAGCTGAATGCTCTCCTTAGCTGTCCATGGCACTGCCAAGAACCAATGCACTCTTCATGTCTATGGCACACCACCGCGCACCGTTCCAGTGCATTTGGTGAAGTCTTCTGTCTTGCAATACATTGCAAGAGAAGAGAATTACTGACACACAGTGAGCTGTTGCCAGAAGGAAAATAGTAAAACCATTATTAGGTTTTTCATAGGGAAACCCTTTGGGTATTGTTTTCAGAGAGATAAAAAGTTCAATTTAATTACTGAAATCACTTGTCCGAAACATGTTCCTATCTGTAGCACAGCAGAACTAGGTAAATGCGTTATCTCCTGCTGTGGCAGCTCAATGAATCAGAACGGTCAATCTCCCTACTCTCCATTGCTGTACCTACTATCCATCCCCAAAGCTGTCACAACAAATCAACATTAAAGAGAATGGGGCAATTTGGAAAGAGATTCAAAAGGCTAGAAAAACAGCCACGTGGGCAAGAGAGCGGAACCACTGAAAGCAAGATAGTGAATGGGGGCTGACCCTGAGAGAGCGCAATGAGCGTGCATGCAGAGTGGAGCTCTGGACAGGTAAAACGCCTGCCAGGAACCAGGGACTCTCTGCCTCTTCTCGCTTTACCTGCGACCTAGGAAAATATTAACACTTCTCATTTCGGAAGCTGGTACGGTTAATGAGTATGTGATTCATATGGATGTTTTGAAAATGTATTAACTAGAGTTAGTGCAGTGCTTTCATAGAATCATAGAATCATAGAATCATTAAGGTTGGAAAAGACCTCTAAGGTCATCGAGTCCAACCTACAACCCAACACCCCCTATGCCTACTAAACCATGTCCTTGAGCACCTCATCTATACGTCTTTTAAATACCTCCAGGGATGGTGATTCCACCACTTCCCTGGGCAGCCTGTTCCAAGGCCTGACCACTCTTTCAGTAAAGAATTTTTTCCTAACGTCCAGCCTAAACCTCCCTTGGCGCAACTTCAGGCCATTTCCTCTCGTCCTATCGCTGGTTACTGGGGAGAAGAGACCAACCCCCACCTCACTACAACCTCCCTTCAGATAGTTGTAGAGCGACTTTGAATCTGTGAAGTCATCATAGATCTTTGATCCATTAATATTACAATTTAGCAGGAACAAGGAAGAAAAGCCTTTAGTAGTGTTGCCCTAGAACTGGCAGAAGCACTCATTGGTATCTATGAACAGAGGGCAAGCTCAATAAATAATATTAAAGCCAACTCAAGAGAATGCATGATTTTCAGAACAAGGGTGTTCCACTCCCCTGCCCTTTCTCCAGCTTTACTTTCTTGACTCTCTTTTCCTTACTTTTGCTTTCATTTTCTATCCCTCACACTAGTTTGTTGTTTTTTTCTCCTCAGGCTCTTTTTCCTTTGCATATTTTCCCTTTTGGGAGACTGGAGGAGGATGGTACTTGGTGTTATAAATAAGGCAAAGAGCCAATAAGGACAGTGGCAGATAGCAGATGCTTAGAGAATATTCTTATAATCTGTCCCCAAATGAGAGTTGCCTATTTAAAAAAAACTTCTAAAGAATGCTACCTGACTGAGTGGTGAATAAAAATTATAATGAGGCACTGTGGCTGTTCACGAACAACTGCTATTCACATTTTGACACCCCAGGAGTCCTTTCCAAGTTGCCCCTACAGATGGTTATTTTCCCCTGCGCTCCACCAGAAGTGGTGCCACGGAGGTAAGAACCTGTCTGATGAAAATACACAAAGGAGTGAAGCATATTAAAGAAAACTGAATTGTTTTAGCTATTCTGCCTCTCCTCTGCTACAGTGCCAGTTGCAATACACCCTCATGAACCACTGTACCCTATAAATTGCTCTTACCAATTTTGTCACTACATGCAATTTTTGGTCTGGTGTGCTGTATATACATAAGGATACAGTTTTATTGGCACAAAATCCTCAGAGCAATAGAGTCTGGTCACCTAAACTTTCATTTCTAAACCGGTGTATAGCAACTTAAACATTTGGTATAGACTGTCAAGACTGCAACTGACATCCTGTAGTAAGACCTTTAGCAGGATCTTTGCTTGGTCATACTGGCAAGCTATAAACAAAATCTCTTTTAGAGGGGCTCAGAAAACAGAGTGATGCAAAGCATAAAAGGAAAAGCAGAACTACTGCCAGCTCCTGTAGTCCTCTCAGGGTCACATTATTTATGGCTGGAGCTGATACCAGTTTTGTGTGGAAAAATTCAGTCTTTCACAAAGGTCGGCCCTGACTTGCAGTTTCCTCTTAGCAGAGCTTTCCTACTCCCATGAGTGGAGAACACTGACACTTTTTCTCATGGAAGAGGAAGGTAATCAATCAGAGCTATTACAGTCTGATCTCAGGATATTCCTGGGCTTTAGAAAAGTTTTTCTAGAAAAAGATTTTTCAAAAAAAGTATTTCACTGGGCATTACTTTATTCATGGGATAAAGATCAACTTAGCTATCTTATTTTAAGGCATATGTCCAAATATTCATGAGACAGAGGAGGGTTTGGGAGAGTGGAAAAGTGGTCAGAACTAAAGAAAAGGGATAGGAAGCTTCCACAGCTGTACAGCGACAGTGGTTTGCAATACATAGTAATACTACAACAAGTAAAGCTGCTGAAGTGGTAGTCTCTTGATTCCTATATATACATACTGATTTTAATGATGAATATACTGTAAAGAAATACAAATGACAACTATTTATATACTTTCCCAAATTTAAAAAAAAAATTGAAAAATACATTTGAATTACATCTTACATTCCTACATTTTGTTTCTCAGTGTGTGCCTTTGTGTTGTCAGTTACCAGAGTGCTCTTGTAACAGTCTGAAAGGTAAAAACTGTTTTATCATTTACATGATTGAAAAGTTATTCTAAATTGAAGTCCTGAAGAGGGAGCCTTTGTGCAATCTTCCCCTACCTAAGGGAGTGGCATGGAGTGTGGAGCTAGGCTCTTCTCAGAGTGCCCACAGAAAGGCTCCCTGTTGCATTTTGGTTGTCCCATATGGAAGAAAATCTTCAGAGGGAGTCCAGCTTAGCCTGGGATGAGATTGTCCAGAGAGGTAATATTATCTTCATCCTTGGATATATTCCCAACTCACCAGCACAAGCTGAACAACCCAATTTAGCTTTGAAGTTAGCCCTGCTTGGAGGTCCCTTCCCATACAAAATTTTGTGCAATCCTATGCAACACTATTTAATACAACAACAAGAAGAGAGGGTTAAATTGACTTTGCAGAGGTATCCTCTCCTTTCAGCAATACAAAGTCTGAGAGAGACTAGAGAATGATAATAAATTGGAAAGTGTGCAGTGTGATGTGCCAAGTTTTGTTTGGCCCATGAGGAGGAACTACGTCACACACCAGGAAAAGAATAGGCACTCTTTACATGATTCTTAAGCAACACTATACTCTATGCGCTATTTCGTTTGGCTGTTCTTGTTACCAAGTATTGTCAACCTGGAGAGATTTGAAAGTGGAGAAGTCAAAATGATCTCACTTCTGAAAAGATACATGACATAATAGCCCACACATCTTATTTAAATGCCATGACTTTATTCTGCAAGTAGTTGAAACACATTAACACCAAAAAAAGAGAAGCATTAATAAGGATAAAGAAGATGAAATAAAAATAAAAGAAGTTTAGATTGCCATGCAGAAAACCTTTCTAGCAATGAGATATAGTATTGGCTGACAATTTGTTTTAACTCTGACAGAATTTGAATAAGTATATAACTAGAGTTGCTTTTTTTGTTGGAAGGGGCCTGGAGTCATTTAACTACTTTCTAGCACTAGTTTCAATTAGCCAAATTAATTTTTAGTGCACTCCATTCAAGCAATGAACTGCATAATACTCAATATCCCACCTCCTTTTATAGGGGTCCGTGTGCACTCTTCTGCTTCTTCAAAAATAACAGAATTACTTTTTAGGAAAAAAAAATGTGCCTGCGCTTAGTAACACTAATAATTTTTTCTGAAAAAGTAAAACAAAGACATCTGTAATATAATAATGTGTGTTTCGGTTTGCGTGGCAAGGTTTTGGTAGTAGGGGGGCTACAGGGGTGGCTTCTGTGAGAAGCTGCTAGAAGCTTCCCCCATGTCCGATAGAGCCAATACCAGCCGGCTCCAAGACAGACCCACCGCTGGCCAAGGCTGAGCCCATCAGTGACAGTGGTAGTGCCTCTGTGATAACATAGTTAAGAAGGAGAAAAAAAAAACCCAACAAAACAGTGTGGAAACAGCAATGGAGAGAAAAGTGAGAATATGTGAAAGAAACAACTGCAGACACCAAGGTCAGTGAAGAAGGAGGGGCAGGAGGTGCTCCAGGCACGGGAGCAGAGATTCCCCTGCAGCCCCTGGTGAAGACCATGGTGAGGCAGGCTGTCCCCCTGCAGCCCATGGAGGTCCACGGTGGAGCAGATATCCGCCCGCAGCCCGTGGAGGACCCCATGCTGGAGCAGGTGGGTGTGCAAAGGAGGCTGTGACCCCGTGGAGAGCCCACACTGGAGTAGGTTTGCTGGCAGGGTTTGTGACCCTTTGGGGGACCCACGCTGGAGCAGTTTGTGAAGAACTGCAACCTGTGGGAAGGACCCATGCTGGAGAAGTTCTTGGAGGACTGTCTCCCATGGAAGGGACCCCACGCGGGAGTAGGGGAAGAGTGTGAGGAGTCCTCCCCCTGAGGAGGAAGGAGCGGCAGAGACAACGTGTGATGAACTGACCGCAACCCCCATTCCCAGTCCCCCTGCGCCGCTCGGGGGGAGGAGGTAGAGAAATCGGGAGTGAAGTTGAGCCCGGGAAGAAGGGAGGAGTGGGGGAAGGTGTTTTAAGATTTGTTTTTATTTTTCTCATTACCCTACTCTGATTTGCTTGGCAATAAATTAAACTGATTTTCCCCGAGTCTGTTTTGCCTGTGACGGTAACTGGTCAATGATCTCTCCTTGCCCTTATCTCGTCCCATGAGCCTTTCATTATATTTTCTCTCCCCTGTCCAGCTGAGGAGGGGAGTGATAGAGCGGCTTTGGTGGGCACCTGGCGTCCAGCCAGGGTCAAGCCACCACATAATGAATAATAAAACTGGAAACATAATCTGGGATTTCTGTGTTCATCTTTGAATGTTGAAAACTGTAAATAGAGGATGCGTAACTGATGATAGAATCATGTATCATATTCAAGGAAGTTACTATATACTATTTAAAGCTGAACAACCATAAGCTTCTGTCAGAAATATTTAGTCATATCAAGATTTTTTAAAAAATCCTGATTTTTATTTTATTTGGCAATATTATCTGGTTTATCCATTCCCAATACTATTTGAACATATGGGTAAAAATTCATATATTTTTAACAGTTGGGGTGGTGTTGTATTAGATGAAGCTATACTATTTTATTCTTGCATCACTTGAATGTTTTCATCTCCTTGTCCATAGTACAAAGTTTTTAGCCTCTGACCAACCATCCTAAACTTAAATGGGAGCTGGATGTGTTCAGCATTTCCCAGCATCAAAGCATATGGTTAAGTCTTTATGCTTTTCTGATTGTCTGTCTCATTACATGAGCAGATGGAAAATACTGCACGCTTTTAAGAATTATCAATAAACCTAATTGATGCTATATACTACTAAAGTTTGAATGTACATTATCTTGACTACCTGTTATCCCATCAGAATAAACAGAAATGTGTTTTTACCATGCATACAGAATTTACTTCTTATTTATTTCAAATGCTTTGGTCTTCTTGGATCCTCAAGAGTCTTTGCTACCTTAACAGAGTGATTGCATTATTCTGTCCATCTGTTGATCTTTGAAAATGTGAAGTAAATACTCTATTAACAAGCTTACAAGAAAAGAAGGTTGAGTGATTCACTTTTTATCATACAGACTACAAAATAAACAAGCAAGGACACAATTACTGTAGAAATATTTCCTGACAAGAATGTTAAGTAATGCAGCTTTGGAGTATTACTGATATTTCGTGTGCATGTGCACATATTCATGTGTGATATGAAAAGCCACAGGTGTATTTTTGAAATCTGCTTTTGAACATTTCACAGCATGGAAATTCAAAAGCTCACATGGGTGGAAATTCATATTATGGTCATGATCTAATTCAGCTGATTAGGACACTGTTTTAGCTGTAACATCACTCATATCTTATGCCACTATTAAATTAACACAAAAAGCAAGCTAAATGAAAATATAATGTAATTAACATCAACACAGTTGAGACCCAACCCTCATTGCTGAATTATCCAGATCAGCTGTACTCCATCGATTACAGCCATTAATCACAGTCTGGCACATTTTTGTTTTGTTATCTCAGGACTACGTCCTTCTTTTAATCTCATGAATTTTTATTCTGGGAATTTTTCTGCTCATTCAGTTGCAGCACTCCTATCTTAAATTTTGGAATAATTTTATATCCCTGAATTGGATTCATGGTACAATTTCTTGATGCTCCCTGTGCTAAGCTGGAAATGGTACAGAAATAATAAATCGGTGATAAGTAGTTTTTCGACAGTTGTGTTATTTTTAGTCTGTCTCTTCTGTACCCTCATCACTTATTGTTTCTGCTGATTGTCTCTGTGCCTTCCATCTCCTGAAGCATTCAAAAAGAATTTATTGTTAGTTTTGGTGCCTTTTAAAAATTAATACTCATACACCGTGTGGACAGTCTTTTACATTTAATCTACCAGTACTGATCACCCTTCCTATTTTCCTCATTTCTGAAGGATCATAGTGCTCCTTGCTTTTACTTGTCTCTTTTACACCACTGTTCAGTCATGCAAGCTCCTTCCTGGCCTTTCTGAAGTTCTTTCCAGCAAGTGATATGCATTCTGGATTTCCAATGCGATGTTCAGAACGCTTTCCATGCTGCCTGGAATGGTAGTTTGTTTCATTAATAGCCTCTTTTTAAAAAATTATGGACTCAGAAAAGAGTTTAGGTTGGAAGCTCATCTTGTAGAGTCACCTGCTCCAAGCAGATCAAACTACAAAGCTAGATCAGGTTGGCCAAGGCCTTGTCCTGGACGGTTTTAAAAATTTCCGAGGATGGTGATTCTATCACCTTTCTGGGCAGTGCTTAAAATTGCTTTTAGTAAAGACTTCTTTCCCCATGTCCAATCAAAATTTTCCCTGTTACTACTTGTGGCTGTTGTCTCCCGCCTTTTCGCTGCGCTCTGAGAAGTTCTCTTCTGTGATGGCATCCCTCTTGAAACTGAATGGATGCAGTTGGTTTCTTTGTTGCTCCCATACTCTGCATATGTTACGATCACTGTCGTAGGATGACTCTTCAACATTAATATTCTGAATCAGGTCCTTGTGTGCTGCTCAGAACCAGGCCAACAGATGTTGATGGTATCTAAATACTAGTCATAGTCCATGACATTTAAGTAGACTATATTGTCTATTGTCTTTCCTGAGGGTGCTGATGACCCTTAGTGTGCCTAGGTCAAGTGTCTGGTCAATACATATTCAAACACAATAATCCTCCCTCTAACTAAAATAAGCCCATAGCTCTTAGAAAAAATAGATTCCTTTCACAGAAAAAGCAATAATTCCTTAAAAGCAACCTTTCTCCTGTTTTTGCAAATGCAAGGATATTTATTGCTGTATTGCAGGTGGTAAAAGTACCTGAAGGGAAGGACAGCAGACCATATTTTAAATATCCAGAAATAAGTAAGCTGGATCAATATACTGTAACAGATTGTTTTGCTCATTAGAAGGTAAAAATAAAAAGGAAACTTGTCAATCTACCAAAAATCTAGCCTTTCAATAAGGATATAATTGGAACATGCTGTCAAAAACAACTTTGAAATTAAATTCATGGCAGCTGGTACTCAATACACTTCATGACAGGTCATCAAAGATAAAAATTTACCTCTGCATGTTACTTCTTTCATCTCTGTCAGATATTTCAAAATGTCCAGGATTTTTAAAGCAATATTAACTCTATCAGGTTAGAATAACACACAAGTCGTGTCTTTATCTTAATTGGAGTCTTTTCCTTTGCAGGAAAAAAAGAAAAATCCTTCATTAAGAGGAATATTTCAGTCTAATATTTGCTACTGTGAGTCACAATTCTTTCCTAACCTATCCCTTATAGCCTTGACTAGTCCTTAGCTTTGTTGTAGCTTTTTAGTGGCAAATTACCTCTTTAGTAATAGATTTGCTTCCTTCACTATAAATAATATGCAATATTTAGCAATATTTTCTATCAATCAACAGAATGTGGATACCATCTTAGGTGTGAATGTTTCTTAAGCACCCAAACATACAAATCCAGAGATATTTGGAAAGACAGAGGATAATATTAACAATTAGATCTGATAAAGATCACTGCAATTCTGCTCTGCAGCTCACTATTAAAAAATTATTACCTGTTTCATAATACCCTCATTTTAAAGGAACAAAAAATGATTATTTCTTTTCCACCTGGAAAAGTCTCTTTTGATATTTCCTACCCCTCCAGAAATCTAGAATAGTATAAAATGCCTCAGGTGATTAGTTTCCTCATTTGAGATAATCTACAATTTCATACAAAATCATGGAAAGCTGCAACTAGAGAGGAAATAAGTCCTGCTCCCCATTGGTAGCTGCCATGCATCTGTTAGAAGATTGCTAGAAGGCTAACTGATTAGGAGGTTTTCATACACTCCACTCTTCTATCATCAAGGTTGTTGAATGATTAAAACTTGCCTGCTACCTATTTTCTTATTCACATTCCTGCGTTTTGTACTCATCTCCACTTTGCGCTGCATCACCTTTATTGAGCCATTTTGTCATTTGCAAAAAACCATAGCGGTGGGGGGATATGTTACAAAAGTGGTTAAGAACGAGAACTAGTAACTGAGGTCTGCTTGGTTCAGGAGACTGTGCAAGACCTCCGGAGGTCCCTTCTAGCATAACTCTTCCTATGATTTTATGAAAGTGTAGAATACTATTTCAAAGAATAAGTTCAGGCCAGGATTCCAGAGTGAACTTGCTGCAATTCGTTACTCATAATTGGATGGGTGATATTACCATTAGGGCTGTCATGATGCTGATTTTTTTTTTTTTAACCTGAAAAATTCAAGTGGTTAATCCTGTCACTGCTGCCCTTGTGTAAAGAGTGAGAAGTAATGGGTAGAGTTGGAAAAAGGTCATTGCAACTGCACCCCCTGCACCCCTATTCTGTAGTCATGCCAGGGCACCAAGGTTCATAAGGGAAGGTGTAATCTCAAAGAATTACTGTAGTCCTGTAGGCCTTCAGAAAAACTGAAGTCCTTACTAGTGAACTGGGGTGTCACCGTTCAGGCTCTTTTTATGAGCAGATAAGTAAACCACAGTGCTTTTGGAAGTTTGAGGTCAATACAGCAAATGTCATGTTGTGAAGTCACCACTTGAGCTGTCTTAGCAATAGTAGTTTCACTAATAAAAGATCCTAAATTAATTTAATTAGCATTTTAATTAATTAAAATTTATTTTTTAAAATACAGACTACTCAAGAGCTAAGCAGGCCTCTTGCTATCTTATGATGTTTTAAGAATAAGACTGTACTTTATTACACGATCTAGTAGCTGTGTAACATTTTATGGGAAGGTCTGTTTCATCAGTATTGAAAGTAAAATATACTTCTCAGTGAACATGCACAACATTTAATTTTTGTTAGTTTCAGTTTATTAAATACATATGCCACAGAATAAGATTTCTTTTTTTTTTCCTGTAAGTCCCTTTACAGCTTTTTGTGGACTGACTTAGAATTACAAAATTAAATACAAAGCTGTGTTCTTTTGACCTAAAATCTCTGACCTGTGAGATAAAGTGACATTGTTTCTGCTTGAGGACCAGTTCAGCTAATTGTTGAGTGATGGCTGTGACACAGCTGGTACACGATTTTGTTCCCAAGGTAACTCTCCCATACAAAGTGATTTAGAATCATTCATTTGTTTTATAGGGACACAGCAGGTGTTACGTGCTGCATATGGGGAAAATAGACATTTTTACTGAGAGGGTCATCCTTTTATTAAAATATCCTTTCATCTCCCTTTGTGATGTAGAAAGAACATTTTCGGTACTACAGCTGAAAGGAACATAATGGTTTTGATAGAAAGGATACTCAGGAGTTTCTCCTTTGCTTAACGTGAGTTCCCTGGGACTAACATGAACCTAAAAGGCTGTAATAAAACTGCAAAGAAATACCTTTTCCTTTTCTCTTACCGTCAACAAAATCATACAGCCTTTCCCTGCGCCTCCACACTCAAGAGCATTGGTTCACTGTAATAGTCAATAAGCTACTTCATAATTACAACACATGGCAGAGACCATCTTACTAAATACAAATGTTAGGCAGTTAGGACAGAGTTCATCTCTCAGAGAAGTCTGCTGGATTTCTGTGCTTCCAGTCAGGGGAGCTGGATTGCATTTATAGCACTGGAATTATTGCTGGAGAAAGCAAAAACTTCTACGCAAACAATTACATATGCCTTCTTGTTCTTGAGACAACATCAGAAAAATAAGAGGTAGAATTTGTTCCTCTCACATGGATGAAGAAAGTCTAATTTTTCACATTTGAACAAGAAACACTTTTAAACACAGACCCTAGCCTCAGATTATCATGTATCTGAATAAAAAAAGAAATATCTTCTTCAATGCACTGAGTTATCTGTAAGGCTGGAACAAGGACATGGTCTTTGAATTGTTGCTCACTTTGTAGCTGTGCAAAACGTTCCTTGATTTCCATGAGGTTTTACATGCAGGCAAACGCTACAGAATTTGGCTTATTATTTCTAAGGAAAAATATAAAATTTTGGAGATGGCACAAAAGAAGCATTTCTAACTTTGGTAAAAAATAAATTACTGAGAGCTGCATGAAGAATTACTCTTTCAATTATTTTCTAAATATTTTCTGTTTTTTTTTTTTCCTTTTTTTTTAAATAAGAATATCACAAATGGTTTCTTCATTTATATTAATTCAGGATTTTTTAGCTCAGAGCTGTGAAGAAAATCTGTGATTGAATTTCATGAAATTGACTTTTCTCTTAAAGCTAGTTCCTGTTTAATCCAACCACAAACCAGCATTAGAATAAAATCCTTATGAGACAGAGAAGATCCTGTCAGATTAATTTAAACCTATGGGAAATCCCTTTCAGATTTATTACCATTTTACAAGTTTAAAAATTAGTGATAATTTTTGGCTGCTCTATTACTTGGTAATATTCCTTATCATTTCAATTACTTCTGTGACATTATTTTTTTTCCTGAAGGAATGCTTTTGTTTCCTGTCTCTTGCGGGTGGAGATGAAGGCAGGGAGATCACTTACCAGTTACCTTAATGGGCAGACCAGACTTGATTTGGGGAAAATTAGCTTAATTTCTGGCCAATTAAAACACATATTTAATTACTGATTTGGTAATGGGAAACAAAAAGACAAACATGAAAAAAACCCCTTTCCTCCCCCCTTTCCCAGGCTCAACTTCACTCCTTCAGTCCCAACTCCTCTCACCCCGAGTGGTGCAAGGAGATGGGGAATGGGGGCTCATGATCAGTCCATAACAGTTCCTCTCTGCTGGTCCTTCCTCCTCCCGCTTCGCCCCCTGCTCCAGTGTGGCTCCTACCCAGGCTGCAGTCCTTCGGGAACTGCTCAGGCATGGATCCTTCCCAGGGGCTGCAGTCCTTCAGGGTAAGCCTGCTCCCATGTGGGTCCTTCGTGGCCCGCAGTTCCTTCAGGGTCTTCTTGTGGCATGGGGTCCTCTACGGGCTGCAGCGTGGATACCCGCGCTGGCCTGGTCCTTTCCAGGGCCTGCAGGGAAATAAATAACTTGCTCCACCAGGGTCTCTCTGGGGCCGCAGGGGCGTCTCTGCTGGGGCGCCTGGAGCACCTCCTCCCCTCCTCCTGCTCTCCCCTCGGGGCTCGCAGGCTGCTCCTCGTACTTTTTTTGCCTTACTTCTCTCTCTCAGAGCTGCTGCACAACGTTTTTGCTCTTGCCTAAATAGGTTTTCCCAGCGGTACCACGAGCATGGCTGCGGGGCTCAGCTGTGCCCTGCGGTGGGGCGGTTGGAGCCAGTTGGAACTGGCTGTGTGTGGCACGGGGCAGCCCCGGCTGTGCCTCCCCTGCAGCCCCCTGTGCCCACCTGTGCCCGGTGCAAGGTGTGACCAGTCTTTGCTCAAACGTATACTGCTCTTAGTGACTGTGTTGCATTCGGCTAAAAAAAGATACTGAACACCTTGTTTATAATAAAATAAAATCTATTATAATCATTGAAAACCTCTCAGGATTTGACGGGTTGACCAGTGTGTGCAGATTCAAGTCTTTTCTTGCTTCATAGATCAAACTATTCTGCTTCCATTACTCCTGTGCAAGTTCATCTTCACTGTATGTCCTCACAGATGTAGCCAAGCCTCATCAGGACGGGAATCCTAAAGCTGAGGAAGCGAAGCTGAAGTCTGGGTGGCAGCACCCCGGTGCGGGGCAGAGGCAGGGGGCAGGGGCTGCACAGATCCCGAAGACTTCTGCTCTCATCTCTGCCGCGCTCGCGAGATAGACCTTGCGGTCGGCACGGTTTTATTAAGATTGCCTGTGTAGTAACATATCACATCAGGTGAACAATATGGTCCTCAGTCTCTTTTACAGACAATTTACTGGACCCTTTGGCTCGCTAAGAAGCTAATATTAAAAGCCTTGCAATTCAGAAATTCGGTTTCTTTGATAATTATCTCATTTTAAGTTAGAGGGTCTGTAATTGTAATTCTGCATTTGCAGTTCTTGTATTTCTTTATTCGGAATAAAAGTTTATTGCATCTTTTGTTTTTATTCACTAAAGTGAAAGTCCTGAATATAAAAGTAAACAAAATTTTGCATTCGATGGGATCAAAACGCTATCTGGAGATGACAGATCTTTCAAGATTAGGTTTACAAAATGTACTGGCAGAATATTTAAAAAACCAACCAGGATATGTAAAAAACCAACCACCCTGATGTAAGATGGGACTCAGTCATTATCAGGATTAAGGAATGCTAACATCTAACAATCATTTAAGTCAATAGATGATAGTCTCATAATGATTCCAGTTAGCACAATCAGCAAAGCCCTGAAGATTCAGAACAGAAAAGTTCTAAGACATCACAGCTCATCCCAGCAAAGACAAGGCACATCCTTTAGCAAAGGGGAGGACCAGTGCCTCAGAGAGAGCAGATGAGAGACAATTTAGTCCTACATAGTCTGCGGTTATTAGGCCCATGGCTATAACTGCCAGTAATACTACAGGAGACTTGATTCACATGCATTTGAGGGTTAAATCTGAAGCACTTACATGTCAAAGAAGATTCTGAGCTTATTTTTTATTGATACTCACCAAAATGAAGAAGCTCAGCTATAGCCTCCATAGCAAACAAACCCCAGAGATTTAGGGGAGCAAGATGTTGCTTAATAACAGTTCTCCTAAGAGTAAAGTTCTTGATATTTGACATTACTGTTTAGTTTAGCTGTTTCCTATGTATCAACTCTAATCAATGGTATAGCAGAATTAATGTATGTATATCAGTAATAATAAGTATCAGTATTAATAATTAGCTTACTATTAAAATGAATTGGTGTGTACATATAAAAGTACATAGATTTTGTAGTAAAAATCTTTCTGTAATTACTTATCTAAGACTCTCATGCATTTCTATTATTCTGTTGACATAGGCACTATCATTTTTTGTGAAAGTCCTAGCCTTTTGCAAAAAAATACCTTAAAACAAAAGATTAAAGCATCTAACTTCTCATGCATTCCAGATAGATTTGTATATTCAATTCTTTTTGTCAATCTCAATCTTGCCTCAGTCACTTAGAAGCTATTTTGTGTTAGAATTAAATAATTACTTTCTAGGCTTTTCTTGTAATGGTATATGTATGATTCTGACTACATGTAGGTTATGCTGAAGAGATCTAAAGATGCATTGTATCTATCTTTTGAACTATTAGAACATGAAGGATAGGCAAATCAAAGAGACAGGTGAAGTGAAATTCAGTAAAGAAATGTGTTTCTATTATATGTCAACAGTGTCAATAGAAAAACTAAACATTTTTTTAATTGACAAAAGTAAGCGTTGACTGGCTTTTACCCCTCTTGCCCTTACAGGGCTCATAATGTTAAGATTAGGCCTCTGATTCTGCAAAACCCATGTGTGAATTAAATATATCAGTAATCAAATCAGAACTGCAAAGTCCATTCTACATTCCAAGCACCAGCACTATTTATTTCTTTCAAAACAACCCCGTCAGTACAGACTGGCTGAAATCCATAGGTCTGCACACATTATGGATGGCTTAAATAAGCCTGCAGCAGTGTTGTTACATAAATGAGTCCTGGCTCAGATGGAACTCCTATTGACTTAGGTTTATGACACTGGAAGTTAACGCCTGTCACTACTACATTTCTTCCCAAATGCACAAAGCAAGCTAAGTTTTAAAAATAACTAATATACAATTTTCAGTGCATTTTTATAGATCTTTATTTCCTATTTCTTTAAAAGGAGAACATTATAATTTACAAGTCCTAGAACGTATTGATTGCTGAAAGTTGGATTTTTATAGAGGAAGAAACAATTCTAGCTGTACAGAAGCATTGATAATGGCATTATAATCTCCTGAGATTTCCTGATATAAGGGACAAATGTTCTCAATACGCCACTCACAAGAGACATCAATCCTTTCACTCTCTTGATGGTTTTAAATGTCTTACTTTTATTTTGTGCTGCCTTTTGTGTCACCAAATATGTATCATTACATGTAGGCCCTATTATTAATTTCCACCTTTTTCCCACATTTGATTATTTAATCTCGTGCTTATTTGCTGTCTTTTTCATTTCTAGTAAATCTTACCTGTCTTGACTTTGCATATGGTATAGCAAGGGCCAGCAATTGCAGTGATTTCTTCATCTCTTCTTCACTCTGTTTCTGACCTGCTTTACTGATGTTGACAGGATGCACGTATGTATTTTTAAAATCACATTTAAAAAAAAAAAAAAATTCTATTCTCAGAGAAAATGTTATGTTCTCAAATATTTATGTTCTTTAAAAATTCTATTTTCATTCCTTCCTAGAAAAGAACCACAAAATCAAAGCCTTCTATTAGACATAGTAATAAATTAACTGTAACACTACATGTTTCAGACACCATATAGGTACATATTAGTTACTGCAAGCTGTAAAAGTATTATTCCTCAACACAAGACAGTGGCCTTGAGCAACATGGGCAAGTAATTTGAGTCTTAGGGTTTTTCTGTTTTGTTTTGTTTTGTTTTTTTTTTTTCATTAACAAAAGTATTTCTTTTTACAAAGCTGATGAAAATTGAAATGTGGGCAATTTTCTGTGGTGTGTTAAACCTTTTTTAAAGATTGATGACCAGATGTGCAAATGGTTATGGATGGCTAAAGAAAGTAGAAACAGAACCAACAAATGAATGTCTGATCAGCTACATGGAAATTAAAATGCCATCACCTTATGCAATATCAATTGCATTTTATTATTTTGATCAAGCCATCACTACACCACCAGATTGAAGGAGAAATTACAGTATCTTCAATTAAATTGAATCTTCATATATGCCTGCTGGAAAGATTGCTCCTTTTTTCTTCTCTTCTTTCAGTGCTTCTGGTCTCCTGTATGTATCCTGACCCTTCAAAAGGGTCATTAAAAAAAAAAAATTAATAGACGTCCATGAACTTGGCTTTCAAGACAGCCAGAGTTATTAATTTTATTAGATTCTTTAGCAAAGGCTGCACATCCCCCATAACTTTGCAATCTTTTTTTACTTACTCTTACCAATGATATTTGCAACATATTTCGTTGCAGCTTGTGGCAGTTCCGTGTAATGGGGCCCATATCAGGATTACCCAGGTAACTCAGCCTTAGACCGAATAGGATGTTCAGTCAAAAGTCTTCAAAGCTAAACATTAACTCAGAGCACTGCCCAGCTGATAGGATGCAGTCATTTGAGCTTGTCACTGTCAATGCACTTTGCATCTTAGCAGAGCTAAAAAAGAAGGGTTAGCCAAAAGGCAGAGAATTAGGAATGGCTTAAAAAAATTAATAATTTTTTATTTTTAGATTTGAAAAAGAGAGTTTCCCCAATGTGGCTCCAAAACAAACAGCTAATTTCTTTCTTGGGCCTTCGTTTTACCTTTATGTCTTTTCCTGCTCTCCTTGTATTTGTTTAGCAAAAAACCCAAGCAAATCAATGCATTGATTTTCTGCAAAAGGCTGAGTTTCTACCTGATGTTTCAGATGCTTTTGGACTGAGAACTGTAGCACTTGTTATTTTTTTTTCTAGTTTTTAATGTAAACAAATCATAGCATTCTCTGCTGGTCTTAGCTGCAATGGAAAGTAAGCATATCCTTATCTTGCAATGACATCAGCCAGCAACGTCAGCACTCGTGGGTACATCCCATCAGGTCACATGGACTCGTGTCTGTTCAGTTTGTTTAAATATTCCCTAACTTCATAACTCAAATGACGGTTAAGTCTTTCTTGCTCTAGACTTTCCCACTGCTCTCAAGGACCAGGTGTTCCTGAAGGCTGGTCTTTCCAGTAAAATCTGAGGCAAAATGCATTGAGTTCTTTGTTCTTTTCTGTGTTCCCTGACTTGCCCCATGCAGCACTGGGCACTATTTTCCCTAGTCATCTGTTTGTTGATGATACATCAGTAGAAGCCCTTCTTGTTGCCCTTCACGTCCCTTGCCAGATTTGACTATAGATGGGCTTTGGCTTTCCTAACCCCACCCTTACAGGCTCAGACAGTGTCTCTGTATTCCTGCTGGGTGACCTGTCCCTGCTTCCACCTCTTGCACACTACCTTTTTATATCTGATTTTAGTCAGGAGCTCATTGTACTATGTCCTTGTTTTAGTCAGAAGCTCCATGCAAGCTGCTGGCTACTTTTGCTTGAATTCCTGCATGTCAGGATGAACTATTCTTGAGCTTGAAGCCCAGGGTTGTGATCCTGCAACTTGTCTTGTTCCCTCCTCTCAGGATCCTGAACTCCGCCATCTCACAGTCAAGGCTGTCCCTGACCTTCAAATCCACAAGAGATTGTGGAGCTTTCAAAGACCTGACAGGCGCAGGCTACTCCTCCTGTGGAAGAGAGAGACTTAAATGCTGGTACAAATGGCCAATATATACAAGAAAAGGCCTAAGGCATTTTGCAATTGTTGTAAAATCATGTTTTTACTTCTTTATCAGTCTCGAAATGAGATCACTCTTGGGACACACTAAGTAGATATAATCTTCAAGAAGATTAAGACAAGTTATCTTTCTTGCAGACAAGTGTTCTGGCTGCATTATTAAAACTGACAGCTAATTTTAATTTATACACTTGCTATAAAATGTACTTATATTTTATTTTTCATTGTGTTGATTTTGTTAATAAAAGCTACATTTTTCATTCTCACTTATTTGTGTTTATTTGACCAGCGTTCACCTTTAAGACTTCTTACTATTGCATTAAGAATGTCATGCCCCACAAGATACAGTGTTCAGTTCTATTATAAAATCATTGTGCCAAATCCAATTAGCAAAGATTTTTTGATGAATTAACCTTGTCATGGCAGAGTATACACTGCACCTGCTCTTCTGCTTTAGCACCAGACTTTGGCCCTCCTACAATGAAGTTCTAGAATATGTTGCTGATTGCTTTCAGCTCACTTTTTCCTCCTTGTGTTCAGACATCACTACCTCCAGATGTCCAAGATTTTTCTGTCTCATTTATATGTATGATTTGCCTCTTCAGTTTGTTCTTTCATCATTCTCAGTACTCTCTTGTTGCAGAACTCTGCAGCAGATGTTTGATTTTTCCTTTGTACCTTTACCTCCAAGGAGCCTTGCAAATGTTGCTCCAGACAGGAGAGAAAGGCTGATCATTGGAGCCCATGAATGACCGAAACAGAAGGTTATTTAACTATCTAGCTGGGGAAAGAGCATTAACAATTTTCATTTTCATGCTTAAGGAATCTGGTCCCCAGGGTAGCATAAATCCCCATTTGGGGGAACTGAAAAGCAGTTGGTGATTCACATGTTCCCTCCACTTCTGGCAGGTACCTGTGAAGAAAAAGCACAGGAAAGGAAAGAGTTTGCATTTGCTGCATCTCCCTCACTGCCTGGAGGGACACAGTGTGACAGTATGAGGAATACAAACTGTGGAGCAGTGCCAGGGTAAATTTAAGATGTCCATAATGAACTTCAGGCAGTCCAGAGACCTGAATTGCAGATCTGGCATAACTTGTCATGGCTGACCCTACTCTGCTAATCTTACCAAATATTTGGTTGTGACATTGTTTCCTGTCTTTGGGTACTAAGGGCCTATGACACCTCCTATCCTCCTCAGTCACCATTGTCCTTGGACAGAATCCTGGACTAGAGCATCAAAGGCTGCCTCTTTTGGGGCCATTCCTGGGTGATCTGCTTTTGATGCAAGAGGAGTCACAGCTCTCCTGGTCCATCACCAGCACTAGTGGCATCTGCCTTGAGAACAGAGACAGGTATAAGAAGTATCCTTTTCCCTCTTGCTGATAAGGGAGGGAAGAGGAGAAAACTTGGACTTGGTTCTGGGATCAGATGCTTCATGATACTGGGCAGCAAACACAGAGGTTTGAAGTATGGACCATCTGTCATCTCTTCAGCTGACAGCCTGCCATGAAAACAAATCAAAGCATCAGTAGCTGGAGAGTAGGTTTGCATGGCCAGCATCCGTGTCAGATGGACTGCTGTCTTTCAAGTACAAGGAACAGGACTGCAGCTAACACAGCAGGGCCCACATGTCTCCTGACAAAATCAGCTCTGGTGAAACATTCATCTGGTGTTCACAAATCCCAGCTCCTCCTCCTGCTCCCAATATGGCAGCCCCTCCATCTATAGCCACCCCTAGTAGTTGGCCCAGACCAACCTGAGCAGAGTCCAATGGGCCCCTGACATGCAAAGGAGGTGTACGTACAGGGTTCATGCCTGACCCTTAGGTGTGGTGGCACCTCCTGTCTACCTAGGAAAGGAAAAAGGAAATATGATCCTAGAGGGCAGGGAGGAGAAACCTCTTTCAAGAATGACTAGGATCAAAAAATCATTCTCCAGGCTTTTGGGCTTCTTTTGGAGCATGGCACAGTGTCCAGACTCTCCACCAGGACGAGATGTACTCCTGCAGGAGGAACTCTGGTGTTGGTGCCCTAGGAAGGGCAGCCTGTGGTGATCACAGAAACCTTTTCTGGCCCACTCCCGGGTCTGGCCAGACAGCAGCATTGCACAAGCATGCCCATAGCAAATGGGTACAATGTTCCCCCATTTCAAAGACACCCTCTCTTCCTGCACTTGAGTTATAAGCATTCCTTTCCTGCTCCCAAGAAATCTGCCTGACCGCAGAGCCCTGGATGAGATCCAGCAGGTATGCCCCAAAATGGTGGGGGCAGCACAGCCTGTGGAGTGTGCTCAGTGACCACAGACCATCACTGACAAGCAGCTGGAAAACAGCTGGTCAAGAACTGAGGTTGACACCATGTGGTAAAGTGGAAGGCGACCCATTCCTAGAGTTGAGGGAGGCAGAAAAGACTAAGGAACTTGTAGCAGGGTCATGGCTAACATTGGGTGTGGGCGAGGAGCTATTGTCATGAACACTGCTTCACCCAAGTGGCACCTTGGGTGCCAGCAAATGCAGCAGCATTTGTTTCTTTCCAGAGAACCTCTTTGAGGTCAGAATGAGTGATACCCCATCCTCTTCCAGGGCGGGGAAGTGGAATCATTTTGGTGCTGTGTCTAACAAGCTTGATCTTGTTTGGGAGATGCACATACCTAATCAAATTGTTCCTTAACAGTACCATGCATACACTAGGAGGGGGTGTGGGAGCCTCTTGTATGACATAACTGGTTGCTATGCAGCTGTATGCCTCTGCAGCTATTGCTTTTACTGCTGCAGTTGCTATAGGAGACTATCAGATGAAGTGATGAAAGATTTCTCCGCTCACTCACCATGGCATATTGCCCAGCTTTGTGTATACTGCATACCAAGCATCTGATCCTAGCAAAAATCTATCCCTGCCTCCTTCTCCCCTGCTGGAAACCATGGAAACCAAGCTGACTTGATTCTGCCATGGACAAAGAATAGAGGGGTGGCCCAGAGATGTCAGCTCCACTGAGCTAACCCTGTTCTTTGCCAGGAATGCTCTCACAACACAGCCTATAGGAAAGAGCTAAGGCTTTATTTAATCACAGCTGCAACTTGATTACACCAGTATTCTAATTTAAGATACCATTTAAGAATATTCTTTGATATGTTACTTGCTTCTATATACTCACTGTCATCACACCAGGCATCCCCAGCCACCAGGGAGTAATATGTGGACTAAGACCACTTAGATCCATTGCACTTCTTGAAGTTTTCAAGGCAACATTTGTTTTTTAAATACCCAGATGTTAGGCTGAGCCACATATACATCTCCTGGTTGGCCCATTAGTTGGCCAGGGGGTTGCAAGGCTGGTACTTTCCGACTCATGGAACTATTTGTTAAGCTGAAGCATTTTCACGGTTGCAGATAGGTGCACACAATTATTTTTCCTGGCTGAAATGAGGTTCCTCCATCTGCCCGGTCAATAATATATGAGTTTTGTGGCCTTGCATGCAATTACTGGCATTCAAGTGAATAGTGCAACTCCCTTACATGCACTCTGTGTGAAAGGTCATTGAGTGGTCACAGACCTTTGTGGCATCCTCAGTCTATTTTTCCCCTTCCAGCACATTGGGCCAAGAAGAGGCCTAGCTGAAAAATGGGACCCTAAAAAGGAGCCACTGAATACCAGCCTGGGTTGCCAATGACCGAAGGCTCTGTATTATCATCCAATCTGAGTATCTGTTGTAGTTTATCAGAGAATTGGAGATCCATGGTGAGCTACACCAGAACATGGGTTGCAACCTTGATCCTGTGTATGCCCCATCTTAAACATTTATGATTTTTTATGCTGCCCGTCCATATGCAGCTTATCTCTCCCAGCTGCTGAGCTAACTTTCTTTAGGTGGCAAGAGATACAACAGCTGGTACCCAAATCTTTCTCCAAACCCTCATTCCTATGGGAGATCTTCACAAAGAGAGACAATGGTTGCCATCTCCTTGCTGCGCATAGCCCTCTGTTGTCCTTTGACTATAATGAGAACTAAGGACCTCTCCTCCCTTGAATGACATTCCAGGAAGGAAGGAAAAGAGGTGTTTCTCTACTACAGTGCTAGGGCTGTGTTTCATGTGGCCCTAGGTGAAGTATAAACATGGAAGAGAGGATGCAGTATCAAGGTCAGCTGCGATAGGGCTGAAAGACTGCCAGAGTGAAGATGACAGAGTGGCATGGCATTGTCCACACTGCCTACTAGGATTGGTCCCTCATCCAGACCATGCCCAGTCATAGCTGACGAGTGTGCCAGTTGGAGTGGCTAATTACCTGCCACAGGGGCTTATTAAATGTTAACCAGCCTGGAGAATCCTATATCACTATTAGATTACGTGCTTGGCACTGTTAAATTCATCTTATGACAATACACATAACCCTAGAGTCCATGGAGTATGTTAACACTCTGGCCAGAAGATTACAAAAGAGACAGTAGAGTGGTTCTACTAAGCAAACAAATTTTCATGCAGGGACAGAATGAAAATGCGTGCAATTATCCTACATAATACAAATAGAGTGACTTCTTAAGTGGTATAAAAATGTTTGCACCACTGAAGCAAAACCTCATTGCAGCAGTGTCCTGTTCTTGGTGACAGTAATCCTAGTTGCAAGAAAAAATTATTTTTTCGAAAAGGAGGCAGATAAGAGAGCAGCAATGGCTGGCTGCTCCCTAAAGGACAGAGAGCCAAGAATCAAGAGCAATATCAGAGCTGACAGGGCAAGGGTCTTACCAGCCAGAGCCCAGTCCCACGGTACCTAAGCAAGGCAAGCAAAGCAGGCCTAGTGACAGTGGTCGGATTCAACCAAGGGTCCAGATCTTCAGGCAAGCTCGTGGTGATGAGGCAGGTCCCAGGTCAAGCCAGGAGGTTAGTCTGCAGGACAGGGTCTGGATCAATGGGGGCTAGGGCTGAACTAGAGATCAACACCCCAATGACTTCGCTCAGGCAGGGACTCACCATCCAGGGCTGAGCTTAAACAGAGCTCCTGGGCAGGGTGATTAGGTGGAGGTCCCAGGTAGCACTGGGTCAGGGCCGTTGAGGCTTATTAGTACCCTCAGAACTGAGACAGGGCAGACTGTGCCTAGACAGCAAGTACACAAGCAGAGAGCAGGCAGAAACCATACAGTCTGCACAAAGGAGTTATCCACAGTCAAAAGGACTTCAAAACGAGGACAAAGATTTACAGAAGAAACAGCAACAAGATTTCCCTGTGGAAATTGGTCAAAAGATAGTATGGGAAAGGAATATTACATTGAACCCTGACAAGTGTTTCTGCCAGCAAATTTAATGTGCCTGGTAACATTCCCAGGCACTGAGGCCAACTGGCATGGGATGGCCTGTGTCTGTGCTTGTAAGCTGCCTTGGCTTTTAAGTATCAAACCACATCCAGCTCAGGAAATTCCCCACTCAGGCTATACAAGGCAGGACAGTACTCTGGGCATTTTTAGAGCTTTGGCTATCTAGCAGGGGGAGAGCTGCTTTTCTGTCCCAAAGGTGTCAAGTGTCAAGAAAGTGGTAGGTAGGACACTAGCCAGTAAACGCATATGACAAAAAGATGCTTGAATCTCCTGTCCAGGAGAGTGCCTGTCCATCAGAGTGACTTACCATTCTGCGTTTCAGAAGTGGAACACATTATAAGTTGTGGGAGCAGTTAGAGCTCTCCCTCACTCTGCCTGAGCTCTTGCAAAAGCCTCCACAGCATGTGTGCTAACAAATCCTGAGCTATCATGGGCTGATAGCAGAGTTCATTCTGGGACATCCTCAGCCTCAATTTTGCTACTATCCAAGCTGAGTCTTTGGGCTGTGGAGTGCTACCCAGCGCGGCTGTGATTGCATTCTTGCCAAGAAGAGACCTCCAAACCTGAGAACAGATCACAGAAAACACAGAATAATTTTTCACTTTTCCAAGGCCACTTAGGATTTTCCATATCTACGTCATCCCCTTCTGTTATCTATTTTTTTCAGGCTGAAAAATTCCACATAATTTCTGCTCAGTAGAAGCCAATATACTCTGATTACTCTTGTTTCTTCCTCTGTACCTTTAAGTTATGACTCATCTTTTCAAGACTGTGCAGTCAAAACTGTATACTGTATACAGTATTCTGGAATGGACTGTGGATTTGCACAGTAGAATAATGTTTTTGGTTTTGTTCTCTAATTCCTAATTTACTTTTTTTTTTCTTCCTTGAGCACTAGTGTTCACCAAGAATGATTGTCAATAGCTCCAAGATTCCTTTCAGGAGTAGCAATAGCTCATCATTATACATGGGCAGTCAGGGTTGTTTCCTGCTGCCTTTCCTGAAGCTCTGTGATTAGTAACATTGAACTTCCTCTGCCATTTCATCACACAGTCATTTCAAATTCTAAGATCTTTTTCAAATCTTTGTGATCAGCTTTAGTTTTGTCTACTTTGAATAATTTTGACTTCTCATTATTCAACAACTTTTCTAGATAATTTATGTATATATTGAGCATGCATCCCAGGGTATATTCCTCTTAATAAAGGACATCTGTTGTGAGAACTAGCCATTTAGCCTCATCCTTTGTTTTCTCTTTTTTAATGAGCAATTTTTTTTTTTTTTATGAGAGCACTTTTGATGAGACACCTTGACTGGGTATTTTTTTTAAAATCCAAGTGTACTTATTCACTTCCTTGTTCACTGCCTAAAAGAAAAGATCATCAGTTTGTGAGGGACAACTTCTCTCTACAAAAACTGTGTTGACTTTTGCTTGTTTAATCATTAATCATAGATCTATTAATTCTTTCTTCATTACACTTTCACTCAATTTTCTTTGCATGAAAGACAGACTTCCTGGCTTGTAGCACCCAGGAGCGCTTTTCAAAATTTTGCATGACATTTACCACTTTCTATTTCTCTGGTAGCAAAGTAGATTTAAACAGTAGATTACAGACTACACTTAGCTGTTTGGCAATCTGTTTTACAGTCTGGCCACAACCCACTGATTCTGAAAATTTTTTACTATTTTCACTCCTATTTGTATTTTCTAAGATTTGTCTTTCTTTTGTTTGTCTTTCTTCACCTTTCCAAGGGAAAATGTATTTGGGTCCCCAGTTCCTGAAGTCCTTTGTGCTTGTTGAAAGTCATAAAAAAACATTATGAAGAATGACCATGAAAACTCATGGTTCATAAAAATCTACATATGTGAAGAGCATTCCAGGAAGAGATCGACCCACTTCTTCCATTTAGTTTTGTTTTGATCCACGTTGTATGTAATCCTTCTACCAGCTATTGATGGTAACGAAAAGAGCTGGGTTCAATACGCAATGAGTGATATTAAGTAGTCTGTCCCTTTCCAATTCTTTCCAAGAATTTTAAAAACTAATAAAGACATATGGCTTTTCTGTCAGAGCTTTCTACAAAATTCCAGTTAGTTTTTTAAATTGCATATTGTATTGTATTCTACCCTTTAAATATATAGATATAGGGGTAGAATAACATATAGGTATAAGGGTAGAGCATATATATAGAGAGAAAGATGTATGTCTAAATATATAGATAACCTATCAGGAAACTAGTTTAGCTATAACAAAGTGTTCCTCCCTGCTTTTTGGTTATGATGTCTGCTATATAAAAAAGTGATCAGTTAATAAAAGAGTTAAAACAAGATCTCTTCATCCTGGAAATGGTCTATCTGGAAAAAAATGGAGACATATTGTAAACTTCCATTAATTTAGATCACACAGGTCTAATCAAATTACTGTATATATGGGCTTCCGATTAAAGCTGATGTAAACACAACAGTTTCAACCATGTGTCTTCTGTTACCCACGTTATTCAGAGAAGCACAACTTTTGCGAATTTACTACTTCCTAGGATACAAGAGCAGCCTACTTGGGCATTTTTTGAGACATCTAGGTGAGTCTAGTATTATGAAGTGCTCTTTCAAAGTTGATAAGGAGGACTTTACAGGGAAGTTGTCACTAACTCCATCACACCATTGCAAATGTCTCTTTTGAACACAGAATGTGCATACTTGAAAAGTGATTTAGTCTTTGGTATTCTTTGGAAACTTTGAATTCCTTCACTAAAACCACATTTGCTTGATCATATTGTCATGCCGATCACTTTGGGTTTGGTTTGTCTTTTAGGTGGACAACAGTATATAGGATTCTCTAAAACATTCATTGCAAAAAATGCTTAACTGCTATGAAAATTCAGTAGGTTTTCTAGGACAACTATACAGAGAGGTTTTTCCATGGTCAGACACTCATAGTAGGATTTGGGTTTGAAAGGACATCCTGAAGTCAGCTAGTTCAATGCCTCAGTTGAAATCAGGACTAACTTGTAAGTTATTCAGTTTGTTTAGGGCCTGGGACATGTCCTCTTTTTCTCCCTGACAGAGAATTCTGAGGGATTTTTAATATTTATAGCCCGTGACTAGATTTTTAAAATGCCCTAGAAATAACAGGTTGAGACAGCTAAGAAAAGTGACCTTTAAGTACCAAAAGGAATGCAGCAACAGGTAAGCCATAGAAAAGAATCCAAGAGGGGGCCATCATTTCAAATACAATCAGGAATGCAATTTTAAAATATTTGCATGTAAATGCAAAGAAACTGGACATGGAGCCAGAAAGGCCTAGGTGAAATGGAGTTTGACAGTAAGAAGATTGTATGGGAAGGGTAGGTGGGAGCAGGGAGAGGGATTAGCATGGGGAGTGTCAGATGACTTGATGAAAAGGATGTAATTACGGGCGGGGGGTGGGGGGGGGAGCTGTTTTCCCAACTGAAGTGTTTCAGCCTTGCAAAAATGTGAGTGGAGAATACTTAGGCCTAAGAACTGAGTTGCATTACAGGTAGGTTAATAAATAGACTGCTCGCTCAGATGGAAAGGTCACAGTGACCTTGTTTATTAAAGAAAAAGAAGAGATTTTATATTTTTATTACTTTTGAATATATGGGGTTGTTCTTTTTGGCTGGCAATGATATGGAGGTTAAGTTACAATAATAATGTAACCATTGTAATAAAATAAGTGCTAATGTGGACTTAATGAAAATGTTTTGGTTAACTAATTTTACTGAATGTATTAACTAAGGGCTCAAGTAAAACTAAGGGTGCAGGTCTTTCTGTAATTTCCTAATATAGTGTTTCCAGAAAACTCCTCTGCTTCCACTGGGGTAAGTTCACCGCTTACTAAGTTACAGATTTAACAACATTTTTGCAATTTGCTCATCAGGCAAAGTTCATCCAGTATGATGTGCTGTAATAAGGACAAGTACAGGATTGTTCCTGTACTACACACTACTATTCTGTACTTATCCTGTGCCATGTAAATGCACACCTCATTTTTGGTGGAGCTTCTCTTTTCCCCTATCACCTCTAGCACTGTACCGTATAGGAAATCCCAAGCTCTTTTCTTCCTGTCTGAGATGTAATATTACCTAGTCAGAAAAAGGAAGGATAGCTTTCTCTCCAAAATGGCAAGCGGTGTTGACTATGCTCACACTTTCCACCCTTATACTCAGCACGATCTGCTTCCCAACGCACTAAGCCTCTCCAGTCAGTGTGGCTGTACATCTCCTCCCGCCGGCTTTCCCCATCTGAGCAGCCCAGAGGGACACAGCTGTGAGAGCCGAGATTAACAAAGCTCTCTACCCAGCTCCAGCACAGCCTTCCCGTCATAGCCCCAACTGGTCCTGCAGTGAACCTCTACGTAATTAAGATACTCAGTCTAGTTCCATATGTGGTAATAAAGAAAATAGTATCTTTTTTCTTATTAGGCATTCCACTATGTTTCACAATAACTGGAGCAAAAACCTTGGAAAAACAGTTGTTATGGTCAAAGGTGTTCTGTCAATAACTGTAACTTCAAAAGAGTAAGAGCTCTCTTTTCATTCCCCTCCCATGACCTATGACAAACCTCAAGGTTTCTTTTGCAAGGTATCTGTCCACCACTGTATCAATGGGACTGGATATCTCTTTGACTATAATACCTGTCCGGACAGAGAAACACTATGTCTTGTGCCTTAATAACACAAACCTGTATATAGCCATGCAGCTGGTAGGGTTACCAACTGGGAAAGACCTGTACACCATTTTCCTTTCTCAGTTCTATTTCCTCTTTGTGACAGGGGGCTGCTTTGCTGTCTCTTTCCTATAGATAGTTCAGGCTGACCTTAAAATTTTAGCATCTCACCAGCAATGAGGGTAAACATTTCTTCAGAAGGGTAAAAATCTTAGTCGTATTCTGATGATTTTTGAATAAAACTTCAGCTTGTCCCTGGACTTCATTCCATCAAAGTCTTCTGTAAAGGTCAACAAAATGCATATTTTTAAGCACATTCTAAAAGGGGGGGGGGAGGAAAATACTCTTTAGAGCATTTAAACCACATAGCCTGATAGAGTTTGTTAAATCTTATACTAAACAAAAATTCAAAGAAACTGTTAATCTAGAAACTTCACTTTTACGCACATCAGATCCTGAGTGATCAGATTTACCTTTTCCTTCAGCAGCTACTTGTTATAAAATAGCCCTTGCAACGTTTGGAGATGTGCATCCCCACATTTTGTGCCCGTAGGTCTCTTAACAGAAGCTTTTCTTTACTCTTAAGTTCTCAAGATTTCTCCAGCTCCAGGTTCATCCCAGAATTGTATTTGGTTACATGTCTTCCTGTCTCAAACATGCATTCAGAATCATTACAAAAGTTATTTTCTTGAGTCTTCCAGGTCTGTAATCTGGAGACTGACACACAAATGATTATTCATGCCAAAGAGCAGAAAATAGCACTCATTACATTGCTTTCTTTTGCCTTTGTGATTCCTGCCCATGTAAGAGTGGCAGTAGCACACCGAGTTTTAAATTGGCACTCTGCATAGTTCTTACTGATCCACAGCTGCATGTGTTTTTAAGTGCTTTTTTGAACAAATATACTACAATTAGACCAATTCAAAGACCACTGACCCAAAGCTGTCTGCACGTGTTGCACTCAAATAAACAAAACAGAAACCAGCAAGAGGGCTATGACCACCTGATGTCAAGCCAGAAATTTCTCTCTCTGGCAAGTTATTCACATCCAGAACACCATGGTAACTGTCAACCTGTAGCACGGCAAAACATATTGGAGTGTCATGCATTTTGAAAACATCCCAGACCTCTCCTCACTGCCTGGAACACCCTGAGTAATAACTGGCAAATGTTTTTCAAAAACTACTGCATCATTTAGCAGTATCTCCTTTTGATCAGACCATCTCGGTTTTTGCCCCTGCTAATAGTTTTGCATCTGTGCAGTCCCCAGTGGACATGAAGTCAACTGCAGAACAGGTTATTGCCTACATCGTTCACACTTAAAATTATAACTCTGTGTGCCCACAGCCTGTGTTCTTTAACTGCATGCTCATTGCATGTGTGTGTGTTTGCTATAGGAACCAGAAAGGGAAAAAAGTGTATTTTGGACATAGGGGATGCGGGGCAATCCTCCCTCCTGGCTTGTGAGGGAAGAGACCCTGGGTATTCCTCCAGCCCCAGCTGGTAGTGCCAGGTCGGGGTGGTTCCCTGTTTATAGATGGAGCTCACAGCAAGATCAGGTGCATGTTCTCAATATACACACAGACATCCCCCGCAATCCCAAAACCTTTCACATAACTCCTCCTTACCTGCCTGTGAAAGCCAGCCGTCCCTCACAGTGCTATCTGTAACTTTTGTCCACTCCTCATTCTGATACTTGTTACATCCATGAATTTCTCATGTCATGTTCAGCAGCTTACCATGTTCAGTGCAGGCCAGCGCCCTAGCATTTGCATGCATACTTAAGGAGGAATGGTACAGATTACTGAACTGGTTTAAAAAGTAGTCATTGGCAGATGGATCATCCCAATTCATTTGTTTGGAATACAAATTATCAACAACATCACACTCCTGCAAACTTTCCCGTATATCTTTCCACACCCCCTCAAAAGGACCAGCAAGGACTCCTGAAGAAGCTGACACATCCTAACGGATAAAGACCTCAGAAGCCTAATCATCAGACACACACTGCGGATTAACAAAGCAAAATGCCTTTGAGTATATTCTCCCTTCTTAAAACCCAGTATGTCTTGAATCCATCATATTCACGTCACATGCACTCTGGGCAGAGCCCCTTAAGTTTACTAATCAAACAGAAGCTCGTTTCCCCTTTTTTAGCTCTGTTCCCAACCATCATGCTAAACAATCAGTCCGGGGTATAAATAGTAATGGGGGCAATGGAAAGCATAACACAGATACCAAACTCACGTGGACATAGACTGAAAATCCAAACTTTATACCTAGCTGACTAAGACTCTGCAAACAGTTATCTAATGGAAATAATCACAGATTTAAAAAAAATGCTTTGAACCGGAGAAGTTCCAGACAGATTCCTGTTCCGTTTGAGAGAAAGCTACTAGTAAGGATGGCCAGTTTCACCCCCTCTCCATAGGATTGTTGGTCTCAGACAAAAAAAATGTAAATTAGGGAAAGAAATCTCAGTATCTGTAATATTTTGAATATAAACTACAGATTCATGATTCCACCAGAAACTACATGGATATCTGAATCTGAGCTCAACTTGCTGACTGCAAGCTCTATAGACTACTGCTTTGGTGTAGGCATCAGTTCACATACTGGCCAATCAACGATCATGAAGCGATGACAATCCATGCTAACAATAACACAGTGATCATTAAGAGATGGCATGATTTTAATACAAATGAGGAAAGAATAATATACTTGCCTATAGCATGTCTTCTAATGGAAAAAAAAGCACCCACTCATTGTCATACAAGGTACATCCTGCTTTATAGTGTTAGCACTAACAATCTCATTCTAGAAACACACCCATTTGGTGGGTTCGTATTCCGTATTTCCTCTATGACTAAAATTAGGATTCTCTCACACTGTATGTGTTACACCCACTCCTCTCCTGGTTAACAAAGGTATTTCTCAACAGATGACCATAAAGGATGTGCCCACCAGATAGTCTCTTTAAGCTATATAGAAACTAAATTTAGTTGGGGCTTAGGTTGAAGGTTTGGTCCAAAATGACCTGTTCAGACTAATTTATTCCTTTGGCAGCATTATGTTTTCTTTTTTTTTTTTCTCTCTTCCTTCTGATGTAATAGCCTATTCTGATGTATTTAAGAAAAGCCTCTGTACCCAGTTGCCTATCTAAACAAGGCAACCCCTGATCCTCTGATCCTCTGATCAGCTTACTATGTATTATCTATTTTGTGCGACATGATGTGTGGTAACATCCCTTTGGTATTCTATCGTAAAATTTGAACAAGTAAACTTTTACCAATTCCATTGGGAATTCAGAATTTGGAGTGTCTGAATCCAGCAGCCTGAGAGAGGCGAGGCTCCCGTGGCGCCATGCCTCGGGTCCAACCCATAGCGAGGTTGAGCTTGTATTCCCAGTAAGGACGCACACACATACACACACACAGAGCGTACTTATGTACATATACGCATGGCTGGCTGCACAGATCAGCACAGACAGACAGACTCAGCACACACGCAAACACAAACGGCACCAACAGCCTCATCCTGCTCTCCTCTCTGGCCGACCAGGGTGAAGGTCCATTAGTGGGATATACATAAAGACACATGTACAAGGTGGATCCCTCCAGCAGCTCAGCTCAGGCACCCAGTCTGCCCAGTAGCTGCCCTGGCATCCCAGTCTCCCCATTTTCTGGCACCTGTGCATAAATGCCCCTGAGGCTGCAACTCTGCTCCAGCTGCTGGTGCAGACCCCCCTCGCTCACAGCCACGCACAAGCGCGCACCACACGCGTGTCATCTCCCAGTAGCTGGCCTTGGACAAACGGTCCATCCAGTAGCTGGTCCCGTGTCTCCTTACTCTTCCCAGGCACCTTCCCCCTAGAGACACACACGTACATGCGCACAGATACATACATACACGTACGCACACACACACACATGCACACCCCTTGCTGGCAGTTGGCTGGGACTCCCCTGGTCCCTCCAGAGCCAGCTTCTCCTGTGGTCTCACCCACAGAGACACCCCAGCCCAGGATCCCAGACCACTTCACCTACTCGATGGCTAGTCCGGCTTGACAGTCAGGCTAGTGACCTGGCTAGTGCTCACACACTCCCTCGCACACCTGCACTCATTCCAGTTTCTGGCAGCATGGACACAGATGCCCCTCTGACCCATGGTCATACCCCGGCTGCTGCACGCAGACCCCCATACAAACACACTTGCACACAGAATAGGGAGCCCCCCCATCCAGGAAAGAGTTAGAAATGGAGTTAAATGAGAAGACAGGACAGACAGCGCTGGTCAGGCATAGGGCACGGCCAGTCAAGCATACTGACCAGCAGCCTGCTTAAACACAAGCAGCCCCATTTCTCTCTTTATCCCTCTATTTTCCCATGCTTGTTCCTCCACAAATCACCATGATCCCTCCCTTCCCCTACCTTTGGTTCCTCCCCTAAACATCCCATAGTAAGTCTTGGGCAATCCTGAAATGCTCTACCCCTGCATCCCATAATGTGTCCCATACTCCTATAAGCAGTGACCCCTCTCAGCCTGTAAGGTGATGGTGACAGCCTCTCCTCTTGACTTGTGGTGCTGAGATCAGGGGGCTGACGGTCTTTTGGGGCAGCCTTGGGAGGATCCAGGGCAGCGTGTCCATCCCCCTGACTGGGTTATTGGGGTTCCCTCACCTACCATTGTGCGTCCCTGCTCCTTCCTGTGTCTGGGGAAGGGCTTTTTAAACACATATTGTAACATTTCTATGATTCTGTGACCTCACAGTTCTGTGACAAGATCATAATGAAAGTAAAATATTCTTCAAAGATCTCTGTTAGTAACCTTCTTCTAGTCTCCTTCATACGCACTTCTTTCCATGCCTCCTGCAAGTCTTCTTTGGCTTTCCTCTTAGCTTTCTGTGAAGTAATACTCATGTCATGAATTTATTTTGCAAATCTCTGCTTAAAATATGGTTTAAGATAGGTTTTTATATCCCTATTTCTAAGGATTTATTCCTTAAAAGAAGAATCAACTTTTTTGAACAGAGACGATTTCTTTGTATGCAATGTGGATTGAAGGCAAACTTCAACAATTAGATTTTAATTTTTACTTTAATTCATTCATAGTTGCATCATAATAAGTTGATTTGATTCTGATGTCTGCTTTTGACAAAGTGAGGAGACAAGGGCTATGAAAAGGGATTTTGTTTCTTTATGTCATCTCAAACTTGCAGATGACACTGTAGAGATCAGATAGAAGTCAGTGTATTGTACAGCTTTTGGTTCTCACTAAACAATGAAGGAGGAAGAACATCCTCTACATGTTAAGCCTGCATGAAACATGTTATCACTGGATGCTAAATAATGGCACGGAGTAATGATTAAATAAACTCTGCAATAAACCTGTAATTTATAAAGAAACTTTTAATATTGTATTCTTCCCATTATACAGTGAAATAGAAGCATCAGGTGAGATTTAGGAAGCATTTGCTTAACAGCTGGTGTTTTGTGGGTGAAATACACTTGTGCTTGCTTGCCTTTTTGTTTTTGGGTGCACACACATCAATTTTTCCAGGTAATATTGGTCTGAAGTGACTTTTTGTTAGCTTGTTTAATTCTGTAGAAAAAGGAGAAAAAAAAATTACACAGTGTACAGTACAAAAAGTCTTCATATCAAGTTATCTGGTAATATCTCAGACTTTTTCCTTGCAATACTTTATTTGCTCTGAGCAGGCTTGAATGTGCAGAACACCAGGTAGGAGAGATTTGCTTAGAACTTACAAGTTACTAAAATCTTAGTAGTCAAATTCCTGTTACAATCTGAAAGAGACAGTGGGGACTGTCTTTTGGGAATGAAAGGATGTAGTAGGAAATGACAGAGGATAAATAGCCTCCTTCCCGATTTCTAAAATGTAGAATGCAGAATATTCTGTTCCTGGTGGATACTTGATTTTATTGTAAGAAGATATTGTTAAAAAAGATATTGTTAAAATTTTGAGTCTGGCAGAGATAGTTTTTAAAACAGAAGGGGCCCAATTTGTTCTTATTCATTATAAAAACCTATTAAAATCTGAAATCTAGACTACTTTCTGACAATAATTGTAGCATCTAAAAGGCATTCCTAGAGCCCAGACAAAACCCAGCATAAGTGACTCATAACTGCAGCTTGTTACAGGAGGGTGAACACTGTAAGGACAGTAACATCGGAGCACTCGATCAAAGTACATGGGGGAAAAGAAAACAGCTTGAAGGGAAAATGCAGCTCTCCGTCTTGCATATGCTCTGAATAGTATTCTTTCACAAGAAAATCCAGGTAGGTTGTTTTCAAACAATGAAATTATTTTGAAGTGCTTAGTCAGAAAGAATGCTTCCTCTCCTGTGCTTCTCTCACTCGTCCTCCACCATGAACGACAGCCACCTCCTCCATGTCACCTTCCAGTTTCTGCTAGGCTGAGATGCATTTGGGATCTACCATAATGCCTTGACACTGAAGCTTTCAGCCTGGAATTTGTTAACTCACTGTGCTCAGGGATCAACTGGAAACATTTAGCATAGTTCAACTTTCAATTATCCAGAATTTTTCACCACTTCCAAGATGAACGATCATTCAATGACATCAAGTAAAAAGAGCAGATGATAGGGAGAACCCTGCCCAGAAAAAAATCATCTCTTTGACACATGAATCTCTACTAGAGATTCAGTAAGAATAACAGAAATCTTATGTGCAAACAATGAAAAACAGATAGGGAAGAAACATTCAAAGAAACAGGTATTTGTTTCACATATTGATCAGCAAACACCTACATTTATGAAGATAGTAACGGATTATGTTTCCAGACTGCACCCAATTGCATTTTTAAGCACGCCAAGGTATAAAAACAATTTTACAAACTGGAAGGACAAACCCTGAGCTATTAACAGACACATAATTCAGCAGCCTTTCAGAAAGAAAAGGGTCTGAGAGCTTGAGCCCTTAAGGAAAGGCAGTCAAAACATTTGACATCTTGTTTTCTTACCAGATGATCTTTAACATTTTCTACCTTACTGCCAAGACCTACCAAATATAAGTAACGTAAAGGATTGACAGAGATATTATCCTTCCCCACCTTTTTTGTTTTAATAAAGGCTATTTAAAAAGCAGAGCTCTATACATATGTTTATAGTATCCGGTTTCGGAAAAAATTTTCCCTTAAGCTGACTGTCTAAAGATGGCATGCATCAGTGTTACTATGTATTTTTCTTATACTCTTAACCCACAGCTCGAAACTGTTTACAACACAAAAATGAACTGAAGAGGACAGCCCAGTCACAACCTTCATTGCTTCTGACATCACTAGTACAGCAGTTCAGAATGCCAATGGAGGAAGGGAAAAGAAGGGGAACAAGAAGACCTCGTGATATAGAGGGGACATTCTTTTAAAAGGAGAGAGAGGCGTTAGGATAATGATGACTGAGTAGAACACAGTAGGAGTTTGCGGGAGAGGAGATGTATTTCCCCATATCATTCCTAACCTGTTGTTTTGTTCCCAAAGTCTTCCAAAGATGGCCATACGATGTTGCATCAGTAACATTTGCACCCACATGTCATGCTCTCCAAGAGCAGAAATACAGACAGATCAGGACCACTTGTCTCTATCAGGAGTTAGTAAAGCTGTTTGGAAGTACTTTTGCCAAAAAGTTCCAATGAAAAGATGAAGCTTTCTATAGGAAATGAACACTAAAAGGTTTCTATCTTTTACATACATGTCTATTCAGTGAAAAATTTCTCAACTTTCATATTAGAAAGAGGTGTCAAGCATATTTTAAGACAATTTCAAAAGGAGATTGACTGATACCACTATACAACAATACCATGTTGTATTTTTCATTTTCACTATACTTACTATTTAATACAGTCTTCTTAGGCATATGAGAAGGTGAGTGAGATGTGGCTCAGTTTTCAGAAGTATCAGATACTTGCTGCTTAAATTCAAATCAATGCATTTTGGTAAGTTAAAAAACTGTGGAAGCACAGAATGTGAGAGGTGGGGCTCGCCGGACCACACTTATGTTTAAAACAAACATCAAATGACTGTGTCTGGGTGCAAAGAAAGGCCATAAACCATCTTATTGCTATTGTTTAGTTTCATGTGGCAGAAAGTGCTGAGGTCTTAAAGTAAAATGGATACTATCAGGTTAAATAAATTAAACCAAATACTAAAAATAGGCACCTGTGATTCCTCTCTTTGATTGCCTTTCATTTTCTTACAGCTCAGTTAAAAATGTGCTGGCTCAGAGAATAAAACAAGAAAAAAGTTAGTATGAATGACTAGTTCAGTGATCAGTTCAAAAGGCATATGGGCAACTGGCTTCTAGTCCTTGCTCCAGTGAGCAACTTCATATTCGATTACAAAATATCTAGGTGATTATGATGTGCGGACTTAAGGAGCTGTATCCCATATCAAGCAAAAAAAGCATCTAAAACTGGGTCTTCTCTAACCAAGCTGAGTTCTTCCAACAACTCAGTATAGCAGACTGACAGTTAGCAATCTCAGACTGGTTTTTACGAAGGTGGGAGGCTTAGGCACTATCTGTGAACCAATTCTCTTGTGTTGAGTCACGTGTATGAATTAATAAGATGAATCGATAAGTATTGGCATTCCTTCAGTTCCGCACAGCCCACACAGAAGTGATCCTGCACGTGCCTGCCAACAAACGTACAGAGAAAGGAGGAAGCTCTGTTTTTTGAAGATCCATTTGTTTTATTTGAATGCGTACTAAGGCAGTCAGGTATACAAATCTTCCTAGTGAATCTAGACTTGTTTTCACTTCCAGGAACATACATTTAGAACATGTAGTCTAGTGCTTGTTTCATGAACTCAAGAGGAAGAAATTTCACTGATGCGATATTAAGTATCTCTGATGAATTTGCTCCAAGAGACTTTTATTTAAGAATCATTCACTAGAATAAGGCACTCACTCATGTCTTGTATCTTCCTGATGTACTTTATTCAAGCAGAGGCTTGGCTATGTAAGCTATTTTAATTAACACTTTAAGCTAAGCCTTCACCATCTGCTCTCCTTTATAATTACAAATGTAAAGGGAATCTCATTCTCAGTACTATCATTAAAATTCAAGATATTAAAGAAAAGACATAAATGCATGCCATTTTATTCATTCCAAGGGCACTCATTTGCTGTGTTCCTTTTTACTGTTTTTGTCTCATGTAGGACTCAAAGAACAGAGCAGTGATAAATAGTGCCAAAATATTTCCTTGACTGAGCTCTTGGGACTGCCTTTGAAATAATGGATGACTCACATGAGCTTCTGAACCACAGAAAAGAAACACGTACTGTAGCAATATTATTCTAGGCCAATAAAATTTGCCTTCAGGAAATTTCATAGAATTTTTCTATATCAAATTCCCCAGTTTTATCTGTTATGGGGGAAAAGGGTATACGTCAAGAACATAAAAGTAAAAACAGGAGTCATACTAGCAAAAGATGCAAAAAATGAATGACAGAAGTAAATAAGTTTCCTTGAAGTACTGTAGTACTTAAAGTTATTATTTCCATTCTCCAGGTACTTGGAAACCTATTCAATTATAGTTTCTTGTGTCCTGCACTGACCCAGCAACTTGCAGAGCAATCTAACCATCCTTTCCATCAGCATGGTCAGCAGGGAGAACATTCTCAGCTAGCTTCCTCAGAAATGTCCCAGTGCCTCCTACAGTATCAAACAGCTATAAACACTTGTTATCAGATGTACACCAAACACAAAGCTGAGTCAACAGCCAACAAACTGCTAGAACTGCGGGGAAGAGTCCTTTCAGCAGCATTGATCAAAAAGATTTTGTATAATATACAAGGCAACTCTTAGTAGTTATTTCCCAATATATTCAGGAAAAGTTCATGTTTTGAACTGTCTTTACGATAAAGAACAGCACATGAAAGAAATGATTCTGTCATCAGTTTCTCTTGCTAATGAAAACCCAATACAGGACTGTGAATACTAGTTAGTCTCTTGGCTCCCCAAAGTCCATCTGAAAGACCCTTTCCCTGACTTCTACATCCAAAGAGACCCTCTAGAGATTCTTTTCCACTGTTCAAGTACACAGACAGATAAGGTTCCTTTGCAGAAAGAGCACAATTGATATTTTGAATGAAGAGAGTTATACTTGCTATTAAATTACTATTTTTTTTAGATGTAAACAAAGAAGATGTCATGCTATAAATTATTCAACAGCTGTTAAACAGAAACATTAGGACTCACAGACATTTTAACTTGCCCAGAATTGGAATCTGATTTGTTCCCAAATGCAGAAGCAGCAGAAACAATATTTTTGAAATTAATTCAGATACAAAATTATTCAAATAATGTATTAATCTTAGATTTATAGCTTGTAATCCCAGCAGTTTCTTCATTCTTTCAGCACTTCATATTTAGCTTGACTTTTTTCTGTAGTTCTCGGTAGTTAATATTAAATATTTTTAATTCATTAATGTCTCTAATATTTAGACTCATGGAATTATTTCAGCTTCTTCATTTGGCCCATATTTCCATTAGAATTGATCATTCCTGATATAAGCACATTCCCTTCATCAAACAAAAAATGAGACATATCAAATGCCAGTAATAACTTAGATATGATCTATTATCTGTTTTGTCAGAGCAAGTGATTTCTAGTCTGTTATTCAATATTTCTTTTTTTTTTTTTTTTCATTTCAGTGTGCTAGGGTAAGTAGCAAAATACGTAATGTCATTCTAAATTTCCTTGCAAGATTAAAAGATAAGAGATGAATACTACTCCTGATTTTCTGCCTTGTAACTTGAGGATCTCCCTCATATAAAACATGTTGAAGTTACATGAAACTTAACTTTGAAATTCTGCTCACAGCAGGGCTTGGGACAAGATGAATTTCAGAGATGGCCTCCAAATGTCTAGCTTCACTGTTTATACCAGTGGAAAAAGACATTCTAATGTGACACTCAAAGCTATGCTGATAAAATGCATCAATACCAGCAGAAGCAGATAAACCTCAGATCTTGCTCCTGCCCACCCAGCTGCCTTGATAGAAACTAGTTCTCACCCAGAAGTGTTATGTTCATCTAGTGCCTAAAAGGATTTAGAAAGGGCTCAGGACCATCACTTTGCTCACACTGGTACAAAGCCTTTTGCCTATTGCTCTCCTATGCCATCAGGTGGTTACATTGATTGAAAAGTTCATAAAATAATATACGTTGGAAGGGACCTCTGGAGGTCATCTATTCTGCCACTGCCAGCCTCCCCAAGCTGGGTCAACTTAGATCAGGTTGCTCAGGACCTCATCCAGTTATGTTTTGAATATTTCCAAAAATGGAAACTCCACACCACCTTTGGGTAACCTGTTCCAATGTGTGTTTGTGTTTGACAGATGAGGCTGACCCAGGTGGACCACAGCTATATGTAGTCCAATCAGTACTTTGCACAGGAGATGGGCCTTTTGTAGAATTCTAGTTTGTTGTAAAACACTTGTACAGAGCTACAAATGAATGAAAATTTCATAAAGTCTAAGGTCCAATCTTTCATACTTTGTCATATATATCATCCTTATTCTTTCAAGTCAAGGCAGGAACAGCACTATCTAAATAAGAGCAACAAACTTTACGTATTTACTCAACATGTTCAGCACAGCCATTTCCTTAGCTCCTATCCATGAATCTAAACCACGCTGATACATCAGAAACTACTCTTAATCAAGGCTACAGGACTGCATGGAAAAGGTAAAGTACACATTTTCATTTTCTGGAATTAGTGCAACCATTTTATTGAAAGGTTCGTACTTGAATGTGATGAAAGAAAAACAAGATCTGAAGAATTTCTAAAACCTTCCCAACTGAGAATTGAGTCACCACAGAGAATTTACTGGCAGCATTTTGTTCTCCAGTTTTTATACCAGCTCTTACAGGATGCTATTTTAGAAGCAGTTGGACATTTTACAGTCTGCTTTTTTCCCTGCAGTTTTTTTGGTAGAACTTCTTGTTTGCCTGAGAGTACACAAATGTTTTGAAGATAATACAGGGATGCTGTATACTCAGATCTTTAATGCTACTAAATGATGCATTCCATACTCTGAAGATCACAAAGAGGCAATGAAATGAGACTATGGCTCTAGGAATTTGGATTTTGATGCAATAAAAACCCTAGAAATACAAGCTGTCAGAGTTATGTACTTGTGATTCCTGTGCATTGCACAAGCAGAATTAGGCACTTCACAAAACAGCCCAAAATCCAGCACATTGACCAAAGAATTGTTTAAAGTTAATAACAGAATGAACACAGTGTCTTTCTCCAGGAATAGCATAAAGCACCTGAGAGGCTGCAGAAGAGCAATGCATTTTTTTTCCCCTCCTTTTTTTTCTCCTTTTTTTTTCGAAGAGGGATTGCTGAAAGTACCAGCACTGCTCCTGAACACCTCTTCTGTAGCTGCAGTCAGAGCATTGATTCCGTGGTTCTGAAACAAGGAAGGCTGAAGGCCTGGACTCACTGCCCTGAACCATTTGCCCAGTTGTGAGTCTTCTGGATTCTGATCTCTGCTAAAGCTTCTCTGTTGTCCATTGACCCTAAAGTTGTCTAATATAAAATTGTCTTAGAGATCCACAGACTCAGGGATATTCTTGCTTGTCCTGTTGGCTCCACGAATTTGGCATTATCTTCTGGTAATATATATATATCTATGGAATATACCTCCTCCCTGCAGCTGTAAGACTTAGTTACTTTTATGGGCAAAGTGAATATATTGTATCTGGCACTGAGGATCTTTCCTGTATGTTCTCATTATTGTAATTACCACTGAAGTTGATGGTAGTTGTCCTTTTCTTATCGCCAAATTCAATTCCTGCTAGCAGTCTTTTAATTAATTCTGATGTTCACTAGACCAATCACCAGCAAAAGGCAAAAGGGGCTTATAAGATTTCATTTTGCCCATGCTTACTCCTACTGAAAATTATGACTCAGTGGGAGAAGAGGAGGCCAGTATGTAGCACTGAATGATTCATCACAAATATTTCAGAACTCTGACAGGAATTATCATTAAAGCTTTTATACATGTATTTCCTGGAAAGAATCCCATGGTTCAGATATTCAAGTGTGGGCAGACTCGGTTTCACCCAAAATCAAAATGGGCAACAGTAGCTTCAAGCAAGGCTTATAGTCTTCCAAATTTCTACCTTCCTGTGAGATAATTTCAAGAAATTTTGGATTTATGTCCATTTTCGCCAAGCTTTTAGAACTGGTAAATAAAGACTGTATGTGTTTTGTAAATGCAACCCAAACACAATTCCTGGGGAATTGGTAGTTGGGCGTTAGTCAAAGAAAAGTTCTTGAGAACTAAGAGAAAGTGGTATATTTTTTATTAGACTAATTTGCATACACAAAAAAAATAGAAAAATGTTAATAAACAGAAACTTTTCTTTGTGTATTGAGCAGAAGGAACAAATTTTAGAGCTGAACAGAAAATTGAGTTCTTCCTCTTGTGCAAACCAAAAACACGCATATCCTTACACCCGATCATTTTGCTATGACTGCTGAAGCTTTTCTGTCTGAATCTCACTCAACCAAAAGAACAGTAGAACTCTTCCAGATGTTTACATATTGTACCAGTTAAAATCTGTGGCAGCTGAAACAAAGGAGTGATTGAGCACCTTCATTTAAAATGAAAAACTGAAACAGAAAATGTTTAATCCTGGATCACAAAAAGTGTAATCGAGGTACGACCTGAATACTGATAAGCATAATAGTGTCCCAGGTACCACCTGCACTTTCTTCACAGACAGCAAGGGGTAGGTGATAAACTCTTACAGCACCTGCCACCAGGGAGCTCTCCCAGCAAAAGCTGTCTCTGCTGTGCATCAGTATAATTTCAACATTTACATTATTCAATAAAGTTGTGTTGAAAGAATGGGTCGCTGTGGAGGGGCCCCAACAGTTCAGTCCTCCCACTCTGGGCCATCAGAGTTGAGCATTGCCTAATCCCTGATCACCAACACCGTTCAGCATGAGCTTCCTGCTGCCCAGATGTGTCTTTGGAGAAAAAAAACTGTGAAGAAATGTGTGGACAGCATAACACAGCTATAGCTGAGAAACAACCTGATGACTGAGTGGTAGGAGAAAGAGCTGCATCTCTGACTTATAAATCAGTTCTGGACTTATAAATCAGTCCAGCTGTCTGAAATCAGAGCCTATAGCTACTTCATCACAGGCCTACAGTCTCTCTCACACTGAGCTGGACCTGACGCACAGCGCCTTAGGTGCCCGAGAGATTTGTATTGCTATGACCTTCTATCTGCAAATCTGTAGCCTTCCTGACATTCAGAGCTTTGTAACCCTTCACACAACTGCCCGGGCAGTACTTTCCCTTGTTTTCCTCATGCTATCGTTCTTACGCTGCTGTGGCCATGGCCTTACACCCCCAATACTCTTGTTATGGCAGGTTCTCATGGAAAATGGTTGCCACCAGTGTGAGAATCACCCCTTCTTTCCCACTTTTCCTACCCCTTCATTGTAGCTTTTCGTTTGCATTATGGGGAAAATACTACCTGGGCTGAGGAATGGAACAGGTCACCTTTTTCTGGGTTTCCCATTTCTTTTGCACTACTTGGCACAGCTTGTTGTTCTTTTTCTTCTTTTTGTCCTGATCAGGCTGCTGTCCTGCGCCATCCTTCATTTTTCTTTCAAGGAGTTGGGGCAGGCCTTGCCTCTGGGAAGATGATGTGTTTATTTCTATTAAAGCCTTTTCTGTGAATAAAGAGCAGCCACAGTCCTCTTGCCCTATTAGCATTTCCAACTTGTACAGGATGATCTGAAAAATGTGTCTGACCACATTTTTTTTCAATGTGAGAGATGCTTATGATGTGGGGCTTAATTATTTCCAAACCTCTTTTCAAAAGTCATAGAGACTTTTGTGATCAGTACCTCCTGTTCCTGACCCCTAGTAGTATGGTTGGCATAACTAACGCCCTTTTACAGAGCAAATGGCCATTCTCTGTGACCAAGATGGTCACGTACCAGTCCCCTTTTCCCTCCTTATTAGGCCCTGAAGGCCCTGTGCACCACACAGATTTCTTATTCCCCTCCCTATAGGCCTCAAGGTTCCTGAGCACCAGGCTGACTACTCCCCTCCTTACTGGCCTTGAAGGTCCCAGGCATCTGACCAGCCAGCTTGTCATGTCCCTGTCACAGAACAGGGAAGCGTAGCAGCACACAGAGCACTGTCTAAAAAATCAAGCAGCCACAGGTCCTAAGTGAGACTTGGACAGGAACTGCTGCTGGAAGGCAAAACCCATGATCCCTCGGATGCCTCCACCGCCATCTGCTTCTTCCAAGGATTGGGTGAGGTGACTTCTGTTCTTTTACCTATTTTGAGTCTCAGTTACGATTGCTATATTGATACGTCAAGCCAAGTATTAAGATTTGACCCAATCCCCAGAGGGTCCAGGTGATTAGAAACCATAAGCTAAGCTGTGCTATAAAATTCTGTGCTACGCTACTTATAAAATTGTGCTACACTGATTTTGCTTATTAAAATCCTGTGCTACTCTGATCATAAAATTCTATGCTATGCTGATCACGAAATTCTGTTAAAAAATAAAGCTTTAATTGTAACTACAACTTAGTGCTGTCATCGTTCTGCTGATGATCCCTGAAAGAACCTGTTTGTCCCCATAGTGTTGGGTGACAACTTTCTAAACAGACTATATATATATACCTCCTACACAAGTTCCATATGTAACAGAAACACCTTGAAAAACAGAGACCCTTGCCATAGCTCTGTAAAAATTCATGCATGTTGATGGGTCCCCATAATTCTTTACCACCACTATGTTGACCTGTTTTCTTAAAATATCAGCGTTTTCTGGGGCCACAGATGCAACTTCACAATCACCTTCCAAAAGTCAAGGAGACATGCTTGTTCTGATCCGTCTTTGTTTCAGCACTGATCATGTTGCTGTGCTGCTGTTGGTTCACTCCTTATATCTCACAACCTCCAAGTGCATGGCCACGCAAAGATCAGTCTTGGGAGCCTCAACCAACGGAACTGGATGGACCAAATTTTCTCCTGAAAAGGACTATTCAGAGAAGGAGCCATTCTCATAGCATCACTTATTGGCTCTTCCTCCTTTGCAACCCCTGAACCCTCAGATGGGTTTTATGGAACAAAGCTTGCTATTTGTGAATGCTGTTCTCATTGGCTGTGTTGGGGAATGTGTATGGTAAACAGTGTAATCTCAGGAACCTGTCCTGCAGATCTCAGACTTTGCTGGCAAAGACTTGGTTAAAATTGTTCACAAAGTCCATACATAAGATGCTCATTATAACAAGGCAGTCATGCCTATGGCTGGACAGAAGCACCTAACCACATGACTTGCCTAATTGAATACAGCTTTTGAATTATCCTTTATGCAGGGGTACTCCTGAACTTTTCTGCATTCTCATAGAGACAGTTCATCTGCTAGTCACAGCTTCTGTGAATGATACTCTGATTACTTTTTCAGCAAAGCCTTTATATGAACACACATCATAAGAAGTTCTCCAGGAAGGCCTATAGGTATCACACTTTCCTCCTGCTTCTAAGAGCATAGGAGGAGAGACATCAGCTACCCTGCACATGCAACTTGTGCCATAGCAGGTCATACTGACAACAGAGAACAGACACCACAAGGGCTTCTTTAACCAGCAGTCAGTCCAGTTAGTAGCTCAATACTGCGTGAAGAGTGCTTCTGCATAGCAAGTCAGTAAAACCTGCCCCACTCAAGAGCAGGGGCAAGTACCGGCAGTACTGGTGTGTGAGTGAATCCCCAGAGTCAAACATACCCAAAAAAGCACGCAGCCTCCATCACCCTTCCCATGTTCTTCAAATGCCAGTGCTATTGTTGGAATGAAGCTTCCTATTTCAAGCATACAAAATCTGCCATTGCATTCATCCTTAGAAACAGAACTAGTTATCACACTTACATAGTGTGATATGTTTCTCCTGGAGAAACAGCAATCACAACATCCCTTTGTACTTCCCCACACCTCTTAGGCTGGGGAACTGTGTTTTTAACTCTTTCCAACTTCCCAATTTTGTCATGAGCTTTACTAAGCTGTAATTCCTCTGCTTTTTCTACCCCTCCCAGTCCAGCAGCAAGAACAGGAGAAGAAGCGGCAGCCACAACAGCAGCAGTGGCAGGCAGTATGTCCTCACAAAGAGTGTTGAACTGAGATGGTCATGCATGGCACAAAGCTTTTACGGCATGGAGTGGCACAGTCACATCTCCTAGCATAGTTACATGCTACGAATTGAGCAGACAAGCAGTGAGGGAGAGATGTGTTTTATGCTAGAGAGTGACGTAAGTGACTGTCTATGCTGGTAAATTAAACATGGCTGAGACCTTTGTTAAGCCCAAAGGTCGAGTTGGTGTGGAATGACTCTACTGGTAAATTCTCTGCCCCAGACTCCCAAGAAGATAACTACGTCCCACCTGCAAGTTAGCGTTCACAGAATATAACCCCATGCTTTTACAAATACTCCTGCAGGTCTCTCTCACCTGCCACGCATGGGCCATGCTGGGCCCATGATCCAACACACTGTCGCTCCCTGCTGACTCATCTGCTGATGATGCTTGAATCAGACACCCACCCACCACTCCTCAGGGGCAACTCTCCCCTCCCAGTGGGCTCCACACGGCCCAGCTCAGACCCTAAGCTCAGGAGCTCAGCCATACAGCGCAAGTGGCAACATCCAAGCCTCACCACCTGAGCCCATGGCAGGCAGCGAACAAGGATGGAAACCCTCGACATCTGCAACCCTCTTCACAAAGAGGCACCAGTAGGATAGGAGCACCTCCTGGCGGGACCACACTTGGCATGACCAGATCCACGTACATAATGTTCACACAGGGAGGGCTATATCGAGATGGACATGGCTATATCTAAGCAAGGAAGGAGAGCTGGTGTTGAGTGCTGTGTCACCGTCTTTTACTTTGGAGTCTTCTGACCCCTGATGTGTCCTGGTCACCAAACCCATGATAGGCAAAGACATGGTGGAGATTGCTCCCTCAGATAACTCTCCCATGACCAGGGCATTTTGCCAAGTGCAACTTCACCAATTTCTTGTGTGCTTGACTGGACTAACACTCATTCTGTGACTATGAGGCTCCTTTTAATAGGATTGCTGAATTCACACACAAAAATCCTAGGCACTGCCTCATCAGTGGCTATGAGGGCTGCCATTTCCTCAAATCTGCAAGTGGTTCCTTTTTAGCTGTCAACAATTTCTTGCATGAGAAGACCATGGAGATTGGTGTGGCCTCAGGGATGGTATGAGGGCATGGCAGGTCTCCTGGCATCATTTTGAAGGGCTGCATCACAGGCAGCATGCTGAAACGCTGTGGCCTTCCCTTTGTGGGGAATGGATAATGACCAATGATAACTTCCAAGCTGTAGGAAAGGAAATATTATCACATTAATAAAGAGCTAATGTTAGTTACAGTTATCACAGAGTGTGGGCCAAAGTAATGCCAGTTAATAGGTTCCAGGGTCACTCTTTCATATGGTTTAGTGTACTCATATAAAAGCAGTCATAAGGGCCGTTGCAGAGGTGGTGTTCAGTAAGGCTGTGCTGTTTACTCTGGCAATGAACAATATGAAGAGAAACTGGTGCACAGTAACTGGCTCAGGACCGATCACTTCCTGGCATAAGCGCCAATGACTGTAGACTTAATTCTAAGAAAAAAATAATGCTTGTTGCAAATAATTTCATGTTATATAATTTCTCTCAGAAAAATTATGCTGCACAGAAAACTGACATGCTTTCATTCACCTGACTGTATAAAAATACATTTTATAAAAAAAGAGAAACATGAATTATGAATGGCTTAGGTTACCACAGAAAAAAGATACATGTATGGGAAATTAAGAGTTTGATGACGCTTTTCTGTAGTTTTTCTACTGAGGTGAAAGATGTTGGTTAGCATATGACTAACTCTCTCATTCTTTTGGTAGGAAAAAAAAATGTGTAAAAATTATATACCTTATTATCATACAGTATGTCTGTGATCGTGACTTCTAAAGCTGGAATAAAATAGAAAAGAGACCTTTCTTAATCATCACTTGGTATTAATACAAAGGCACCAGAAGGAGTAGATGAAACAAACCATTTAAGTTAATATACACCTGTCAAGCAAGAAGCAGTATGATGGCATGACTCCAGTCTCTCAGAGGACGGAAATTTTTTTGTTCAGTGAAAGTTGATATCCCAGTAAACCGCCCAGCACAGATATAGGAAATGAAGTTAAAGGCAAAGCTCTTCCATTACTCTCATCTTTTCTCCCTGCAGTAATAAATTATTACATGTAATACTATGGGAGTGTACAGAGGAGAAAGCAAGCCATAGCTTGTCATCAGAGCTTGACAAAACTAGAAATAAGTTTTCTTTTATTGTCAACACGACTACAGGTGTCAGCTCCCTATAAATACTTCTGCCATATTATAGGTAAGCAATACTTAGGGGACAGAAACCAATTGAATGAAAACCTATCCCTTGCTAAATGAACAGTCAAAGGAGTGCCAGCAATGTCACGAAGCAGATTCTGGATGACACTTGTGTCACGGTTCATTTGGATCTCTCCAATTTAAAGGATAATGTAATGTACTCTGTATACCAATCTTTATTTCATTACCTGATTAGGTAAAAACCAAACAAGGGCTCAATCCCCTTTCAACAGACTAGTCTGACTTGATAATTCCCTAATTCATACCTTCATTAATTCACAAAAGCACTAACTCACAAATTCTCTCTCTCATCCAGTGTACATGTTGCTCTCACTTTAGCCTAATGGCGCTGCTCCCAGCATACATCAGGCTTTAGCATGAGCCTTGTGCTAGGCCAAAACCTGTGCAGGAGTCAAATGAACACCCACACTCCATCATGTGGTATAGGCCAAAAGTCTAGTAAATCCCATGCCTCAGTGAGTGGAGGTATTGTTACTCTTCTTGCCTCACTGAGGGTGAGGGTAAGGGAAAGCTTTGAGCACTTTCATGGAAGTCTAGCATTACAGTTTGTTATTAGGTAACATACTTTCAATATGGTGATGTTAGCAATAAATCTGGATTCATAAACATACTAATAGGAAACAAATAAAATACCGAACAACAATACAATGGTCATAGATGCAACATAAGATGCAATATGCCAGTTACAGATGGTGCATAACCCATAAAAATGTCATACCAATGATGTCTAGTAGTTTGTTCAATTCCTGTTGCAATCTTTACATTCTGGTCAGTATCATACCTGATAGCAATAATCATCTGCTTTTGATAAGCAATTGCTTTTTCAATATTTGGTGATTAAAATTTCCAATTCTTCAGTTTGAGAATGTACCATGTCCCATATTGGTCCTGAGGGTCCTGTCCAAGTTGCAGGCCAATATTCCACCAGCATCAATGTGAATGAGCTTTTTGGTTTCTATAAGATCATTCTCTTATTACACAGGGTATCACAAAGCAAAACCAATACATATACAATCCAATTTTCACTTAAGTACAACCATGCAGTTTTCATACACTTAGCCTAAATAACAGGCACCTGAGGTAATATTACTCATACAAGAGTCTTGTATTACTAAATGCTCAGGGCAGTACTGTTCATGGTTTCCCCATTTTACATCCATGAGTACTGATTAGGTTACCTTTGTTATCCATGCATTTGCTCCCTTGAGCTGACAGCCATATTCTATTAGCTATAATAATGGGGAGAGGGGCATATTGGTAACTGACTTTCCCTATTTATGGTGTGGTAATAAATAGAGCCACTCAACAGACTACTTTTGCTTGCCACCCCTAAGCTTTCATAAAATGGAGTTTACAATACTGGCACCAATCCAACAATAGAGTTCCTAACATAGCAGGATTCCCACTATGGATCCAATTGGCTTGTTGTTCGTATTCATTTATAATAAAGGTTTGCATGGTAACATAAGCAATGGCACTGCTGGTATTAGACTTGTGAACACCAGCATACATTTCCTTGAAAATCTTCTGGAGTTTTTTCCAAGGTATTGGTAGTTGCATCTTTCCAATCATTATATCCATGGTCTGACCAATTATAGCTTGTTTTCTTAATGGTCCTAGCCTATAGGACCTGATATAGTCTACTTGTCCAGTACCCCAAAGGACTTTTCCTTCCCCTTTCTTGTTTGCTGTTGACTTTGGACACGAGAATCCTTAATTTCATCATCAAATCCACTGGTTGTCACTATATGATCTGCTTGTTTCTTAGTAATTGGCTAACCTCGCCTTCTGGTATGCTGATGCAAGTCATATGCTCCAGTGACTCCAAATCATTCATGCAGCCATTCAGCACTCAAGGCAGAACAGCCATGGGTGCTGAATGGCTAGGTAAATACCATCATTTTCTGGTGTGCTGTTACATGCCCTATAGTAATAGGATGACAGTTGGCAATATCTTGTATTTGCTCCCAATATTTGGTTCCCTATATATTGAAATATATGGGGAATTTGCCCAATTTCCTAGCCATTGTGTAGCACTAGCTCATACAGCGTAGGAATCAGTGTATATGGCCTGTGCACTACTTCTAAGAGCTAATACTATGGCATAGAGCTCTGCTAATTGAGCAAAACCTTTTATTTGCTCAGTTACTATAGGTTCTCTGGCTACAAATACAGCAGCAGCCATTCCTTGCCATTTACCCTGTATTTTGCAAGCACTCCTGTCAGTAAACCAGACACCACCTGGGTGACAGGGGTTGAATTCAGGGGCATCCTGGATAGACAAGCAAGGAGGCTCCATGTATTCAATATATCCTATATGCTCCACAACTTCAGTAACTTTATTCTCCTTAGTTAAGCCATCTACAGTTTCATGATGATAGATATACAGTACTCACCTCTGTACAGGGGTCTTACATGCTACACCTAAAGGTACTGGTTTACCAGCAAGCATAAGTTTAAGAATAGGTATTGGCAATATAATTTTATGCTCCTTTACTGGGTCAAGGGTTCAGTCACTGCCAGTCCTTTGTACGCTGCCAACAGAATCTTTTCAAAAGTGGAAAGATTGTGCTCATCACTGACAGTGATACTGCACAACAGTGACCTCCTGTGGTAATTTTAATGTTTCTAGTTCTTTAGACAATACAGCATGAACAATGGTCGGACTGTTTAAAACATGCACTAAGGGAGTAAATGTATGTAGTGGAGTCCCTGCCAAGTGGAAGCAAATCGCTCCTTACCTGCATCTGGTACATATAATAGAATCACAGAATACCAGGTTGGAAGGGACCTCAAGGATCATCTTGTCCACCAGGACCCTCAGGTCCCTTTCCACAGAGCTGCTCCCCAGCCAGGTAGATCCCAACCTGTGCTGCACTCCTGGATTATGTTTTCCCAGGTGGAAGACCTTACACTTGTCCTTGTTGAACTTCATAAGGTTCTTGTTAGCCCACTCTTCCAGACTATCCAGGTCTTCCTGCAGGATGGCTCTCCCTTCCGAAGTATCCACTTCCCCACTCAGTTTGGTATCATAGGCAAACTTCATCAGAGTACACTTGATGCCATCATCCAGATCACTTATGAAGATATTAAACATCGAAATCCCCCAATTTCGATCTCTGGGGGACCCCACTTGTGACAGGTTGCCAGTTTGAAAAGGAGCTATTTACCACCACCCTCTGGGTGCAGCCTGTCAGCCGGTTCCCCACCCACTGCACAGACCACTCGTCTAGACTGTAACACATCAGTTTCTCTAGGAGGAGGCCATGGAAAACCATATCGAAAGCCTTGGAGACCGTCCACCCCACATCAACCGAGCAGGTTACTTTGTCATAGAAGGCGATCAAGTTTGTCAAGCACAATTTGCCCTTGGTGAATTCGTTCTGGCTTTTCCAATTCACGTGCTTCATTTGACTTGTGATCGCCCCCAGGAGGATTTGTTCCATAACTTTCCCAGGGACTGAAGTAAGACTGATGGGCCTATAATTTCCTAGATCCTCCTTTAAGCCCTTCTTGAAGTTGGCAGTGACATTAGCCTTCTTCCAGTCTTCTGGGATGTCCCCTGATCTCTGCAGCTTCTTAAAGATTATGGAGAGTGTCCTCGCAATAACATCAGCCAGCTCTCTTAACATCCTCAGGTGGATATTGTCAGAGCCCATCAATTTGTAGGGGTCAAACTCCTGTAATAGTTCACATACCAACTCTTCCTTCACTGACAGTGGGTCCCTGTTTGCATCAACCTGGATTTTTGTTCCCAAGGCCTGGGGCCCAACAGAGCTGGTAATGACAGAAGTGAAGAAAGCGTTGAGAACCTCTGCCTTTTCAGCACTGTTAGTGACTAATTCACCTCTCCTGTTTAACAGTGGGCCAATATTTTCCTTCTGTTTCTGCTTGTTGTTTACGTACCTGAAGAACCCTTTCTTGTAGTTTTTAACATCTCTGGCCAATTTGAGCTGAGCTTTTGCTTTTCTAACTGCATCTCTGCACACCTTGGCAATGCCCTTGTAGTTCTCAGCGGGTATTCGTCCACTTTTCCGTCTCTGGTACACTTCTCTTTTGGTTTTGAGCAAACTCAGAAGCTCGCAGTTAAGCCAAGGGGGTCTCTTGCTCTGCCTGCTTCCCTTACCTTTAAAGGGGATGAACTGTTTTTGTGCTTCCAGGATAGCGTTCCTGAAAAACTCCTAGCACTCGCTAGCTCCTTTATCCTCCATGGAAGCTTCCCATGGAATCCCTCCCAATTGAGATCTGAGCAAGCTGAAGTTTGCTCTTCTAAAATCTAAAACCTTTGTCTTAGTACTAACCTTCAGTGTGCTCAGCAGGATCCCAAACTCCACTCCAATATGGTCATCACTGCAGCCAAGGCTACCATTAACCAAGATACTACAAAGCAGGTTTTCTTGGTTTGTGAGTAGCAAGTCCAGCAGTGCCTCATTCCTGGTTGGCACATATAACATTTGTATGAGGAAGCAGTCCTCTACACAGTCCAGGAACTTGGTGGATGACATGTGAGCTGCAGTATTGTTCTTCCGACAAATGTCTTGGTAGCTGAAGTCACCTCTAAGAGCCAAGTTCTGTTGACGCGAAGCTTGCTTAAATGACACAAATATTGCTTTGTTGGCCTTATTGTCTTGGTTTGGAGGTCGGTAGCAGATGCCTACTGTAAGATCCCCCCTTAGACACGACCGCTCTGGTCTTGACCCAGAGGCATTCGATAGGGCTTCCACAATCGCCATTGTTGACTTCTATACATTCAAGGCTCTCCTTAACATCGAGCGCGACTCCTCCTCCTCTTCTTCCCTGTCATCCTCAGGCTACCCTCCTCTCACTGGGAAACGTCTGCTTCTTTTCTGACTGGCAGCTTAGACTCGTTGAGTAGGCAAGTGTGGCATGCTGCCTAGCTGCAGCTTCTCGTCTTCTTGTGCTCATCTTCCTTGGACTACATAGCGGAAATAAACCACTACTTCACTGACTGAAGTTAAGTCTTCCCATGGTGTACCAGGCGCTCTTGTATTCTCCGCCCCTGTCTTTCTCCAGGACCTGAAGGAAGAACATGTGAAGCAGGGAATGTTCCTGGGACAGTTCACTTTCCTGGCTGAATCCCAGTCAGACCTTCCAGCTGAAGGTATGGGGACAAAGAGGGAGAATTGTAGGAGAGGAGGAGAAATGTGGTTGGCTGGGGAGAAGCTTCCCTGCCAAAGGGCTATAGGCAGCCCTCTTCTTGAGCAAGTGCCACACTGGTCTTTCTTCTGCTTTAACTTCCTAATGGCGTATGCCTGGACTGCCGTTCTTCTGTTTCATTTTGGGTTTAAGCTTAAGCGCTTACAAGTGCCGCAGGTGAAACTGAAATCAGCTTGACTGTCTGGACGAGCAACTCTCTGCCCTGGCTGCCTTTCCTATGCTTGGTTTCCAGTATCTCTGGCTCTCCGTTTTTTCCTCCACCTCTCTACTGCTGCTCCCTCTTCTCATTTCTTAGCATGTTCCTTGCCTTGGCTAGCCTCTTCTGCTTGCTCGAGAAATAAACTTCTGTCCTTCCTCTCCGCTTGACAGCGGTAAGTCGCAAGGATGCTCTCAGTCCTTGAACCTTGCCCCCCTGCAAAGGTCTTCATGGGCAACTGCTGCTACACTGACCTCAGCCTGAGAGAAGGCTCTCTTTCCCTTGGCTTCTCCTCTCCTTCAAGGGGGCAATGCTGCTTGCAAGGGCCTTCCATTACAGCCCAGCAATGGAAAGCCGCAGCAGTGTCTCCTAGCAGCTACTCCCAAGCATCAAGGGAAAGAAATGGATGCAGGATGGAGAAGGCTACCATTCCCCTTCTCAGGCATTAGAAAGGTGGAGCTGTGAACAGCCCAGCCCAAGTGAAAGGGTGGATGGACAGGTGGCCCCAGTCCTCTAATGGACATGGAAAGCTAGCTGACCGTTTGGCAGAAGGGAAGAAAGGGCAATGGGAGAAGCTCAGGGAGCTGTGTCAGGTGAAGTTTGTGTGAGACAGGACATAAACAATGTCCTGTCGGGACCGAGGTGCAGAGCTCCTCTAAAGAACCATCTAGTCAAGAGGAAATCATTTTTACCTCCGAGTCTTCCAGTCCCCTCCAGGGAGGTGCAAGTGCTCCTGGAACGACAGTTAAGGAACAGTCATTTCAAACAGAAACAGGCCTTCCAGAGAAACCAAGGCAGCGCACAACAACAGTCTCTGTACAGCCACAGGAAACAAAGAGTTACAGACACCATGCCTATTTGTGCTCAGGTGCTCCATCAGTGCACACTGTGAAAACACCACAAGCAGGTGAGACAGAATACAATTCACATTGAGCATTGTCTTCTTCCAGAAAGCCTCCCCTCTTTGACTTGGGCACGGCTTCCAGTCAAACATCTTTCCTACAAAACCTTCTACCATTAGTCAGGCATTCATTCCAATGCAACCTCTTTTACATTTTCCTCAAGTTTCCTGCTTCCTTGGCAGCTGGGCTACTACTGGGCAGGTTCCAAGGGTGGTTTGATTACAGGTCCTTTCTTGATACCACCTTGAGAAGTTCCATTGCTATGAAGCTGCTTGCTGAATTATGTGCCCACAAATGAATTTTTAAGTGGTTGGCACATTGAAGGCTGGGGCAGCATGACTCTACTACCAATCAAAACCAAAGGACTCAAGTCTTCACACGCAAGCCAGTGCTTTTGCTGAAACCTATGAACCCCTATGGTTCAACAGCCTGCAAGGCAGGGGGGGCTGTGTGTCTCCCTTCTAGCAGTATTTCTGTAGCAGCCGGCTTGTCACTGGCCCTTTCCTTGGCATAAATGCAGACAAAAGCAGACTGGGTAAAGAGGGAGGGAGGGAAGGAGGGTTGAATGCAAATGCATGCTGGCAAGCCATGGGGAACCAGGGAAACTCCAGAGAAACCCCCCAGTGGCTAGGCCTTGCTCCCGTAAAGCCTGATCTGCCAAGAGACAGCACACACTGCTCTGCAAGATAGAAACTGCTCCTGCCTGCTCCAGAAGGCTCTTGAAAGGCTTAGAGTGTACACTTCCTCAGGAATAAACAAGCCCCTTTTTTTCTACATGAAAAATTCTCATACCTCTCAGAGGATCTTGTGCTCCTTTTCTTAAGGCAGACCACTGGTGAGGAGCTGACCAGATTTCCAAAGGAAACACCCCAGGACGTTTCTGAAGGAAACTTCATCTGTCAGGAACACAAGTCAAAGCACTGCCAACAGAGGAAACACTGGTGTCCTTCTGGTTCAGCTTGAAAGGAAAACCAGGACAGCTCAGGGACATAACCCATCCTGCAGAGCGCAGTACAGGGCTGTGCTAAGCTCTTGCAATTACTACGGCAGGACATATCTGGGTAACCACTTGGGACTCCCTCTGTGTGATCCAAAATGGACTCATCCCTCATTTCGGAGAGACAAAAGGCCTAGTCCTGGTATTTGTGAAGACACTGAAAAGACTGCTGCTGTCTTCCACCATCTCCAGACCCAGCTCTCAGGCTGCCCTTGTGTTCTTCCCTTGTCCACCTCCCAGCCACTCCAGCTGATGAGGTGGAACATACACTTAGGAAAAGGCAAGGAGGATTTTTCAAACATCCCAGTTCAGATCTCAGGCCTCCTGTGGCCATCTCTCTGTATCTGCTGAGGTGCAGGCAAAAGACATCTTGCTTGCTCGGGAGCGAACCAAAAACTCTGTGATCTCCGTTCCCTCAAGAGTGAGAGTGGTAAAGGTGCAGGGACAACCCTGAGCTGATGCCTTGCTCTGTCTACTGCAGCGCTGAAGATGTGAGGTGGGTGGCAGCGCAAAGGACTGCAGAAAATCATCAGCATGGCTACGTTACTGCGCATTATGGAATTCCAGCTGCTGTTTTTTTCTGTAAATCGAGACCAAAAAATGGAAACTGGCAAAACCAAGAGAAAAACTCGTTTAAAGACTCATTAAAGAAAAGGAGGGCCATCTTCATGCCAGCCTCCAGTGTGGCCACTAGGCCCAGGGCCTCGCAGACAAAAACCCCACGCCTGCTCTGGACTGCCAACACAAACATGGCCAGGACACCAAGAGGGCTCCCCCAGAGAGGGGTCCCCAGGACAGGACCTCCAGCCCCCACTGGCCCCAGGCTCTTCAGTGAGAAACGCATTGCTTGAACAGTCCAGGGCGCAAAGAGGAAAAGGTATTCCCGCTCAGGCCGCGGACAGCGAGGGCAGAGAGAGGGACTCGCCTGCCCGCCAGCGGGGCAGCAACACCCACAGCCCGCCTCTGCCCGCCATCCCGGTCAGAAAAAGATGGCGGCAGCCCGCCTGACTCGGGGGAGCGGGTCGGGCCTTGGGCGGCTCCGCGCGGCCCACAGCGGCTAGAGGCCCCGCCCCCGCGGGGCGGTGCGCGACCGGCCGCGGGCCGCCCTCGTTCCCATGGGGACGGGCGGGCTTGCGGCGGCGCGGCCGGCAGCTGGAGAGCGGCCCGTAGCCCGGCCCGCGCGTGGGGAGCGGCGCGGCCGGGGCGGGCGGGAGACGGCGCCGCGGGCAGCTCGCAGCTGGTGGGCGTCCCTGTTCGGGTGAATGCAGTGGGTGGGCGCGGCTCGGTGCGGCTCTCACCTCTCCCCGAGACAGGCGCCGGCTGTGAGGAGCGGGAGCCGTCCGGACCTTACCTGGCGGCGAGGCTTGTGGCGAGTACCGCGCTGCGCGCAGGCTCCCGCGGAGGGAGGGGGCGTTAGGCGGACTGTCCCGCTCTGCCTCCGGCTTAAGAGCCTTACTGCGCCCTGAGGCTTGCCTTCGTCTCCCGTCAGAAGGGGGCTCGGGGCGTGCTCCGCGGCGGGCGCTGGCCGCAGGCACTCGGGAGCCGCTCCACCGCGGCAGCCTTTTCTGCAGCGCGGGACCCCACGCGTGCTCTGGCAGCGCCGTAATGCGCCTTTATCTGCTCGGCGGGCAAGCGAAGGAGCTGTCGGCCGCTGCATCCACTTCGCTGGTTCTTTTCTCTGGCTTCTCTACCCCAGGTGGTCGCGGTTGCTTTCTGCAGGTGCCGCTCAGTGGCCCCGTGCGAGGAGGGGTGCTGGCTTGCCCCTGAGTAGGCCTTCTGTCAGGCACCACGGCCCGTTGCCGTGGGTGGAAGTTAATGGCACAGTAAGGTGCAGCCACCTCACGCAGCAACCATCCCATTTGTTTACCCGCCAGCCTTGTGTCCGTCAGCAAGCATAGCTCAGACTGGAGCTGCCGACATCCGGGTGCCAGGCCACCTCTATTGCTTCAGACAGTTGCTGAAGCCAAGTTGGAGAGAGGGAGCTTTTTTCATGGTGCCAGGTGAAAAGCTTGCCATTTGGATGGATGGCGGGAAGATCTTGGTGAGAGAATATGGAGCCAATCGCTGGCCTTTGCTTAGGGTCGCTGGGAGAGTGCCATTGTCACGGTTTCTGCACTGACTGGATCCTGATTGAGTTTCCTCAAGTACTGGCTGAGCTCTAAGCACCTTTGCTGTCCCCAAGTCATTTTACCTGGTGTCCTCTTGCACTCTGAATGACAATATTTCCTCCTTCTGCAGAGGTCTTCTAGAAGATGTCAGGTGGAAAAAAGCACTCTGAAACATTTTGCCCTCTCTGTGAAACCCAGTAGAGCCTAGCCTGTTCGACGGGGATTGCTGACCCCTTTTAGGGGAAATTTCAATTTTGTTTTTTAATCTTAAGCCACGGCATACATTACAGATCCAAGATAGTGGCAACCCAGCAAAGTGCAAAGGAGAGCATTTGGGATAATTAGGTCGCACAGTTTTTGATGGACCAATTAGTGAAGTGACAGCAAGCATGGTCTAATGTTTCTTTACCCCTTTGTGCTGGTTTTGGCTGGCGTAGAGTTAATTTTCTTCACAGTAGCTAGTATGGGCCTACGTTTTGGATTTGTGCTGGAAACAGTGTTGATAATACAGGGAAGTTCTAGTTACTGCTAAGCAATGCTTACACAGAGTCAAGGCCTTTTCTGCTCCTTACCCCACCCCACCAGCGAGGAGGCGGGGGGGGCACAAGAAGCTGGGAGGGGACACAGCTGGGACAGCTGACCCCAACTGACCAAAGGGGTATTCCACACCATATGACGTCATGCTCAGCATATAAAGCTGGAGGAAGAAGAAGGAAGGGGGATGTTTGGAGTGATAGCGTTTGTCTTCCCAAGTAACCATTATGCATGATGGAGCCCTGCTTTCCTGGAGATGGCTGAACACCTGCCTGCCCATGGGAAGAAGTGAATGAATTCCTTGTTTTGCTTTGCTTGCATGCGTGGCTTTTGCTTTACTTACCAAACTGTCTTTACCTCAACCCACGAGTTTTCTCACTTTTACCCTTCTAATTCTCTCCCCCATCCCACCCTGGGGGGAGTAAGCGAGTGGCTGGCTGGTGCTTAATTGCTGGCTGGGGTTAAACCACGACACCCTGATACCAGGCAGAGCAAGTGCTTTGGGTTATTATTTCTTGGAGCTGAGTTTCAGCATAGCTAACATTTGTATGTACCTAAGAGCTCCTTAATAGGCTACCTGCCTTAAGATAGTTTCCTTACACCTAGAAATGGCATTTGCTGCACTTGGAGTCACTTCAGTAAGTGTCCCGTGCACCTTTCATGATATAATTCCTTAGACTGTCTTTTTTTTTCCTTGTCTGCCACTCCATTTTCCTGTTAATAAGGATTTATTATATTTTCTTTTTGCTCACTAGGAGTTGAGAAAGTAATAGATCGAGAGGTAGGATCTTGGGTGGTTGGGGTTTTTTTTTTATTTGTTGAGATGGATGGTTTGGGGATTGGGTTTGGTTGTTTTACAAATAAAGACCTCCAAACCGACAGGTACTGTGTTTGCTTTTGTTAATGGGTGAGGAGGAAAGGAAACAAAGGCTAAAGTGTTTCCTGCTGTCTTCTGTGCCTCTTGCTGCTCTTGGTGTCCTTGGAAGTAGTTTTCTGCATGAAAATGTACGATCCCCTGTATGAGAACACTTTATGTGAAAACTTGAACGCTGTTTCAAAACTGAAACCAAAGTGTTCTCTTGTTGCACCTGATCCTCTAGAAGTTGTGTGTACTATATCCCCCAGAATAAGCAAGCCTGGTCTTCTGTATCCAAGTTGAAATGCAGCACGTCACTCAAGTTTCAAGTGGGCTCAATTTGTTAGTTGCCTGAAAAAGGGATGCTAGCAGTTAACTTTTACCATAAATATTTTATTTTACATTATCGCAGGATGGTAATACCGCATGCCACTGAAACGACCAGAGAAGTTGGTAACCTTGAAGAGCCCACTTCCTCCAACATTCCAGATTCTGGGTCTTGCTGACCTTGCAAAAACTCTCCATGAAGTGGCATCTGGGTGCCGCAGGAAGTGGATCAAAGAGACCAATTCAGCTTATGTCAGGCTGGCAAAACAAGGAGGCTGATCTGGTGAGTGTCTGTCTCGCTTGTTTGTTTTTCTTTTGTTTTCTTTGGCTTTGCTTGAGTGTGGTGGTAGAAAGTGATTGTAGATACTACAGAAGAATCCTCTGGAATTTTGAAATTAACTTATGGAAAAAATAAGCCATTGAAAATGTGACATAAGCGGTCACCTTGTCAAGACATCCTTGCAGTCTATTGTGTATAGGTACATTTCAGCAAAATGTGTAGTTTTGCACTCTATCTGATCTAAGTAGATGATGATGGTTTAGCTGCATTTGAGTGAGGTCTTTACAATTTATGCTTGGGATATTTGAGTAGCAGTCTGGTGAGAATGATGTTGTCACAAAAAAGCATAATCAGAAAACTTGGTAGAGGTTTGTAAAGTGTTTTTTGTGATGGCATTCAGTTTGTTACTGTGCTGTACATACTCTGTTCGTGTACCAAGGTGATCTGTGGTTTTGTTATTTCCTTTATCGAAGAAGGAAGCTTGAGGAACTTGAGCAGATGGCTTGCACGCATGCTTAGAGGAGGGTGACAAATCCAGAAATATGAATTAACAGACCTGTAGAAACATGCCAAAGCATTTAGAGCAAGATAAACAAGGTACAAGCACAATGCAGTGCTGCAAGGTTCTGACTGTCCGCTTTACCAAGGCAGACGAATGTTCCTTACTTAATAATGCAAGCATTTCTTCCTGATCAAACAGCAACCTGAAAACAAAGGTAATGCTTTTGCAACCAGATAAGAAGTCAGCAAAGTAGTGTTTTTTGTCTTTTTCTCTCAAGACTGACAGAAGCACTACATTCCTGTGACAAGGAGGTCCTCTCCATCAGCATATGCTGCGCCTGACTGCTCCAATCTGCCAGCGACCGATGAGCCACGGCAAGTCTGCTGAGACCCCGCATGGGTTCTCTTTTCACCTGTTAGCGTTTCGGAATATTTTTGTACTAAAGTGCAAGGTATGTGTATCCCTGGCACAAACAAGCGTTACATCTTTGCCTGCAGGAGCTATCTTTGCTCTCTACCAGAATACATGATTCAGAGAGTTTAAGACTGATGTCCACCATGGTAGTAGTTACAAGACAAGAAGAGGGCCTTTTGATTTTGATATGAAAAATCAGCAGGATGCTGAGGACAAAGAAAACACAGAGAAAAAGAAGGTATGATGGACAGGCACTCTGTGACAATCCTTTGTTTGTAGAGCTTGTGAAGACACTTCTAGCTAGGTCTGTGGGTTCTTATAGAAGGGAAGCTGTAGTCCACCCCAAGTTTCTGTATTCCAGAAGCAATTTCTATATTGCAGTGAGAAAATAAGAAGAAAGTTGTATTTCTCTTAAGTGCTGCAGTATAGCGTAAGAACCAGAGATGCAGTTTCCAATCACATTATATGTTGTGTATACTTCAGTGTGAGTGAAAGCCAGTAGTTAGTTTCTATCTTCTTATGCTTCATTTCCCCTGCAATTCACTCTTGGTGAAGAGAATTATTGTTTCCTGATCTTGGGGGAAGAAGAAAGAAGGAGGAAGGAACAGAAGACTTCCGAAAAAGGAGTTTATTTTAGTTTAAAATGCAAGAGGGCATGAAAGATACCGCACTAGCTGTCTTTGAATGGAAGATGTATCCAAGACAAAATAAGTATAGTATAAGCTATGCCCAGAACAAACTTTTCTGTGATGACCTTGGCATTTTGTCCTGGAAACCTCTCTCCCATCCTCCCTATTTCGTCCTCCCCACTCCTGCCCATTTTAGATGCTGAAGCCTTATGTTTTTTTTAATATCCTCCATAGTCTTGGTTGCTTCATTTACCATAGATCTTTGGAGTATACATGGAAAGGCATTTGATGTACTTGAACACCAGTACCTCCCTTCTTGAACAGAGGGACAGATGTTGGACATTTTAGGAGAAAAAGTCCTTAGCCTTTTCTGAGATGAGCAACTATTGCAAAATCAGAACGATGGCTTGTGTAAATGGGAACGCCTAATTTCTGAATAGGCTTGGAAATGTTTACTTAATCTGTGGAAACAGGCAAACAAGCAATGTATGCTTAAACTATAATTTGCCTGATGCTTGTAGGTGAAGTCAGAGATTTAAGGCACTGAAAATAGAAACTTAGCCTGCCACGGAGCCTTTTAAAGGATCAAACTAGGACGGAGAGGAAGTGCTGTCCCTTGCTCCCTTACTTAAGATCCAATTATCTTCAGTGCTCTAAGAGTCAAACTTAACTTTGATAACATTAAGTGTAACTCAAGTCCATGTGGTGACTGGTAAAGTGAGACTGAAGTCCATTTCTGTTTGGGTGGAGTTTGATCAAGACCCAGTTATGCTAGCCTGTCTCATTTAATACCAAGAAAAGAAAGACAACCTTGAAAACAGTGCGTGAGACTTGCTAGCAGCCTTTAAGTCTCTTTTTTCCTTTCCTTTTTTTTTCCTTGACTTTAGTTTTGACACTTGGGCCTATCTCTAGACAAAATCTCTCTAGGCTCCCCCCCAGCCCTTTAATTAACGCTTTAATTACTAGACTTCCTTTTCTAATGCTTCTCTTCAATGCCAAGAGGAGAGTCTCATCTCTTTCCATCTACTATTTGTATACCCTGCCTATCAAATTAAGTTTTTTTTCTGTGTTGCCCTGTGTGCCATCATGCCTTCAATATGTGACAAAAGTTACCTGAGTTTGGATGATTTCTACTTGTCTAATTAAATTGTTTTTGTCAGTTGAAACTGTAGGTAACTGTATCCTGGATCTGAAACTTCCACGGTATGTCAGATCTGAAATGGTACAGTTTAATGATAGACAGAAAACAGCACTATCATTTTTTGCATAATAGCATAGCATTTTTGAAATGTAAAGCACAAATAGGCTGCTTCAGCAGAGAGTAGTGTTAACAGATTTGAAAAGCAGTTCTAAGCAGCTAATGTGGTTTTTAACCTGCAGGTTGGACAACAGACCCCCCTCTTAATCCGACATCACTGCCATCTGCATGCTCTTGCTAGTATCATCTCTTCTTCTTTCACAAGTGTCCCAGTTTTTCATCGCTTTAAGCTTCAACATAACATCAGTCAGGCTGAAATCTAGTAGCCCATCCTCTTATTCTTTATCAGATTCTGGAACTTTTCTTCTGATGAAACTCTGACTCCACTGAAGTCTGTAGGGATTTCAGCACTGCCTTAACACATTGGTTTGCATTGACATCTGTTTCACAATCAGTAGAACTGTCTGTCCTAAGCTTCACTTTCTCCCTGAAAATAAGAAAACTTACACTCTCTGAACATTCAGGCCTGCTTCTTTTAGTGGCTTGTTAATTAGTTCACTGATTAGATTTATTCAAATGCAATTATACTTTTCTTTGGTCTTTCCATACTAATGTGCACAGGCCCCTTGAGAAGTCCATGGTGTGATTACATCTATTTTGGAATCTTCTCCTCATGGATGTTTTCATGGGAGTTGTTTTGTAGTGTCTGCAATCCAAGTGCAACTGCTGATGATGCATCTAATTTTTGCACTCTGTTCATAATTTTTGGCTCTGTTAACTGTATTGCAGTAGGTACGTCCACATAGGTGAAAAGTATCTTTATCCTTAATGTACTTTTACAGAGCAATACATTTCACTTCTAGTTACCCTGTCCTGATTTTTTTAAAATAAGCTGCAAGTAAACTCTCATCCTATGGGGCATTCTCCTGTGTTGCGTGTTTAAAAGAGAAAATGGTCAAATAATATGTAGGATCTAATTAAAAGGATATGTTAGTATAACACACAAACTTTATTAATAAGCTTTGAAATCTTTGTGCTATCTTCAGGGCTTTTATTCCCCCCTCTTTTCTTCATGCAATGAAGGAAGCTCTAAATAGTTTTTAAAGACGTTTTTTCTTTAACCTCAGAATTTCTTAGCAGCTATTAGTGAAAAATATCTGGGAGTTGTTGGGGATATTTAACTTAGTGCTTTTATTTGAGAGGGAAGTAAGTTGACCCTTCAGCAGCTGTTGATTTTGATTGAAGTTATAATAAACAGCTTTGATATCTGTTGCTAATGTTTCTCCATTACTTTTCGGTTTTACAACTTTTGGTCCTAGAGTTTGTGATGTTATTTGACTGGCTTTCTAGGTGTCATCTTACCTTGCTGTCTTTCAGTCAACACGGAGTTTCTTTACCTGTCATTAGTGAGTGAAAGATGATAAAAGCAATACACACTTTTCTGTTGTAGGCTTCTCCCAATATATCTGTATTTGTTCGAATTTCAAACCTATAATTAATGTACCACAACTATTTTCTTATTATATGGGATGTTTTATGCTTTTTATATTAAAAAAAAAAGTAGTAATTAAACTGGAAATGGATTTCTGGTCCCACTGACTTTAATAAGACTGGGATATTTTCATACACTGCATACAATAAGCCAAGATGAGAGGTTGCAATGGGTGAGTCTGAATTTGAAGCTTAACTTTGGGTAGAAGTGTACTGTGAGGGAAAAGCTTGTGGAGAGCACAGTTTGCATGATTGACATACTGAACAAAAAGCTGATCTCATCTAGAATAACTAAGGTGCTGCTTTATCTTTTGATATTCCTTTACACTCCTCTACTCTTACTTATGGAAATAATATAGATAAGACAGTAAAATTTGAAGACGTTTAGGGCCTTTACTTCACTTTTGAAGGTTATATTATCATATAATCTTCTTGCTTATTTTATCATAATGCCTTTTATTAAGTTAAGATTTCTCTACCACAGGTAATGCTCCCAGCTATAAACCCAAAATATCCAAGCAGAACGCCGAATGTTTCTACAAACAAGGAATTTAGTGGGAAAAATAAGCTTTCCTTCCCACCTATGTAAGTAGTACACTTATGAAATTCATTAAACTCCTAAGCCTGCAACTGTTTGTGCATGCAAGTAATATTACTCCTTGTGAAACTGCAGAGGTTAGTGGATATGTGTATGGACTTCATGCATCCTTACTGCTACTAAACTTACTATCATGTTTGATACTAAAATAGTTTTACAAACAACTAAAATAATAGCACTTAAACTCATATAGGAAAGCTATTCAATATAACTTTGCTTTAGGAACAATAAGCATACAGTTGCATGTCTTCATGTATCACGCTTTTATTGTATTCTAAATTGTCTGGATTTTTTCTCAATACCAGTGAACAGATGCAAACGATAATGTACATTGTTAGTTCTGTAAGCATACATTACAGAGACACAAGTAGGACTACCATTTTAAGAAAACACATAAACTGTAGCCTACGTAAAGTCAGGCACGGCAAAAATACTGTAGTGAACACCTGGAAGATAAGTCTTTTAAGCAAATTATTATATCACCTGTGATGTAATCACATCATCAGCTGTGTGCACAGCTGAATTATTTCTGTGTACTTTGTCTTAAAAATTGATTACACAGTCATCAGGAATCCCGGTATGTTTTAGAAATATGTCAATGATGCAAAATAAGTGATTAAACTGTCTAATGAACTTAAGAGCAAATCTGTGACAAAATTTCATCTTTGTGCAGCAGAGAATGACTATTGTCAGCCTTTTTTACTTAAACATTCTTTGTGTGATTTCCCTTTTTCATTTTTTCATCTCTAAGACCAGAACTGTGTAAGTATTATACATGTTGCAATAAAATAGATGGCTCTTCTCATGTAAAATTACACATTACTGAATCAGGTGTAATTGTGTGCTTTGGTTTTTTTTTTTTGCTTCGTTTTTGTTTTTTTCTTAGATGATTACATGTAGAATATATGTTTATTTGCTTAGAAATAAATTATGTTATAAGGCTGTTGACCTTTCTGTGCAAGATAAAATTTTTCCACCTAATCCCCATTTTTGTTTACTTATGATATTGTTTTCCTTAATATATTTGGATTTAAAGGCCTGCTCAGAGAAAAAGCGAAGCAGTAAACTTTAGCAAATTAATTAGCAATGGTTATGGGACTGACTGGTCTCAGCAGTGTACTGGATGGGAAAAAATGATTCAAGAAACATCAGAAAATAATGAGCAGTCCAAAGGTAAAATTATTGAAAGCTGTTTCTTTTAAAGTGAGTTGGGATGTCAAGGTAACAGCAGAGGGTAACCTGAATAATTTATGTGGCTCTCTTTGAATATGGTGAGACTTACTGAATTACTATGCTTAGCTTACAATACCCTATGACCAGCTAAAGAAAAGACTGGTCCTGTTTGTAGTCAGTAAAGGCAAGGGCTTTCATGGATGTTTTCATCTTTACAATTGCAGAAACATGCTCTGGTCCGATCCAAGGGCTTCTGTGTGACATGTTTTTGTAAAATGCTGCAGAGACATAGCCATCCTCCTGACTAAACTGAAGCAGAACATAAAATATTTGTTGCCTATTTGTTATGAATAGTCTTTGGCCCCTAATATTTTTCTGAAAACTTCTGTGACAAATGTCATTGATACTCGTTTTTAAGAAATAGATCACTGCTCATAAAAATTTGTTAAAATAAATATATGCTCATTGTTGAAGATAGTGGGGTTGCAACAGTTTTATTAGAGACAAAAAAGGTTATCCAATGTTTACCTACGATTTCAAACCTTACTTTGTCACGCACAATGGTAATAGCCATGAAAGACCACTTAAAAACACTTAGATATGAAGATTAAAGGGTGGAAAATTCCCCTTACTTCTGCTAAAGACCTTTTGCTTAAGCTTTTTACAGTGGCTTGGTAACCATGGTGGGTATATCAGTTTTTATAGCAACCATTTTAAATGCTATTGAACATACACATTGCAAGCTCAAGAATTTAATTTTTTTTTAATTTGTATTAGTGAATGCTTGTGTATACACTGGGGACTGCCATGATTCCCTTGATCTTGATATATCAATGTGTGAAAGTCTTAGAGGCCACTTAATTTAGTTTCTGTGACACTTTAGCACTTCCTGAATTCATCTTTGTGTCTTCCATTAATATATCTACAGTAATTTTTTGTGTGTGTGTGCAGAACCTCTTCCTCCCGTGAGTATCAGAAGAAAACAGGCAAACAGAAAACTAGAAGTTGTGTGTAATTGTTCAGAAGAAAAACTGCTATAAAACTATGGGATGAAGCCAGATCTCAGTCTGGACCTGAAAGAGGATGCATAACCTGAGAAGCCACTCTTCAAAGTCAACTTAAGTACCCAAACTCTGAACATGCAGAGGATGCTGCCTTGGGAGGCACAATGACCTAACAGTTCAACCGTGGAGCCTAAAAGTGCTCTTCCTTAGCATGAAAGAAAACCTTAAATCTTCTTTTGTCAGATTCTATTTAACTTTCTTGTGCACTGACATTTTTCTTTCCATTATTGTGAGGAAAATGAAAGGATTTGAGATTTTCGAAACCTCAAATTCATTCATTTAATGATAGTTGATTTCTTTAATGTGAAGCGTGCCGCTAATGGGACATTTGGGATATAAAGAAAGCTGAGGATTTTTCAGAGTAATCATAATATTGGTTTGTTATACCACTTATGCATAGAGAACAAAATTATGGGTATACTGTAAAGGCTGCTGAAAAGTCAGTACGCTGCATAGTTTGAGATATACATAAAAGATACATCTTATTTTTGAGATGCTTTTCTTTCACAAATTCTTAGATAATATGACACCTGCTTTGCTTGTATTGCTCCTCCATAGCTATTCCGATTGAGATTAATTCTGTATATCAATGTAAAAGGAGATTTTTTTTTTTTAAAATGCTCCTTACAGTATGGTTTCATCCAGACATGTACCTTGATTCAGTTTTGATCTTGTCCTTTTCATTCTTTCAGGTATGCACTGAAGGTAGTGCTTGTATTTTCTTCTGACTTGGGTATTCTTGTATGCTCATCCAAAGCAATTGGCAGCGTGAGCACCTTGCAGCTCCCTTTTGAGATGGAGCTTTCTCCGTTATCTCTTGCGCAGGACAAGTCCGAGACACGTCAGACAGGAGATATAACCCTGTTCCGTATGTAAATCTATAACCCATTTGTGTTGGGTTATATATTTGCATCATACTGCAAACTTTGTAGGTAGTTTGTCTATCTTGTTAGTTAAAAATTAAAAGTCCTGGAATTTGTATGCGTTTGGACGTGAGAAGGAAACTGAAAATTTTAGTTGACCTTTTTATTCTTATGGTTGAAGTTATCTTAAGAACTTTAATCTTTTTTTTATTGCAGATTCAGAGCCATCACAATCTGAATCAGCACCTGCAAGCAATGAGTCAAAGCCGCTTTTTCAGGGATGTAATAAGTAACTTAAAAGACTATTGGGGAATGTAAAGCCTTATATGGCTTATGTAGTCCACTATTTACATGTTTCTTAGATTACTTTTTATAGTTGAACTCATTCCTGATTGAGAAGTTCATTTGGTTTATAATATGGATGAACTTCACTGTGCTTGATTACAGCAAATTTTAAAGAACAGGCAACAGCTGTCAGTGCATATTCCTAGACTTTTTCTTAATATAATAAACAAAATAAAGCAAAACTGAAGTTCTCTCCTACACCAGACTAGTGCTCCTTTGCTGTTGTCAAATAGGGTTACCATATTGCTGCTGATTTGACTAGACACGGGCATGATATCAATGTGTCCAAACCAGCAAGTTTCTTCATTTAACTACAGTTACACTCATGATGTTATGCCATAAAGAAAGGTGAAGAGGAACTGTATGATATGGGATGAAATGTGAATAGGAAGAATTGAACTGGTATGGATACTTGCAGTGAAAAAGTCAAGCCTTCACTGCAAAGATGGCTTCTTAGTCCCAAAAGCGCATTTATTTAGACCAGATATTCAGCTTTCTAGGAAAATTCTATTGCTATGCCTGCTGCACAAAAACTAGTTGATCAGTCATAGTGTTCAGTCACAAAATTAAATTAAGACCTGGTGGCATTTCCTGTTATAGTCTTGTTATATAGAAGATGAATCATTGGGTAACAGTGGTGTGGACTAAGAAGTGATGTCTTCACTTTCAGCTGTTAAATAAAAATTTTATTTATTCTGAAGTTTTGACTGCAACAAAAATATTATATGCTAGATCTCTGTGTTTATTCACAGCAGCAAAACAGTTTGTACTTTGAAATAGCAATGTATATAAATTATTTTAATATTTTGAAAAAGGTACACTGATATTTTAACACTTGCTCTTTTATCTACCTGAATTAGGATATATCCTTGAAATTTTATGAATAATTAAATATTTATTATAAAGCCCATTAGAACATGGATGCAATTTCAATAAGATATTTTTTGCTAATACTATGAAAAGTGAAGTTTTTAATAAGTAAAACAGTAATTTTTAGTTTCCTTTTCAGAGTGCACTCAGTACCTTGTGCACCTTTGAATCCAAGAGCTGAAGATTTAAAAATGTATTACTGAATATACATTTCTTAGAACAGAATGTTTAGAGGATTTGGCTTAACAGTGCTTTTCTTTAGAACTTTGATATGAAAATTTATTGGAAATAGGTAAACCTATTGCTAATCCCAACCCTCAAATTTTCAGTGAAAGTTTGTGGAAGTTTTGCTGGTGATGTTGCATCTGAGTCCATCTTTGCTGTTCATTCTAACCAACAATTCAACTGTCTAAGTTGTATTTACAAAAATAAAAGGCTAAAACATATGAAAATACCTAAATCTACAATTATTGGTTAGTTAGCAAAAATTTCCAAATATAAAAAACTTACATCAAGCTGTATCTGAGAGGGAAAAAAAAATTACTACCTTATATCTGTTTTCACTTACAATTTGTATTGTGGATTACATTCAGATACATTGAAACCATTAGTTTTGCTGTGAAAGCAGAGCTTTTGGTGAAATCTACTTTTCTAGGATAGAGTAGCAGGGGATGCTAGAGCTGGAGCTCATAGTATTAAAACCTGACCAGTAGAAAAACTGTCACCTGTCATTATAGAGAAGCACTAAAGAATAAGCTTTTGTTAAGAAATAGTGTATGTATAACAGGCAAATTGTTGATACCCTTAGGATTTCAACTACAAAATTTTACACCCAATGCAGTAATCACCAGTAGCTGCATGATGTTCTTCAAAAAAATAAGTACCATTTTATGAATTTTTCAGGATTATTCAGTCATATGAACATGTCTTATCTGGAAATTCAGCTATCTTTATTTGATAGAATCTTTGGATAAGGTTATAATTTTTATTTTTAGTGTCTGTAAAAAAAGTGTAATAGAGGGCTGGGCTTGTTGTGCCCACCAATGGTAAACTGCAACAGTAAAATAAGTTCTGTGTATGACAGCCTTTGTAGCATACTTTAAGGGTATAACTATCAACAGTAGTACTACTTTTCAGTCTCACTTTGATCTTCTGACTCCTATTATTGTAGGAAAAACTTCTTTTGCAAATACTATTTGCAGTTACATGCTTTACTGGCCAAAACCTAAAAGAAAGGGGAAATACGAGATGATGATGAAACTCTCTGGAGTTAAGTTGCTTAACGGTCAGGCAGCCAAGCGTTATTTTTTTAATGCTTATTAGTTGAGTAAGAAGGTTTTTTATTCTTAAGCATATATTGAATCCATTTCAATCTCTTTTTTGTAGAAAGTTTTCTGAAAGGTGTTTAGTACAAATTTACTGAAAAACTTGGAGACAGTAATGTTATGACCAAAAAAAAACCCCAACCAACTAGCATGGGTATTTACAAATTTACAGATCACCTGTTCACATAGACCTGAAGGTGCTTACTGTGCCAAAGCCCTCAAAATCTATTCCATAAAATAAGAATTGCTGTGTGGCTGCAGTACTGCTGACGTGCAGACAAGAATTCTAATCATTCTTTTCTATGTTATGGTCTCCTTTTCTCATTAAGATCTGTACAAAGCTTCCTAAAGTAACTTCATTCCTTTGAGTTGTTTGATGTGTAAGTCCTCTTCACTTTTGAATACTTTTTCCTCAGTACTGGAGTTCTTGTCCAAAACTTGTCATATTTTTAGGCAATTGTTAGAGGCAGAGACAGAAAGACAATTGAGATCCTGACTCTTGGTCACTCAGCACTGTTATTTTGCTTTACTGTAGTTGTGTTCTTAGCAGTGTTTATAGTGCTGGTTTTCAGATATTTTAAAAGTGTATACCATATCCTATTGTAAAAATTGTCTCTTTTTACCCTGGTACCATTAGGTAATATCCACATGACATTCCTCAAATTCTTAAAAGTTTGCTAATGTGCCATTAATGTATATTCAGCTTTCCTTAGTCAAGCCAAGGAGATGTTTGATCTGCACTGTCGGTCAACTGAGTCTTCATGGATCACAGTTTGAATACCATGAGTTAGAATATTAACAGCCCAAGATTTCTCTTTATAAGAGCTGGTGGAGAACCCTGGAATTTGTGTTTGTGCATTCAGAATAATGGAGAGCTGCAGCAGAAGCATAACTTGCCAGTTCTCCAAGGGACATGAAATCAAAGTAGTGTAACAAATCAAAAAGCTCCAACTAAATTTAAGGATGGAAGTGTGTTGCTTGAGTTCATCTTATCCCAGTAATTATGTTGTTTTATTTACTTCTGAGTCAATGCAGTCATGCAACTGGCAGTTTTCAAAGTCATCAGCAGTTCCATGTAAAAGCAGTGGAAGCTTCTGGGTCTGGAAGGGTTTTCAATGTTTGTTTTTCAGAGAGATGCTGAAGTCAAAAGCTGGGCACTTACTTACAAAATCTAGCCTTATTGTTTCAAATGCTGAAATGTTTATTTAGTTGTATTGTGCTCCATCTCTGACCTGAATGCCTTTAAGTAATAAGTGAGATAATTTCTTTTTTTTTGAATACTGGTTGCTTTGCAAGCCCAAAGATAAAACAAAAGTGCAGTTACATTTTATGAATTACATCCAAGTGTACTGAATATGTGAATATTTTAAAAAGAGATTTCCAGATATAGATTTAAAAATAACTTGGCAGTTTAGGTACCGAAGAGTAATTTTCCTTTTACATGCAACCAGTAGCAAAGTCTAATGACTGTTTTCATTTTAATGTGACCAAATATATACTTCATTCTTACCACTTACATATTTTTAGACTAGACTAAAATATAAACATGTTTTCAGAGATCAAGGCTATATATACATTCTTTGTGTAGCAATGCAAACAAAAATTTAATTACCCATGCATTTCTTAAGCATGTAAGATTTCATGAACTTCAGCATATCTATTTCTCAAATACTTATATCTGCGCTGAATATGCAGACTTAGTTGTAAAAGATGTAGGATGAAGCCCAATTTTTTTCCGTAAGCAAATAGCCTAATATTCTGCTTTTGCAGTTCTCTGCAGATTATTTTTCAGAATGTAGTTACATATTATGCTACAGCCTGGAAAAAAGCTTGAAATAGAAATATTGAAGTCCAGTCTTAGCACGTTTTGTCCTCCTATTAATAGTTTTAATGATACTAAACATCCAGAATGACTACAGAATCCAAACGAAGTAGGTGTCTGAACAGCTGCACTGAATTATTTGACCAACTGACTATAAAAATGGTATATGGTGAGCAGAAAGAAGTATACTTTTGATTATAAAAGGACAGACAGCCTTACTTTCCATAGATGCAAGTTTTCATCCATGCAATATAAAAATCTCAAAAGTGAGGCCAGTTGCAGGTTTTGTAATTTATTGTTGTAATAATCCCATTATGTAGTTGTGTATTTTTCACTTTTCTAAAATAACATGTATTAACATATTTTGCATTTTTACTTAAGAGATATTTTTCCCACTAATATACAAAATGAAATGAAAACCCAAAGATTACAAAAAGAGGAAGTTTAAAAAGAATTTAAATTTCTAGAGATGATTGAGCAAAGGTTACTACCAATTATTAGACTCAGAGATGCACTAATGATTGAATGTTTCAGACAAGGTAACTATAGTAACCTGATTATTCTTTATTTACAGAAGAAGTAATTTACATTGATTATTCTCTTAATACATAGCTGAATGACAAACCTCCTGAAAACCAAAGCAGATTTTTCAGTGGACCCCAAGATGAAGGGGTAGGTAGTATTCCGATTTAAAGGAGAAGTTTCTTCCACAGAATTAAAATACTATTCTAAGGTGCTATTTTGGATTGTCCACTACCATAGTTTTCAAGTGTTGACAAATATTAAATGAACAGAAAAACAGAAGATGCATTAGGAGGCTGAGCTTCTATTTTACCTATTAGAGATTTAAACAAGTTGAACAGGTCACATTTTTCTTAGTTTGTTGAGCAATTTCTCTTGTATGCCGTTCATGGCTAGAAACGCATCTGTGTGCAGGGGATTTCTCTCTCTTATATTCCCATACAAAGTCCTTTGGTGTGAGACAAGATATTAAGAGATTTTACTCTAAATGCCTAATACATGATTTTATAATAAATACATCTTCGCAATGTCTTGTGCCCAATGTGTTTACCCTCCTGATGTACAGATGGTTATGTACCAAGAAGGTTTTAGTTGCTCTGTCTCCCAAGAATTCCCTGCTATGACAAACTACGGTGTGGTTCTGGTAGGAAAAATGATTTTAAAAATTGTATTGCAGGATTCTGGGTTTAATGTCATCAGTTACTGTATGAAGAATGTTAAATTTATGCTTACAGAGTGCTTTATGACTTTTTTTTTACTTTGTTTTTGCTTTTGATATCTTGCTAATTGATGGAAAAGGATAAACCTTTAATCATTTTACATTTGTCTGTTTCCAGCTTGAACCAGTTCCGCCAGACTAAATGTATCTCATCTTGGAAGAACTAATGTTTGGCCTACATCTCTCACATAAAAGTTGGAGACTTGACTCTGTAAGACAGACCTAGGAAAGTGTGTGTCAAGCTAAGCGTTTTTTGCAGTCTCTCTTTTTAGGTTCCTTATAATTTCAAAACTTGCAGGATTGTAGCTCTATTTCCATTGCAAATGTTACTTCTGTAGCTAAATGTGCTGGATCCCTTTTGCAAATGTTTTCATCTCTTGTTCAGGATCTCACTAGTGCTTTATGAGGAACAGGTACCACTCTTTCAGAAATAAAAAGGGCGTGTGCTGAATTCACAGCTTGGTTTCACTTATTTTTCTTAGGCTAATTGGCCTAGCTCTACCAAGGTCAGCCATATCAAACTAACACTGGAGATGCCACAGCTACAGTTGTGCTGCACTCGCCTGTCTAGCTTTAGGAGCTGAGGGTATATTTTATATTTCCTTGTTTTGCAAAACTTCGAGCTTAGCTAGGAGCTGTTTCATAGCAAGTTGTGGAGAATCTGTTCTTTTTATTTAGGCAGAGGGGACTTGTGAGAACTTTCTGAATCAGTTGCAGGCTAGCTGCTTTAGTGATGCAGCATGTTAAAACCTGTTAATTGGTGCTCAAGCTTTTAACCCTAAAAGATCATATGGCTTAAGATGGTAGTGTCACACTCTCTAGGTTTTTGTGTATGTTTAGGATGCCAGACATAAAATCAGGTTTTTGTTATAATGAAGATTACCCCTCAGTTGTGTCGGTTTGATCGATGTTGAGTAGATCTTTTATTTTAAATCATTATCACTGGCTGGTACAGTGACCAAGTAAACTACTGGTCAGGTAACTCAGGTTCTGTTTCCAAGGATATTTTTCAGATTCATGTGGTGGTCTTTGTATTAACACTTGTTTTCTATCCAAAATGCAGACCTGCATTTTATATGCTTCGTAGCTGTTAGTTAGTTGACACACTGAATTTGATACCAGCAATGATAAACACTGGTGCCTGCTTTGCTGAGTTAGGTACAGCTGAGTTAGCACTTCTCAAGTAAAGTAGAGAAAAATCTTGTGGTACTGGGGCCTGATGGGATCCATCTGTCTCAACGGGGAAAGCTCATCTTTGGACGTAAGTTGGTGGGACTGATCGAGAGGGCTTTAAACTAGAATTGATGGGGGAAGGGGATACCAACAGGATTGATGAAGGTGAAACAAATGAGTGGTTTATAGGGTGCTTAAAGAATCACCAGCAAAGGTATTAGCAAAAAGTTATTTTAATAGAAATTTATAAAAGCGTGACTTAACACAATGAGATGGCAAGGCTCACTCTATTACTTACTACATGGATGAAGGATACATAGGGAAAATTGTGTTAAAATTGAGTTAGAATGATTTATACAGAGACCGAGGATAAAAAGGGTAAGGGACTCAACACTCCCATTGAGTCATGAGGCTCAGAGAAGACCTGGCTGGATCCGATCTTAGTCTCAGACTTGGACTACGGTTTATGTCTAACACAAAAAGGGTAAGGAGACCCTCCCATTGAGTCACAAGATTCAGAGTCGACCTCCTTGCTTTTTAAACTCCTTCTCAGAGAGGAGTCTAGGTGTGGCTGGATCTACCCCTAGTCCCAGACTTGGTCAACGGTTTATGTCTAAGAGATTATATGTGTTTAGCAGAAATCTAAGGTCCGTTCATAGTTTTAAGGTGGATCATAAGGTTTTAACAGCACTTAGTCATTGACCACTTTAACATTTACAAAGTGAGTTAATAGAGTCTACTACAATCATTACAGTGACTTAATTACACATTATGCTTACTATTGGTTATCTAAATACACACACACACACACACACACACACACACGTTACCTAAATCAATTCATGTACACACACACAAGGGTTACCTAAATCAATTCACACACACAAGGACCCAAAGCTAGATAAAGGTACCTGTTAAAAATTCCCCTTGAGTCTTGTTTAATACTAACATTAAATGTCTTGGCATTTCTCAGTGGCCAAAGGGTTGAGCCCTGAGGAGTGTCTCAGCTGAGGAGTGTTTCAGCCCAGGTCCTGACAGTCCTCCTAATATCGCAAACTCAAGAGAGTGTGAACTCTGAGAGGCGTCCCACTCAGAGGGAGATTCTGGGTGCAGCCCGCTGTGGTCCAGGAGAGCTCACAGGGTCTCACTTAGGACCACCGATTATAGGTTTGCAAAATGATTGGCTTTAGTCATCAGTACATTTCCATCCTGGCTACAATCTGGAACAGTAACAATGGTACCGTTCCACTCGAGCTACGATCCAGGTAGGGAATGTTTCAAGGCTGTAGATGAGGTGCTTAGGGACATGGTTTAGTGGGCATGGTGGTGTTGAGTTGACGGTTGGACTTGATGATCTTAGAGGTCTTTTCCAACCTTAGTGATTCTATGATTCTATGAATTATCCCTGCTCTCATTCCCTAACTTAGGCAGCAGGTGTTCCTGGTACAGTCAGTGCCGCTCTCTGCCTTAGCCATGCAAGAGTACCTGGTACTGTCAAGGGACCNCCGCCCAACTTATTACACAAAGGTTAAGAACTTGCTCCCCCCCCCCCCCCCAAGTTCGTAAAGTGGTCTGGGGAGGGGGGGAAATGCACCACCACAGAAGGTGGTGGCAAGTTTTTCTATTTGTACCCTCCCGATTCTCTCCCCCATCCTACCAGAGGGGGGTGGGTGTGTGTAAGCGAGCGGCTGTGTGGGGTTTAGTTGCTGGCTGGGGTTAAACCATGACAAGGAGTTGCACTGCATGTAAGGGACAGGTTTGATTGTACAGCCCTTGCAGTTAGTGATGGTGTGGTTGAGAGCCTCTGGGTGAGGATTAGGGGATGGAAAACAAAGGAGATGTGGTAGTGGGTGTCTACTACAGATTGGCCAGCCTGGATGTAAGCACCAATGAGTTACTCTATAGGCAATTAGGAGAAATTTCTGATCGGTAGATCTTGTCCTTATGGGAGATTTCAACTTCCCAGACATCAGCTGGGAGTATCACACTGCTGTGATGAGCAGGTCTTGGAAATTCTTGAAGTTTGTGAAAGATAACTTCTTCTCACAGGTACTCAGTGAGCCAGCTAGGAAAGATGCCCTCCTAGACTTGCTATTTGTGCATAAAGAAGGACTCATGGGAGACATGATAGTGGGTGGCTGTCTTGATCATTAAAAGACTGAGTTTAAAATTTTCAGTGTAATGACAAAAAAGGACAGCAGAGTTGCTACCCTGGATTTCAAGAGGCTGAGGGGCGACCTCATCACTCTCTACAGCTTCCTCAGGAGGAGAAGTGGAGGGGGAGGTGCTGATCTCTTCTCTCTGGTATGCAGTGGCAGAACGCGTGGGAATGGTTCAAAGCTGCGCCAGAGGAGGTTTAAACGGACGCCCCGGGCGGCCGCGGCGGCGCGCAGGGAGTTAACCGCGCCCGGTGCTGCGGGACCCGCCCGGGGCGGGGCGGTGTCCGTCCGCCGCAGGCGTGAGGCGGCTCGGCCGGTGCGCCCCGCAGCCCGTCCGGGTGCAGCGAGAGGCTCTCTGCGGTTCCCAGCGTCGGTTCCCGCCGCCCCAGGTGAGAGCCGAGCCCCGCCAGCCGCCGCACGGGAGGTGCGGGGCCAGCCGCGGCGGCGCAAGGCGGGGACCCCCCGCAGCCCGCCGTCCGCTCTCGGCCGCCGGGCGGGTGCCCGCAGCGCCTCCCGGCAGCGGCAGCTCCGGTCGCCGGGCGGCGAAACCCCTGTGGGGGGTGGCGGCAGAAGCGTGGGTGCCAGCGGATGGGGAAGCGGGGGGCCGGGGGCAGCGCTCATCGTGGGCTGCGGGAAGGGCCGCGGGCGCAGGGGTCTCCTGGGATGGGTGTTTCGGCAGTGCCGCGGTCTCCGAGCTGAGGCTGGTGCGAGCCGTCTGCAGGCTCCTCGTCTGCCGAGTCGAGGAGATCGTCTGGCAGGGGTGGGCGTCGCGAGTGAGCCGTAATTGTTTGTACAGCCTCGAGAGGGAAAATGAGTTTTGCAATGACTTCAGTTTTTCTAATGATCCATCAACACCAAACTAAAGCTTTTTCTTAAAGATACTATTAACTGCGGTTTTCCTTTTAAAAAAAAAAGGGGGGGGGTTAAATAAGAGAGATGTAATGATAATGGATTCTGCATGGTGTTAAAACATTGGTCAGAAGATCTGCACACACGTTAAAGTGGGCCATGCCCTTTCTTCAGCTTGGTCCTGCTGTGAGCACATTATTCTTGAACATCAGTTTTAACTTTGGCTGAGGAAGGCTACTGAAACTTTTGATGTGGCTATAAAAATTTGTTTGTTTAGACAGTGTGAGAATANGTGGCTGTCTTGATCATTAAAAGACTGAGTTTAAAATTTTCAGTGTAATGACAAAAAAGGACAGCAGAGTTGCTACCCTGGATTTCAAGAGGCTGAGGGGCGACCTCATCACTCTCTACAGCTTCCTCAGGAGGAGAAGTGGAGGGGGAGGTGCTGATCTCTTCTCTCTGGTATGCAGTGGCAGAACGCGTGGGAATGGTTCAAAGCTGCGCCAGAGGAGGTTTAAACGGAGAAGCATTTATTTACCGAGAGGGTGGTCAAACACTGGAACATGCTTCCTAGAAAGGTGGTCAATGCCCCAAGCCTATCAGTGTTTAAGAGGCATTTGGACAATGCTCTTGATAACATACTTTAACTTTTGGTCAGCCCTGAATTGGTCAGGCAGTTGGACTAGATGATCGTTGTAGGTCCCTTCCAACCGAGCTTATTCTATTCTATTCTATTCGTAGAAGTCATCTGTGCTCTTTTCTCACCACCTTTTTTTGCCGTGCCAAAGTGCTAGTAAAAGAAGTGCACTTAAAGACAGTCTGTACGAGTATACATTTACAAAGACAGATGTAGATACCAACGTCCATGCAACCTAACCCGACTCTGCAATCCTCAGGGTGCCAACATGTGCTTACACATTTGTATGTATATTGTAAGACATCCTGAGAACTTGCAGCCTGGAGGCAGATCTCCAGAGGAGCGGCAGGAGACCCACTCGCGCTTGCAGCACACGAGAAGCGTCGCTCTCCCTCCACTCCCGCTCCGCGCCGCGTCCCTCACCGGTGCCCGCAGACCCCGCCGTGTCCGGCACCGCCAAACAGCCGGTTTCCGCGCAGCCGGGACGGCCGTCGCGCAGGCCCGGCCGCCGCCGGAACCCCGACCCGCGGGCGCCGGCGGCTGCGCTCCCGCCCCGGGCGGCCG
>VZTQ01007736.1:0-46761 GCA_013400755.1 Pelecanoides urinatrix | reverse complement strand
TATTAACTGCGGTTTTCCTTAAAAAAAAAAAGGGGGGGGGTTAAATAAGAGAGATGTAATGATAATGGATTCTGCATGGTGTTAAAACATTGGTCAGAAGATCTGCACACACGTTAAAGTGGGCCATGCCCTTTCTTCAGCTTGGTCCTGCTGTGAGCACATTATTCTTGAACATCAGTTTTAACTTTGGCTGAGGAAGGCTACTGAAACTTTTGATGTGGCTATAAAAATTTGTTTGTTTAGACAGTGTGAGAATATTGTGGCTTTATATTAATTGGCTGCCTGTCAGCTACTACCTGATTGCTGGAAGGGTCTGCCATGGGAAAACTGCTTTACGGTTACTTTCTTCTATTCCTGCTAAGGCATCCCCTGTTGAGCACTGTTGAGAGGGTATTCTGGACCTTTGGACTGTCAGAACTTTGTTCTCGGTTTTTTGAAATACATTGTTACTTAGGGGATCAAGAACCGAGAACACAATTAAAAATCACATGGTTGCTTAATACTGTAAACAGCAGCTGGGTTTATTTGTGGCCATTTGTCATCTAGGTATATAAAAATCACTTTGCTGTTTCTTCTTCTTATCTTCTAATTCCTTGTTATTAGGACTCACGGCACAGTAGTTTTCTCGGAAAAAATGATGCATTTTTCCCATAATGTACATGGTATAATAGGAATACCCTGTAGTAACTGACTTGAATCATATGACCATAAGGATGCATAATTGATTCTAAATGTGACTTTTATACTTTATCTCCTTGAGCACAGATTCTAGTGTACTTTTAGTGCATCTAGTACATGTGGAGTTTCTTTAAATGAAGAAAACTAATTGTCCTTGTAAATTTTAATACATTTCCATTATTCAGTGGCTTTTCACAGGCAGACTTCAGGTTTATTTCAGTTGGTTCTTCGGTTCTTCAAAATTCATGTGTTGTGTAATTCTATTGCAAGACTGATTTCTTTCTATTTCCTTGCAGTATAATCCTGGGGTTTGTAAGGATTACAATCCTGTCTCTATTATAACCTATGTGCTCTCAGGCTCTTTGTAAGGGAGGGTAGAGCAAAACTTTGTGATTCAATACTTCCTGTGAGGACATTCCCAGAAAGTACCAACTTCGTCACGTAGCCTTAGTCACTTCTGAAAATAATAACAAATGAATCATTCAATAATTATAATTCTGTCATCGTATCAGCACCAAAGTCTCAATGATACATTTGCCTATTTGAATGTAAAGGAGAATGCAGAAAGGAAAATTTTTTTGGTATAGGTTAGGGTAATGGATTAGGAACGAAGATATTCAAGATGGATGATAAACTAGAGTGCTGTGACTTTTTGGAGTCATGTTTGGTTTAGTCTTCCTCGCCCTTAGGCTGGGGCAGGTAGAAATGCTCTTAAGGTCAGTAGGAGGAGTTTAATGAAGAGGATATTATGAGTAAGGTGCTTCCTGGACTCAGGTTTCAGGCATATGACAGTTAGAGATGAGCTTTGGAGACCTTCTGGAGCCAGAGGTGAAAGGGGGCTAACGCTAGTTCAGCAGTCACTGTCGCCGTGGGAGGTATAGAAGAAAGAGGATTAGTTAGCTGTGAGACTGGCCCGTGAGCCAGGTGTTGCTTATACCACGGAACAGAAGTAGTGCTGAGATGGGGGTTACGTGAGCAAGGGGTTAGTTTGGGCTTCAGTGGTTTGAAAGTGGTGATGCTTGGCCATAAACAATTGGAGATGCTCGTTTTGCTACAGTTATAAAAGCTGTAGTGTGGCTGGATTATTTTGGGGTTTAATATTCATGACAGTATCATCTATATAGAAGGTTTCTATCACTGTTAATGATGCTAGCTTTACAGATGGGACTATTCTGATGCACTTATGTCTGATTTTTTTCATATAATTCTAGGTATAAGCATCCATGGCTCCTGGTGTCTCAAATGAGAAGAAAACTGATGATGAACAGTCTTCAAAGTAAGATTTGGAAATTAATTATCTTGTCCAAGTTTACACTTACCTTCGTCCCCAAAATAGTAACACACTCATTTAGTTTAAGATAAAGTTTATGATACAATTATTGATTATAACATCAAGTATCTAGTGGAAGGTGTTTTGACAAATGGAGTCTTTATCTGCTTTAATCAGACCTACACAGAGGGCTTTGCTGGCTAGCCATTTTCATTTATCACAATGGTGAATTTTTCCAAGCATAGGTGACGCTTTTATTTTTTTTTAATCTGGGGAGCTGTTGAAATGTTGACTTAGCCACTGTTGACTGCATATGGCCAGACCTACCTGCTTCAAGAGTTTGAACAAATATTTCAATCTCTTTCTCTAATCCTTACTTTAAGCTTATTTTAGAAAAACTATACATGCATGTTTAGTCCTCAGATATTCATGTTTTGTTTAAACCTCCAGAAGTTGTAGGTGCTTTACAACAGTGTGAAGGGAATGAATTGTTTGCTCCTTAAAATTACAGGCCAAATATTTTTATCAGGCAAACTTTGCCTCTACTGTAAATCCATGGCATTGGTCCTATGTACACATAGTAATATGCTTACTTTTATTGCCCTTTTTACCCCAGGGTCCAAGTCTGTAATTAGATCCGGATGGGCAGATAACCATGTAAGTTAGTAACAGCCCCTAGCTGCAGTGAGGCGGTGGGTTGAATGGTGTTGCTGGTAGGGTGTGAGATGAAAAACGTGAAAGATAGTCACTGCTGAGGAAGGGAGCTGAATTTAGGCCAGGCATGAGGACAGCGGTGTTGGCACATACCACATGAATTTCCCTGTGCTTTTAATAGAGGCCTTGCCTTTTCCCAGTTTATTTCCTGGAGAGAAGTTTTTATTGCTGGTATTCTCATAAAGAAGGAAATATTTTTTGCTTGCCTGAGAACAAATTGTGAAGTGATTTCAAATCATACCCTATTTGTATGTAAAAGCCACTCCAATAAACATCAGCACAGCCAGCTATTTGATCTGCATTAGTGAGTGACCCATTAAATATGGGTAGAGAGTCCCACAAAAGCAGGAATAATTCAGAGGAGGCAGCCTGGGAATTCTGCTAACGTGAGCTGGCAAACTTCTGGGCTGTCTGCGCCTTTCTGAAGAGTCATAAACCTGCACTTTATTTCTCCTGAAGTCCAACAGAGCTCTCCGAGGGAAGAACAAAGGCAACCAAAGCCTTTGGTTCTACCTCAGGCAGCATTTGTATGCAGAGAAGCAAATGGGGCATGTGGGAGATGGAAAGGAATTACTACTGAAGGGGCAAATGAACCACCAGCTTTACTGGGCTGCTTTTTCAGTTGCTGAATGTGGTAGTCGGTGGTGGGCAGGGACAAATAGGGTGGATTGGGATGATACCTCTTCCTTTGGTTGTGCAGCTGCTGCTGGATAGTTAGTGACATTGGAGAGAGAATTTCAAGAACAGAAACAATTGTTATACTCAGAATATTGGGGTTGTAACTATTTTCTTTGCTTTCCGAGGAACAGTTCAGCGACCTCAGTATGGGCATCTAGGCCCCTTTAGACTTCTTAAGGTAACCAGTACATCCTGCACAGGATTGACAAATAAGACCTACAGAAAAGCGCTGCCTTTCTGGAGAGGCACTAGAAGACAGACAAGATAACCTAAAACATCTAAAATAGCACTAAATGCCTATGTTTAGGCTTCAGAGTTGTTCCTCAAAGTCTTAACAATTTTTTGCATAAACTCCAGGCAAACTCTTTTGTTTGTGTCCTTTGACAAAGCAGTTTGAATTTGCTTAGCCATGCTGTGGCTGCAGTGAGCCTTCATTAAGCTATTAAGTCATCTTCCTGTGTCTGGAGGATATTTATTGCTTGATTTCATCTCTCAGAAGCTACTTTGAAGTATTGGCCAGTATTTTGCCTAAGCTTGTGATTATTGACTAGTCTTTCCTACCCGTTTCAATTGAACTTAAAACATCAAGCACAGAAGGCAGACGTTTTATGAATCATTCAGCTTACTTAGTAGTTAGTCCACTACCAAATTTTCCATGAAGGTGATCCCACATGCTAAGCAGTTCAGTTTTCTCTCCTTGCCTTGTCGTTTCCTGGTTCTTCGGAAAGGTGGTTTTTTTTTTTGCTTTTTTTTTTTTTTTTGATGTATCACTTCCTTACAGGAAACAACTTAAGAGGAAGTGAATTCTTTTTACCTTTTCTTCTCTTTCCCTTTTTCTTGCATTTTTTTTTCCCCTTCTATGGTTTTCTCTTTGCTTCAGATTTCCATTTGCCTCTTTCCTCTCCTATTTCAGATCCTCTGTACTCTTGTTATCAGTCTCATGCCATAGAGTTTTTTCCTCCTGGCTGGATGACACAGAGTTACAGTGAGCCAAATTGCCAGAAATCCCCTTTGGGCCTGTCTATAAAGCCCAAATCTTCCCACCCCTCTCAGGTGGCTAGGAAGGTCAGTCAAAACACAGAGGTCAAGGTTGCTTTTCAGCTTTGCTATAGATGTCTATGTAGTAAGGTGGTCTATTGAATATTCCTTGGTCCTGCTTCCATTGTTCTGCTCACCACAAAGACCCACCCTGGTTCACAGCTTTAATATTGTTTAAGATAAATATTGCACTGTTGCAAATGCATCCTACCATCTGGGCTTTCCATCAGCAATTTCATCTTGTGCAATGAATGGAATATTAAATATCATATGTGATTTATTATGAGACGTAGGGTGGTCATGAAATTTGGGATTTCCTTAACGTAATGCATGAGGAACCAAAATAAGGTAGTGCAGGCATTCTTAGGTGTGGCATTTCCCAACTTTTACTGCTTGACTTTGCAAAATTAGCATCTGTTCAGTGTAAGGGTTTGTATATACTCTATATGTTTCACAATGCTGCTGTCCTGGCAGAGGGAATTTTATCCATCTCTGCAACCCTCACCTGGAGAAAATGAAAGAAGACATCCTGTACCATTTTGCTCTTGGGACTGGCACCCATGATTTTCCGGCATTGTTCGGAGATGTAAAGGTAAGATGCTTCATTTCATTCAGCAAGCCTAAGCTTTTCTGCAGAAGGTGGAAGTGTAGGTGTCTTCAAAATAAGACTAAATATGTCAGCATACCACCAGTTGAGGAATGAATGGAAGGGAGATAAGATTTTGTGGGTTCTTGTCACTTTCAATATCAGGCAAAATTGTTTCTGACTGTCTCTTTTCATCCAGTAAAAAGGCAAATGCTGCAGTCTCTACTCAGGTAGAACTCCATTTTGAGTGCTATATAGAAGTTTGGTTTTTATTCCCTGTAATTTTTCTTTATGGCCTTTTAGAATGATTACAAGAAAAACCACATCTGGGAATAGCTTTGTTGTAACTGAAGGTGTTTGCATCCTCATGTTGATCTTTGCATGTTCTTTGATATACTGAATCACGCAATTGATTTTGTTTTGTTGAATACTGTCCATCCCAGTTTGTATGTGTTGGAGGAAGTCCTTCACGGATGAAAGCTTTTATTACCTACATAGCTGAAGAACTGGGGCTTGGGGACCCTGGTTGTGACTATCCCAACATCTGTGCGGGAACTGACCGTTACGCAATGTACAAAGTGGGACCTGTTTTGTCAGTCAGCGTAAGTACCTCACTTAATCGGATATGGGATGCTGTTCAAAGTAGAAAATATGAATGCACATTTCTTTTAAACTCTTAATAGGCGGAGTCAGGTTTTTAAGTTTGTATCAGCCATCCTTAGAATAGTGTAGTCAGGTAATTAAGAATTCCTTTTAACCCTTTCTTGTAAGAGGGCAAATCACTGAGACCTTTATTCCTTTCTTGCCTCCTTTTTCCTCGTTGTACCATTGAGGTGTTGCAGGAATAGCCTTATAAATTTTTTGAGCAGACTTACTGTTACCTCATCCCTGTTCTGTATCCTGAATAATGGGGAAAAAAGGTCACTCGATACACGTGGGATATTGGAAAAAATGGCCGTATCACATCCAGAGCTGAGTATCTGCAGTGGCATTGTCAAATGTGCTAACATAGCTTAAGAGTAGCATTCCATGGGACTTGTGCTGCCAACCCATGTATACATTTTAAAACTTCATACCTTAATTTGTCGATACGATTACATACTTCAATTGCATAACTAGTTCTCATTCTGCACCCTTTCTTTTGAGTTGTAGTTATTGCATTATCATGCAAGTTAAGGTGGACTTATATTTGCTGAACTTTGTGACTAAACCACAATGTCTGTGTTTTGAAAAAATTTAGCTTAACTATTCATTAGCACTTCAGGTTTGTAAAAAAATCAGAGTGGGTTTTTTCTTGTGTTTAAGAAAAGTTCTGTGATTAAGTGCATTTGTCAACTATTAGGAAAGGACACTGCTTATACTTGTGAGAATGTAAATATTTTATAATTCACCATTTTTAGAAATATTGTACTTGATCCATAGTCTACCAAAGTCACTGGGAGTCTTTCTGTTTACCTGCAGTAGCCTTTCAGTAGGACCATATGTTAGAGTTTTTGTGGGAGTGAGTTAGGTGACATTTCGAAAAAATACCAGGAAGGACATATTTTCCAGCTCCTTTTTCTGTATATATTTTGCATTGTCTATGTGAATGTCGAATATGAATTTCTGCTTTCATTTCAGCATGGTATGGGCATTCCTTCTATTTCAATCATGTTGCACGAGCTGATCAAACTGTTGTATCATGCCAAGTGTTCCAACGTAACCATTATTCGCATTGGCACCTCTGGTGGAATAGGTATTTCCCCTCTTGATTTCTTTTTTTCTTCAAACCAAAGCATCTTTGTAGGAGACTAAAGCATCTCTCTGCAAGTAAGTGATTGATGGTCAGAACAGTTTTCTGCAGGAATCATTTTCCTTCTGTAATTTTGAAAGAAAAGGCAGTATCTGCCTCTCATAGAGAAAATGCACTTGAGAGATCTGACAACGTGAGGAGAACCACATTCCTGTCCTGTATGAAAAGCATGAGATAAGAAAGAATATGTAGTGAAAAAGGAAAAATTTCATCCTTTGAGAAATTATTTGTAATAATAAACTGAAGCAGCTAGGCATGCACAAAAAAATTCTCTTGGTGAATTCAGGGGCAAAATTTCCACCTTTAAAAGAAGAAGGATTGGGTCAAGATATGTGTTTCATGTGTGTGAAAACAAAGCATTAACTACGTTGTGAAGCTGTATCTATTTCTTTTTACTGCAGGTCTGGAGCCAGGCTCAGTGGTTATAACTAGGCAGTCTGTAGATGCCACCTTCAAACCTCAGTTTGAACAGGTTATTCTGGGAAAGACTGTCATTCGCCATACAAACCTAGATGAACAGCTAGCTAAGGAACTGATGCAGTGCAGTAAAGAAATCAGTCAATTCAATACAGTCATTGGAAACACTATGTGCACTTTGGATTTCTATGAAGGTAAGGCTGGAGACAGACTAACAGAAGTATATTGGTAACCAGTTTGGTAACCAAAATATTGAATAATATTTTAACATTAAGGTTCCAGTTCACTGAACAGAACGCAGTCCCTACTTTGAGTCATCTTGTCAATCATAATTAACCTGTTTTTCATATATGTAGAATCAAGCATTATGCTTAGCAGTTTGCTGTATTGAACTTTTAATTTTGCAGAGGTTTATTTTCCCCCAGCTCTAATAGATCCTCTGAAGTACATATAACCTACTATACACTTTTCACGTATTTGTCAGTCAGGTATGTTTGTCACAAAATTTCTGAGGCATCCTAGAGGATTAGAGGAGTGAGAATTACTTCTCCCTGTTTTGGGGTTGGTTTTTTTTGCACTGGTTAAGCATCTAAAGTAAATCTTTTTCTAAAAGAAGTGTTGGAACTTGTTTCCCATGCACATTTTGAGCAAAGCAGTGACCAGACAACTGAAGACAATATTTTGCTGAGTTGTGTCAATGCTGCCACATAGGAGAGGTAAACCACGTTGTGTTACTTTGGATAAGCACATAGACATTCAGGTGCTTTGCTGATTTCCCAAGTCTATTCACAAACATCTTTCAAATCTTGTGAGCACGGAGTGTTACTACTTTCTCTAGCTGTTACTGAATAGGTGACAAAAGGTGCAATGCAGAGGGGAACGCATGGTCCTCATGATAGTGCTCAAGCTCGGTCAGAAGCAGACACTGTCAGTTTGTGTCTCTCCTCAGACACCAATCACAGGTGCAAACTACGCTAAAAAAAAGTGTCAGGAGTGTCTTCAGCTCATACAGCAAAAACTGAGAACAGGCTCAAGGGCATTAATTTAGGAGTACATCTCCTGAAAACAAAAAGATACTGAGTAAAACACTGTGCAGTTTAACTTTACTGTACATAACCTGCTGCTGTTTTATCTCTAGGTGTTATTCTTGAATAATTTGAATAAACTAATTTTCTCAAAAAATTATAATAGTACTAGCTAGTTAGCTTAAGAGGTTCTTCTTCTCTTACCTTAGAGAGTCTGTAAGTGATAAAATGTTCATCCTTTTAAGGTAGCATTAGGAAAGCATTTTCTAGCCTGGCAGTTTTTCTAGACAATGATTAAACATAGAAAAAATGCAGCACTTCCATACAGCTTAAAGTTTGTCGCCGAGTTTTGACGCATGCCGCACATGTGGGAAACTACTACTTACATTTTCTCGTTTATGAATTTGAGAATTTAAGCTGGAGAAGACCAATTAAATTAGCATGATTCACATTATAACAAATACAAGTAATATGTAGAAGCTCTAGCAATAGCTAAGAATCATTTTGTCTTGCACATGAAAATAAAGAGTAGTAGTAAAAGCTGGACATTGTATAGTTGAAACTGCAATAACTGGGTGTTTTAGAAACTGAATTTGTTCTGTGACTTCATCACTCTGAAAATTTCTGCAAAATTACTTTGTAGGACAGGGCAGGTTGGATGGTGCAATCTGCTTATATAATGAAGAAGAGAAACTGCAATATTTGAAGGAAGCTTATGATTCTGGAGTCAGAAACATAGAGATGGAGTCTTCCGTATTTGCTGCAATGTGTAATCTCAGTGGTCTCAAAGGTAAACTAACTTAAAGTCACTTTATTCAAGCTATAGGAAGTTTTCTGCATTGCAGAGGTTTTGTGGTGAAAACTGCGAATGAAGTGTTAACATACCTTCTGCATATGAAAAAAAAAACAGTTCTGGTTATAGTTTTGTTGCTATCATGTTTGATTTTGTCATATGTATTCACAACTTATGCAAACTTCCTCACCTAGTTCTTATACAGTTTAGTTCTGTCATTTGCTATTCCAGCCCATGGCAAGCACATAAATCATTGAAGTACCTAATTACCCTATAGCATTAATTTGTTTTCTTCAGTTAGTTTGTGAAGTTTATGGGAAGCAACTGGTTAATTTAAGCAATTGAGTGATTCTCATATACATAAAACTATAATCAATTTCTATACTTCCACATCAAATTGAAAAGTTGTTTGTGTAGACTTACAGCCTTAATCCTTAAACAGTTGAAGGTTTTTAGTAGCATCATGAATAAACCATTCCTAATCATAAAACGAGTTTTTAATTTTTTTACACACACTAACTAGTTTTCAGTAAAGATTAGAAAAGAAAATAAGCAATAACAAATAATGTAATACAGTGCCTTTCTACTTACCATGTTAACTTTAGTCTCTCACTTTCCTTGGCAAGGAATTTGCCAATCCAAAACACCAGTGTTTCTCAAACTTAAACTCAAGGAGGATGAAATGAAGAAAAATAAGCAAAAAGGCCAACAGTTATAGCAAACGTCCTCAGTTCTTACTGACTTGAGAGTGATTAAAAACCCAACCCACTCTATCATTGAGCCATTAGGGAGCCTGGTCCTTTTTGCAGTCTCTACTTTGTAGAGGTCTGTAATGTGTATTGCTGCTTGTGCTCTGCAAATTGTCACTAGCAAAACCCCAGATCCAGGAGAGTGATGGTAGAGCCCAGCTTGAGTGAAAGGAGGGTTTTTATCTTTGGGACTCTGATTACCAAAAGGCAGCAGGTGAGCCTGAGATGATCCATGAGATCCTCATGTACTTGCAGTGCTCCCCATCCATGAATGTTGAGGGGCCTCATCTCCTTGTTCCCGAGGGATGGCATCTACAGCACAGGGATTTGAGTTGGGAATAAGGTAGATAGTGGAGGGCTGTAATTGCATCTGCTGGAACAGTGTTTCTCATTACTTCCTACCAGTCAAGTCCTGGGTACTTGTGAAATATAATTCCTATCCAGAAAAAATGTAAGAATCATGATATAAGTATCTGCAGCTGCCTGAGAGCTCTAGCTTTATTAATGTAGTGGTCAGTTGTCTTAAACTATTTGTAAATTTTTATATCATACACAGTATGCTAGTCCCCTAGCATCTTAAGGTACTGTGCACCATTTTTTTGGGTTTGTTTTCTCTCATATTTCTAATCTTCTAGCTGTTCATTCAAATGTTTATGCTTTTGGACCGTAGAAGTGCCAGAATGTTATTCCTAACTAATGCCGTCTTTTAATTTCTAGCTGCCGTAGTGTGTGTCACTCTTCTGAATCGGCTTGAAGGGGATCAGATTAGTAGCTCACATGATGTACTTGTGGAGTATCAGCAGAGGCCGCAGAAGTTGGTGGGATATTTCATTAAGAAAAGTCTTGGGAAAGTATGAAATATCCATCTTTGTTTTATAGAAGCAGAAGGCTTTTGCACAGCTGAAGTCATGGTCATGACTTCTACACATTAGAAGTCTTTTGCCTCAGAATACCGTACAGCATAGCACGTATGTCTATGGAAGTTAATCATTTATGTCACTGTGCTTTGGGAACTGAATGTGCTGAATGGACTCCAGTTAAGTTTTGCTTAGTTATGCATTGCTGGATATAAGACTCACTTTTCTGTGAATTGGAAAATGGATCTGTTGTGAAGGACAAACCTGCTATAATATATGAAAAAGCTTTATTTATCCCTGCTGTAAAAGAAAAACTATGAAGAAAATCAAACTTTATTGCCAAGTACTTGCAAACCACCAAATTAAAATTAACTAAAGAATGCTAATCCCTTTCTCATTGTTATAAAAAATTATATAAATTATAATTGTCTTTGTTGCTTCCCTTGTAAAGAAAACTTACAGTGAATGCAGTTTATTTTTTGCAAACTGTGACAAATAAACAATACTTTTTCATATATTAAAATTCCATGAAATTGCAAAGTGTGGAACTGAATTTTCTAAGCATTAAGGACTTGACACTGAGCTGTTGAGTATCTGTACTTCCTAGATATTGATCCAACAAGGTCATTCATATCCCATTTTAACTATAAAATTGAATCAATACCCAGGAAACATTTATGCATTAAGAACTTGAAATCTTTTGCTGAATCAAGGCTCCTGCTTACTGAAGAGGAATGAAAGGCATTCAGGAGATGCACAGCATGTTCACAGGACTGCATTATGGTAGTTATTTTCTTCCCCCCCCCTTTTACTTTTTTCCTTTTTAAATTGGTTTTTATCTCCATGTCTTCAGGACATAACACTCACTGTTGCAATGGTTCCCAGTTTTTCTGAAGAGCTGGAGAATACCTATTGGCTGTACATGCCATGAAAACTATTCCTGCAATTTTTTCCACTACCCTTGGCCTAGTGTTTGGGGTTTTTTTAAAAACATACTCATTGCTTCTTTGCTGCTATGGTTAGAATATAAATATGTGGTCAGCTAAAGAAAAATGCATTTATCTCTTTTTTTTTCTACTGCAGTGGAATGTCCGGTCCAGCAGGAGTCACAGGTCAAAAGGGTCTGAATAAATGCTCAGAACAGCTGTCACTGATCCAGCTAAATGAGGTTTTCTTTTTGAGGATTGTAGTCTGCAACACTCTGTTAACAAGCGTAAGAGTTAGGTCTAAGAGGGGGTGATGTAGTAGTAGGCACATTCACCCACAGGTGGCAGAAACTGGAAACGATGTGATGAAAACATTAAAAAAGGAAAGGATGACTCCTGTGAACAGGAAACTGCCAATGAGGATTAGTGTCCCTAAATTTGATGAATTTTAAACTGGAGAACAGACAAAAAGATAAAAAACACTAGATTTTAAAAAATTTACTAATTTAATCTTCCTTTAATTAAAAAAAAAATCATTTTCTCCTTTATGCTTAAGATATACAATGAATGTAAGTCTTCAGAGAAAGCATTTTTTTCCCTAAGCTTGAGGGAAGGAGTCAGGTGGGAATGGCCTTGGCTTCACATTTTGTTTGAACTCTTCCTCCCCTATTTAAAAAAAAAAATGAAATCTGTGCTTACCGATGTCTGGTGCTTGCCTGGGCATTACACGAAACCCTGTGAGGTCCCTTGGGAAACATGCAACAAAGCACATCCTTGGTCTGCAACCTCCTTTTCCCAGAACAGTAGCAAGGAAATAAAAAGGAGATCACTTAAGAAGCAACATACTGCACTTTAGGCTGAAGAAAAGCTTATACCAAATTGACCAGTATGGGTTTGGAGGAAACAGTTGTTTGCTGTTGTAGAAAGAAATACTTACTATGAATGACCTAAAGAGGAGAAAAAATATTGTATCAAGAAAACAAACACCTAATGTGGCTCTGTGAAGCTTTGGGGAAGCACATTACTGCAGTTGTCCTGGAGGGATGAATCTGAAATGGTGGATTTGTCTTTTTAAAGAAAGGACGGCAAGAACCTGGAAACTGGTTAAAAAGAAAAAGTTCTTAAATCATTTAAAAGTGTGAGCTGTCAACTGAAACTACAAAGCTTTTGTATTTACAGTCATATAAAGTAGGCATGCCTATTTTGATAACTAATATGAAAACTCTTAGGTGCTACATGCCGAAATATGACTTGCATTGTGGCCTGGCTGAGCTGGAGCTCAGGTTCAGCATTCATGGAGTGATGCAACTGTTCTATTAAATCAATACACAACACTCTCGACGAAACCCCTCCCTGGAAGACTCTAGCCATTCACTTTTTGCCAATACGTCCTTTCTCCTTCCCACCGTTCCTTGGACATTGTACTTTTCTTTCTGCTAAAATATTTTTCTTCTGTGCTTCCTAATAGATGGAATAAAGGGATGTATGACGACTTAAAATTAGAATTCAAAGGAGGCCAAGTATCCTCCTGTTTCTACTGGTCACCATCCTGTAATGCTGTATTCCTAATGCAAGAGGGTGCTCTATAGACACATCTTCTGTGCAATAAAATACTTTTCTTAGCTTCAGAGGAAACTTGCCAGCTAAGAACAATTGTATTTTCCCTTGTGACTGCAACTGGACAGCAAGATAAAGCAATGAGTCAGCTGTGTGCATCCGGCAGTGACTTTACCTTCCTGTGGGTTTTACAAAGACGTCCATAAAGAATTCTAAAATATTTAACAGGCTTTTATATGCAAATCAGTTATTCAATATTAGCCAGACACATGCTTTCTGTAGAACATGAATCAGGATTTGGAATGGTGATATTTTTAAAAGCATATATGATACTACATATATGTTTGATACTACATAGTGCAGTGTCTCCTGGTAGGTCTACAAATCCTGCAAACCCTGAAACCTCAATTTCAAATCAAAGGCCTGCTTTTATTCTCTATGCCATCCTGTACCTAGCAATACACTATGGAATCGCTTTACTCCAGAAATCAGAATAAAAGCAGGATAAAAGCAAAGAAGGAGGGTAGAAGATATGACTAGGGTGGAAGTGTGAAGGGATAAAAGAGTGGTTTCTGCCAATGGTTGGTTCTGTGATTCATGGTGTTCTTCTGGCCTGTTCCTACCTTTTTGCTAAAGAAATGAGACCATAATGACCATAATGAAGATAGGCTAGAACGCATATGTTTCACATTTGCAAGAGACTGAGAATGTGCAGTAACTTGATTAGTGACTTGAAGGAGTGGATTTTTATTTTGGGCATCTTGATACACTTCACAGAAGGATTTTCTTTAAAGAAGGTATGAGAAGTCCTGAAAAGGAACATTTTGGAATGACCTATTGCCAGAAGTGCTTAGAATATAAATGTTTTTATCTGCCCTTTAAAAACCAAGCAAAATAATTCAGTAATTTCAGTATTTCTTGAAAATATACACATATCTTTTTAAAAAATTCTTCCTGAGTCCTTGCAAAGGATTTTCAGTGCATTATGTAACATAACTGGATTTTATTCTCAAGTCTGGATCTCAATATATTCCTAAATAAATTGTTTATACAGTTGAATCGGAGATGTATTTAATTTCCATTGACAAGATAGGTGAAAGAAACTAAAGTGTGAATGTTTTTAGATTTGCCCATGAGCAGTCAGTTATGTTCTGAATGCAGTGCTCAGTAGTGCAAGCAGCAAACTGAGCTTTGGGGATTGGATCTGCATGCAACAACTGAATACAAAAAAGCACAGTAGTGTGATTTAATGACACTATTACAGTTTGCTACAAGATGTTGAGGTTTGCTTTCTCTGAAAGTTTCTCAGTCTTTAAGTTGGAGTGATTTAAATGCTTGCTTTCTCTTTCTAAAATAATTACCATTTAATATTATACTCCAGAGTATGAATTAAATTATGGTTAAAGAAAAGTCTTCTGCCTGAAGAGAAAGGAGGTCACTGAACAGAGCAACATTAAATCTGAAACTCTATGGTAAAATAGTAGAAGAAAGAGTAATGCTGACGGGGCAATGCTTTTGCTCAGGCTACAAACAAAACGTAGCAGCAGAAAAAGATGGACAGAGACGGTTTTACACGACACAGAAACCTGATTCCAGATGCTTCCAGAACTTGTAACTGTGAAAAAATTTTCAGTTCACTATCAATCTGTCATATTGCAATAATAAAATTCCTAGAGCTGCCCAGAAGCTCAAACAAACCACTGGCCTCCTTGTCAGATTGGGTCTGGTTCGTTTAACGTGTAGCTCCATCTTTATCAGCCCTATTATTTGACCTTGCCCACAACTAATATTTTTCATGGTATCCTAACTTCGCACAGAGGAAGTGTCTCCTAGGAAAGACGCTACTAATTGATGTCATCCTGCAGGCACTTTGTCTGCAAAACAGGTCTGTGCCATGTAAATATCTACAAGTAGTACTCCTAATAATGTTAAGAGGAAAGCCTTGTGATCACACAATAAACCTTGTGAAAGAAATTGTGGGTGGTGACAGGAAAATATGCTAGTTTACCAGATTCCCAGCCATATTCTTACATGATTTGACTGCATTCCTGTGTACCAAACAGTATTTTTGGCTCCGGGGCTTTAACCTATTTAACATATAAAACTATGTTTCTTTGAATGTGCTTGCCAACTTACTCTAATTAGCTTATATTAAAACTGTAGGCTAGACGTGGCGTTTTGATGGTATCATATTATTATAAAGCAGTCAAGTTTTAAAACCAGAGGTGGATGCTGGCAGAAGGTTCTCTACCTTTTCTGCCCCAATGGTTTTGGATATCTTGCATATTATAAGAGTAAGCTTTTAAGTTAAAACCGAGACAAAGCCTGCTAAAGCTAAGCAGAAGCAGAAAAGGGCAGGTCACTCTGTCTTGTCCTCACTTGGAGACCCTATCCTGAGCTTTTTTTTTTTTCATTCCAGAGGGAATGAGTGGAGTACATGATGAAATACACAACCTTCTGATTTGCCCTGCAATATTCAAGATGTTGAATGATGACTATAGCCACTCTGTTAAGGAGCCCTGAAAGCATATAGTTTATTTAGCCTACCAGCAACTGTGCGGCATTTGAACCTTTTTAAGCTCTTTGTACATGCAACTCCTAAACAAAGTTGCTATTTAAGGCCGATATTTGCACAGGATACTGCTTGACACTGTACTGATGAAACCTAGATCACTCAAAAGAGCTTCCAGGATGGCAGCAATATAGCTGACATGTCTTTCCAAAAAAATTCATAATTGATTTACTTTTCCTGCCTGTGTGCTTAATTTTTAATATTACCGTCTTTTTTGTGCCAAGGATTTGTTGCAGGGGAGAGTCGGAGGCAGTTTGATTTCATATTTCTCATATTTCTATAACATTGCAAATAACACAATCAAGCTCATACATCCTGTTTCTTTTAAAATTACTTTTAGAATTAATTTCCCAGAATGCCACTGCAGGGATTGTTCTTGATTGAATGTTTATAAGGTAGCTTTTACTTTCATAAATTTTGTTCTAGAAAAAACATGTCTACTGCTGGAGAACACCATACTAGGCAAGAAAGTATTTCTTTCGGAAAGGACAATGATGTATGAAGGCAAATGAAGTTAACAGAACTCTCTGGTAAAAGTGTTTGTGTATTGGGTGTCTTATATAGTAAATGAGGAGTCAGTAGTTCATTAGTACTGAATATTAATTGCATACAAAATAGTTGTTTCCTGTATCCAGGAAAAGCTGTTTAGCATTAAAAAATAGAATGCAACATTTATGACTATGTAATTATATAGAGCATAATAATTATGCACATCACACAGTTGGATGAGCAGAGATTTTGCAGAATTACTTGTTCAAAATAATTTGGCAAATGGTTCATGTGAGCTGTTTTAGCTTACATACTTACAGTCAGGAACTGACTTGGCTATCAGTTGCTTTGATAAATAACCGCTTGTAATTCATTATGCTGACTGATTAGCTTATCATTTCCTACAAATCACACACTATAGATTCTGCTCCCCAGCTTTCCAAAATGGCTGTGTGAACCCATACGTATATTCACCATATTAAATTATTGACAAATAATTCAACTGTGCACAGAAGTTTCATCTCAGCTATCTCAAAATTTCGCCTTTGGTCCTAGCGAGCAAAATTACGGTACAGACTCTGAAATACCAGGGATTTTAGCATTGACTGAAAGCAGAAACATCCCTCATGCAAATGTCAGCCAGCTGTGAAGTGGAGCTCCTTGGTGAGGTATGTCCTTCCTTTTTGCTTGTTTGCCCAGCTAGGCGTTGCCACCGTAGGGCATGCCAAGGGGAGCGCCGGGCGCGGGGGGATGATGGGAGAGGTGAGACGTGGGGGACGTGTGGCTCTGCTGCTCTTCTGCGCTGGAGGAAACAGAAAGATGGTAACGTGCTGGATGACCGCTGGAGGTGCGCGCTTTGCCAGTGCCACGATGACGGAGGGGTGGAGTGGGAAATAGGGGCTAATGGAGGAACAGAAGGTGTGCTCAATAGACCCACCTTCATACGTAAAAATTAATCCTGCCTTAGAGATACAAACATGCTTAACATCATTCAGGTAAACACTGAACTACTTAGTTTTTTAGTACATCCTGAGGACTTTCACATTTCTATTTAAAGCTAAATGATGACCAGTAATTTTTCAGTCTCAGAGCAAAGAAAATAAAAGGAAATTCCACCATATTTGAGGAGTAAAGGTGTTCAACTAGTCATATTCTGCCATGACTGCATCTGTGATTTCTGCTTTGCTGGGAGGCAATTTTTACCAGTATGTAAAAATTTATGAATTCATGACATCTATATAATCTATTTTTTCTCTACTCCTTGAACCCGTGGAAAATGTAAAAATTAAACCAGAAATTTGTACCATTTCAAATACAAAGATTTTAACAAATTAATCAGTCAGTTTAATATGAAGTGGAGTAACTAAGCTTCACAATATGCTCTGGAGGGCCAAAACCTACTGCTGGGTGACCCAAATCCAAAGCTTGGGAAAAGGAAGCTCGGGCATGGGACATACGACAACAGCTGAACCTCATCCGATGGGAACTGTCAGAGCTCAGGCTGGACCTACAGATGCGCAGTTGCCCATTGCAGAAGTATCAGACATTATTTTTTTAGATTGCTGACTTAGCTCAAATCTAGTGGGAGTCGGATTCCTCACTGGTGACTTCTGTATCCAAAAAGTTTTTACATTTTTGGGGATTTTACTCTTAATGTGGAAAAACAGCTGTGATGTTAAGATGTCCTTTTCATTCAACAGTGATATATTTTGCAGAAATTTACTCAGCAATAGTGAGAAATAAAGAATATTTGTTCAGGCATCGCACTGTCCTAATGTGTGTGTATGTGTGATTCATGATTCAGACTATAGGTGGTTTGAATCACCTTTTATAATGGCTGTGTTATGTGTCGCCATTGACCATGGAGATAGCTTTTGGGGATCAGGCTGTATCTTAGGCAATTTATTTGGGTAGAACAAAACATACAGAAAGTTTACTCCTCTGCTCAAGGTGGCATTCCCAATGGGTAGGGGAGTCATCCTCACCCCCCAGTAAAACAGCAGAGCTCTGCACCGCCAGACACCTGCGGTGTCTCCGGGTGGCCCTGCTGCCACAGCTATGTGCAGCTCACCTCCTGCAGATCCCTCCGCACAGCTCCAGGATTGCCCTCCCTCCTCTTTCCTGAAGGAAATCCTGGGTGGCACGTAGCAATTAATTAGCACAGTTTTCTGACTCGTTGGAGTATTCCACCTTTATGTAGGTAATGTATACTGAAAAAGGAGGATGAAATGTCAAACACACACCCTTTATAAGATAAAATTAAACAGTCATATGATGATGCAATGGGACTACAACAGTGCTAGATGTGTACTTATAAGGGTGTTCTGTAAGTATACAGACATTTATAGGGCTACGTGGTTAAACAGTGTACTTGTTTTTCTACTATTCTTTTTTTCAAAAATCTAAGCATATGCGTGCAAAATGATATTAACACTGCAGTGACAGAAAGTCACCAAACTCTGGAAAAAGACAAATGTGTGTTACATAATCTTTTTTCCCGTGGTTTGCTTCATTTTTATTCCAGAAAAGTAGAAACAAGTGCAGAATATATACTGTGGCGTAAAGCACCCTGAAGGCATTTATACAAACCCATCCCCTGACTGTTCATTGCAGTGAGAAGCGAATGGAAAGATGAGATTCCTCAACGAATGCAAAACAAGAGGCAGAAACATAATCTCATCTTTTCTCAGCAAGCAGGCAAATCTCTTGCACCATTCTCTAGTGCTGGAATTAATCAGCTTCTGAATAATATGTGCGGGCTGCTTGGTGAGATGATTCTGAGTTAGAAAGTCCCTAAGAAGACACTCTGCAAGTGGACGAAGGAAAGAAAAGACGACATGGGGCATGCTGTACACCAGTTCAAGGCTCTATTTTGGAAGAATTGGCTCTGCCGTGTGAGGCAACCGGTGAGTTTTTGGAAGTTATAAAAAACCGAATATTTTAAATCTTCTTTTAATATCTGTTGAAAAGAGTGTATCTATCGATTTTCCCTTTTCACTGCAGATTGTTAGGTTGCACTGCAGGTTGCATAGGCTGGCTGCAAGTGGTTCTTGTTTTGCCTTTGGTCTCCTAATTGTTGAAAGCACAGATAGAGAACAACAGTGTGTTTTAATCCTAAAATGGCTGAATACAGCAATGCTCCCCCATTTGCAAATGAGATAGGAAATCTCATAAAAGTTTTGAAGAGCCACAGCTTGTCTTTTAATTGTCATTAGATACTACCAGTGCTTGTAGCAGTGGCGAGAATGAAAATCAATTTTCTTCACATTACAGGTACTCCTTGGTAATGTAAGAAAGCTTGCACAATTGTGATCAAAATAGAGATATGGGGAATGCAAGGATTGTATATTAAAATTGTACGTACTTATAAATTTCCTTTCTTATCCACTCTGCAAAGCCTAATTTAACCTTTCAAATTCCAATATGCAGAATGTGGCAGCTACTTCAACAGCAGTCAAAATTAAAATAATACTCCAATATGAGATGAAATGTCATTGATTATTTTTACTGTGATTGACGTGATTTTTTAATTTAAGATAGGAGGAAGCGAATTTTCTCAAGTGAGGGAACATTTTTGTGGAAAGAAAATGTCACTTCAATTAATAGTTTCTCATTGGTTTCCCTTGTCTGTGATGATCTGGGGATTTGCAATGAGGCATGTTGGCTGTTTTGGATAGGATTACCTCAATTAAATAAACATACAGCTTTTCATTTCAGAAATATTTCACTTAAATAGAATTGTGATTTAGAGAGAGGATTTTTTCTCTAAGTGATTTCAAGTGTTGTTTTTTAATATGAAAGACATTTTTGGGGAGGGATACTGTTGGTTATATTCTTCTCCATTCCTAAACACTACTGTATGCTCCCTGTTCCTCATACTTCAATAGGTGTGCATTAAGTGGCTTCTCAGTATCTCATGTTCTCCTCCATGCCGTCTTGCTCTGTCTAGTTTTCCCTCATATATTTTGAAGGACAAAATCTTCATTCATGTAAGTTTTAAGTTTGCCTAAATGGTAGCTTTCCTGAATAGAGAGCTCACTGAGATGCAGAATTCCCCAAACAAAGAACTACAACAAATGTCCCAAAGCAAATTTAATTCTGCCTGTTCAGAGCCAGGAGCTGCCCTAGGGAATTTGCAAAACCCCCTTATGTGCTCATTGTGTGAACACTGAACCACGAAGGTGCTCCACCTGCAGTTACACAAGGAGAAATTCAGGTGGATCGTCCACCTATGCGAAGAGCAGGTCAGACCCTTGTGAATCTGAAGAGAGAAACATCTCCTGAAAGATCTGATGTGCTTCAGCTCTGTCTTATATTGTGTAGATCTATCTGTAGAAGGTAATTGTCTTCTCATGGTTATTTATCAGCAGTTAGGGCTAGAAGACAAATGTGATCTGTTGAACTAATGATGTGTCATGAGTGTCATGTGGCATTAGTTGATATCACACAGTGAAGGGTGAAGGGGCTGTGAAAGACAAAAAAAGAAAGTGTTCAGTAAACAGCAGGAGTTTTGACTGAAATTCAGACATGCATCAGCACCTCTCATTAACATGGTTCAAAGGCAGCACAGGATAATATGTATGTTTGGACATCAGTTGGAGTTTGAAATTGCAGTTGTGTAGAAGACACCTTCTCCTTTCTGTTTCCAGAAGCTTTTGCTTCTGAAGTACAGATTCTGGAAGCTCAGGAGATACATACTACTAAGCAACTGTATTACTTAAGTTTTCTATCACTGCATTTCTTAACTGTTGTTTATTACCATCCAAATTTGCAGCTAGGTAAAGGATGAAATGTGATTCCCAAATTCTCTTGTTCTGATACCCTAATTTAGAGGAGAATTGGGCTTATAATCATGTTGTGAAATGCTTGGAGTGTGTAGTTGCTAATACGGCTATTAGGAGAAAACAGAAACATAGCCTATCCTGAAACTATGCCTTACAAAGTTGCTTTCATTAATCGTTTTCATTTTGGATTAATGCTAAGCTGGTATAATTCTTGCTCTTCATCTGCCCCTACACTGTGTCACCTTTGCCCTGCTTCTGTCCTTTACAGTTCACACTCCTTCCACACTTTGAAAGATATAAACATCCCTAAAAGTTGTTTACTGTGGAGTGCCCTCTGTTTTGCACATGTATGTTTTTGCATCAGTACAAAAAAAAACCCAAAATAAAATAACAGTGAACCATTACAAAGTTGTCTAGTTTTATCAGTCAGGTCCTGAAAGTCCATTACCAAATTCACCATTCTCCCCAGGTGCAACTCACCAGAACGGCATGAGTTCTCAGACCCCAGTTCCCCTCGGTGCCTGGGCAAAGCATCTGCGCAAGGGCTGCCATCTTTCGAACGCCCTTTCTTTGGACCTTCTTCTGTTGGTGCCTTTCCTATTTGAACGTGAATGTACCTTATACAGCAGTATTACTTCCCACCTTTACCAGGAATAACTAGCTCAATAAGATCAATTTTGCTTGCGTAATGTCTGCAGCACGCTGATGGTTCATTGAGTCCTCCAACTCATTTCCACTACAGCCCAACCTGTTGTTGTTGCCTCTGCAGCTGCCTTCTCAGTTCTGGTACTTATCCCAAATTGCGCTGTTATTACATGCTCTGTGGGAGCCAGCTGAGTGGGTTTTGCTTTATTCACCTAGAAAAATCATTAGCTTACCAAAGGACAGGACTGCTAAGGGCTCTTTTGGGGGTTGGGAAAAAAAACCCAACTATTTCAGACTCCCTCATGTCCAAGCATGAGCTTCATGGTTGCTGCTGTTGCTACCCAGGTAGTGGTGGAGATGGTAGTAAGGACAGCTGGAGCAGACTACAGCAATGTGGACAATGGGATTACTTCTTAATATTCCTAGGTTCTCTGCAATTGCTATTATCAACATCCAGACCCATGGTACTCTAACAAAGAAAGACATAAGCATGTTAGACTGAGAAGTCCACTTCCATTAATCCATACTGAAATTCTGGAGATAAATGGAAAATGGGGAAATTGTTTGTTTTCCTAAAAACTTCTAAATGACAGAAGTTATTCTAACAGGCCTATACTTGCTTGGCTCACTGGTATTTCCCAGTTGCGAACTTGATATATTTACTAAACCTTGAATTTTATAGATTCACCAAAGTCATTGCTATTTACCTTATTCTTTAGGTGCAATGAGGTTTCTCAGGTGAATGGCAACAACCAAGGAGAATGCAGCCCAGAATGAGAGCATCAATTGTTTACAGCTCTTTTAATTTCATTAGGTGCCTTTCTCCCCCAGTGTCAATACTAGTGGCATTGTGTAATGTTCATTTTGATCCCTAGGTTTGTGCAAAAAAAAAAAAAAAAAAAAAGACAACTTGCCCATTTTAAAAAATGCTGCTATTGTATTTTTGTATGTTAAGAATCTTTGGTTCATTTGTCCCAGATTTGGAATAACAACCCTTTCCTGCATGCCAGATTTTTGAATATTCTGACTAAGCAAATTAATTTTGGAAGAGCTTAAACCAGAGGAGAGTTCTCAACTGTAACTATTCTGTACCTGGCATACCCTGCTATGTTACAGGCTGTGTGACTTTTCTAGCCACAGAATATTCTTTTGTATTTCTAGCCAGATGACACTCAGTTATACTTACAAATGGGTTATTTCTTCCCCTTTCTCTGTTTTGCTTTCTACATACCATCTGATAATCCAGCAGTAATTCTCAGTGGGTCAAACTCTTAAAGTTCAAAATATTTCTGAAATGTAATTGCAGAAGAAAAAGCCCAGGAACAGACCAAAACAAATTAACTAAAGTCTACCTGAAATAAATGAACTTCCTTGGCTGCATCCAAAGTGCATGGAAATCTACAGGAAGAATACCACTCAAAGTTTTAGGCCAAGTGATATATCACAGCCCATGAAAGTTGCAAGAGTGGGCCTCTCGTGACCTGCTATGCTATACCAAAGGAAGTGTCAATGGAGAAAGTCCAATTAATTTCACTGCTATCTTCAATATGAATGACTGGTCCTTAATGCAGCCTAATAGGGGAAATGGTAAGAAAAAAGAAGATCCAGAATGAGGGTATTTCTGTATTTATTTGGATGAACTAATCTAGATTTTGAAATTAGAAGCTTGCCTTATTCTGGATTGATGGGAAATTTGTTTCTCCATTGACAGGGTTTTGTTTTGTCTCAGTTAATGCGAAACACAAATATGTTTTCCGCTTTTCTGTTGTGGTAAGCAAGTAGAATCTTTCAGATACCATAACTCCTATAAAGCTGTTTGTACAAGCTCAAAAGCATCCCACAGTGCTAGTAACATGCTCTTCCTCAATTTTAGTGATAAGATAGTGTGATATTTTTGATCCTAGGTCTACTTCTCCAGAGGCTTTTAATAAAATCTGTTCTGTCCCTTTGGGAAGGCCTTTTCAATGATTAAAAGTCTTCATGTCTATCCCTTCTCTGCTTTGTAGCACAAATAAATACCTCTTACCAACATATTTACTCCCCCACGTTTTTTTGCTTGAAATCTTCGTACTAATTACAAATAATGTGTTAGATTTCCTTGACCAAAGAGGTACTCTCACCAATAAGTGTCGTATTGAAATGCTGCTCCATATTCACACCTTTTTTAGTAAGGCCTAGAGGCCTAAGGCTGTATACAATAAGATTAACTTTTTTACTAACAGTTTGGATACTGGTGACTGAGCCAATAAATAAAACCATTCCTGTTCTTCCCACATCATGAGTCCTTGTTAAATATAACCAAGAACCTCAAGGTTTTTTGGTTGGTAGATGACAACCCGTGACTTGTTTTGGCCATGAGTCCAGTCCTAGGCTTTCAGAAGTAGAGCTGCCTGGAATTAGCTGTGGTGGCTCCTCACCATGGTTTTATTTACATGACTTTGTGTTTTGTCCTGGTTGTTGTACTGAAAGAGCAAAATGCTGACACAGTTATTTTAGTGCCCAGGGCTTAAAAGTATAATTCTGGATATTGTACAATGGACTTCAAAACTATTGAGCCAACGCACATTCAATTCCTTTATTTGTGCTTGATCTACTTGATCTACATGCAAGAGGTAAAGGAATTCTCTGGTAAAAGTCTGGTATAGTAGGACAGATACAGAACAGAACAGCAGGCTTGAAATCAGAAGACTTTGGTGAGTCCACAAGTTCTCCAGAGATGGTCCCCATGATACAGAATCCCAAGTAGCTTCTCCAGTTTACACAAAAATGAGTAGGAGCAAAGAAGGACAGATGATAAGTAGCTCTATCCTATCTAGAAGGCATTATCAAGTGAATACCTAAATACACCTACAGCTCTGCTCACAGGTGTCAGGGCCCTGAGGGCACTGGTGGGTCTTAATGGCCCTGAACAACCTCACCTGGGGCCTTCATCCACACACCCAGCCCTGCCCCTATTTAAACTCAGCCTGGGGCCTTCAGTAGGAGGCTGCTCAGCTGTACCTTCCCATGGACTCTGCTAGTGATTGCAGGACTCTGTCTGACACTGGCTGCTCTCACTGGATGTGACCATGGCCTACAGGTTAGTTTTCTGGCTTGATCTTAGACCTGTGTCTTCACTGCAGACTCACCTGGAGATCCAGACTCTGAGCTGAGCCTGGCTGCTGTTGCCCAGCCTGCTTGCCTTGCTGGGGTACTGCAGGACAGGCCCAACCTGACAAGGACCCTGCTGGCCTGGCATCCCCTTTGGCTCCCTGCCCTTTAGGCACAGCTGGCTCATGCTGTGTCCTGACTGCTGGCTTAGGTTGCCTTGAGCCCTGAGGTGAGCACCAGGGAGCCTAGCCTGTGGCTGTCCCTAAAACCCACCCTGAGTTCTGGTCTCCCACAGCCCTGACCCCCTGCCTGGGCTTCTTGTGGGACCTCCTGCTGGCACTGGCCTGAGGGGATGGTGGTGTGTGTGTCCAGGGGCAGCCTTGACCCTTTCCAGCCCCTCGTGGGCAGCCTGGTGACACCACCTCCTCTATTCTGCAATGTCCCTTTCTTCATCTGCTGTACCTGGCTCCACCCACCCCCCCAAAAAAAAAAAACCAAACCCTGATACCCTGCAGCAATGGTACCACTCCACAGCAAGACCCCTCTGATCCCAGGTGGGAATGTGCCAAGGAGGGGAGGCAGCTGCCAGGGCACTGCTAAGCCTTAATGGCCCTGACCAACCTCACCTGGAGCTCCACTTAGGCCCAGGGCTCAGCTGAAATGGGGCTTCTGGGCCCTCAGCTCCTGCCTGGATGGAGTCGGAGGAGCACTGCTCTCCAGCTCAGCTCTTGTGCTTGGCCACTGTCTTTCTGGCTTGGCTGTGGTCCTGCCTCATCACCATAACCTTGCCTGAGGATCAGGACTCCTGTTTGAAGCTAGCTGTGGTGGCTGGGCCTGCCCTGCTCGCCTCGTGGGGTCCTGTGGGATGGGTCCCCAGCTGGCGAGGCCCCTGCCCTGCCTGGAGGTGTAACCATGCATGGCTCCCTGTGCCTTAGAGAGCAGCTGGCCCTTGCTCCTCCCTGAAAATTTGAAAGCACCAGGCCTGGTTTTTTTTGGTTGGCTCCTATTGGTTTGGAGTGTGTTCAGTTTAGAATTGCTGTTTAAATAGCAATTTCCCTAAATTTTGGGAAGCTTTTAGTTCCTTGTCTTGTGTTCAGCAGAGCAGGCCCTTTCTACAGGGAAGACTCTTTTGTTCTTAAGCATTATGTTACTTTTCTCAGGTATTTTTCTAACATACCCAAGTTTAGGAATCACTTCCCCAGCAGGGTTTGATTCAACTCTGACAGTTTAGAAACAAAAATCCTCAATGTGCTTTGGAGAAGTTAATAGCCTCTCATGGGAAATCTTTAGTGTGTTTCTTTGTCATTTCTACTACATTTCTGTTACTGAGTTTGGTATTCAGGCTTTCCTAGCACTTTTATCAGTGAATCTAGAAGTCTCTTGAAAGTTAGCTGAATGGCAGTTTCTTTCTTTTCGCAGCTGAAAATTGAGACAATTGTGTGTGTGTGTGTTTGGGTTTTTTCTCTGTGCAATCTGTTTGGGGGTTTGCATCCTCTCTGCAGAGGCTCAAGCACATACTGTACACATGCAATTTGCTCAGAGGAGACATGTTCAAAATCTGTGAGTCCTGCAATGTACCAGCTTGGGTGCCTTTTCACTGTGGCCCTGGAAATGGGAAGGCAGGGAAATGAGAAGCATGGCAGTGGGCAGCCTCAGGCCCAATTGCTTGGTCTCCCAACACCCTGCTGCTGGAGGTGACGATGGCAGCATTTGGAGAGAGGCAACTGCAGGTGAAAGAAAGGGTGTAATGGCAGCAGTCAGGGAGCCAGGGAGGGACAAGGAGGTATGCCGCCGGGCAGGGTTCAGGACAGCAGGCTTCAGGGGAGCATGAGGAGTTGCAGCGAAGCGCAGAATGCTGCTGGCTTCTTAGGAGGCTCAGGTATGGGAAAGGTGGATGTCACTGTGTTGACCAGAGGGAAATATCTACAAACACTAGAAATGGAAGAAGTGAAAACTGCTTTTGTACTCAGAACACAGTGTATTTGGCAAAGTTATAAGGATTTTAAATAGAAGTCTTAATTACTAATTTGCTTTTAATGATCTTATTTTCCCTTCAGTAGTTGTAGAGGGGATATTTAATGTTTTTTTTTTATTAAAAGATATGTAATTTTAATTTGTTCCCAAATCCTGTTTTCTATAGTACTGACGATGTTTTGATTTCCCTTTTCAGGTCCTGTCTCTCACTGAAATACTCTGGCCATGTGTGCTTTTCTTGATTCTGGCTGTTATCCGTTTCCAGGAGCCCCCAAAATACAAGGAAAACTGTATGTTTTGTTTCACCTGTGTGGTATTTTGGCTGCCTCTGCTTGTAGAAGTATTTAGGAAATATCAAAGATATCCTAAAAGGGGGGGACTTAAATATAGTGGAGTCAATGGAAAGAATCTTACAGTGGGATTCCGTCTTGTCTAGCTGTGGATCTGAGCAAGTCATATTTAAGTGGGAAAGAAATACAAAGTTTAAAGTCTGATTTGCCAGGCCAGTTTTAGACATCTACTTTGGAGTAAGGTGAATTACTTGGGTTTTAGTTGTACTTATTTCTTTCTATTGAGTAATAGAGTTTAGATGGTTGGCTCAGAGGTAGATAATTATGCAGTCAATATTAACAGTTAGATAAGATGAATCTTACCCCTACCCACTTCCTCGGATTTAGAATGAACATTTTGTAAATAATAAATTCTTCTATTCCCATCAACACTTCAAAACTTGTTTTGACTACTCCACCTTATAAAGTTCTTTTTGCTTTTATCTTGTCAAATGTTAACTACATTCAGAAAATAATGACTTGTGATATAGTCTATTCAGTTTATTATTCTGTTATTCACAGATGTCAGTAAGCTGGGGATAAACCAGCTTTAGCTACATTAGAAACCACATTTGTAAAACAATTATAGTTCTCTAGAGTGAAACATCTGGAGAGAATCTAGCCTGCACTATATACATTTACTTTAGACGAGCTCTAGTCTGGACCCAAGGATGCAATGCATGCTAATGGTTTGAGTACATTAAGTGTGCTCTTGGAGTACATCTTCTGCTTTGTTTTAGCAGAAGGGGATCCAGTGTACATGCTTGGAGAGCTTTCTACAATGTGAACTGGAGTGTGCTAAATAAAAATAACTCATCTGCAAATGGTAGTGGTCATTCACAACTCAAAATTCATTATTTTATACATCAGGTACAGTTCCCGAGGAATGAAGGATGAAGGTTTGACTAACAGTGCAACTTCTAATGGTACATGTCTCAAAAATATTGGCACCTGAATTTAAATAAAATTAGGATTTTTAAGTATCATGTACATGTAGTGAACTCCCCGTTTCTGCATCTTTCAATTCTGAATATTCAGTAAGAGTGCTAGCCCAAATGCTAGCTTTCTTATCTCCTCATTTCATTCCTTTAATTTTGATGTAATTGTTGCCAAAAGAAGGTTATCCCGAGGAAGAAGGGAATGACCTTTCAAGTATTTCTCAATTTAAGTGTTTTAAAGAGAGAAATGAAGTTAAATAGGAACCCATAGCTATTCCTTATGTTTCAAAATAAGCAAAAAGTTGCTTTATATTTTGAAGTTTAAATTCTCAAAACTATGGAGAGATATGGATAAATTCCAGAGATATGGAAAAGTTGCTGTTTAGACAGTCTTGATGGATGTACATTTGGACATTGCTGAATACCAGTTCCTTGATCTCATGAAAGCCTGAGAGAAAAGAGGAAATACTATTTTGTGAAGAAGTCTATATTCTAATCTAGGCCACAAGTCATTTTGGGCAAAGAGGCTTGTCCTGGTTCCGGCTGGGACAGGGTTAACTTTCTTCCCCATAGCTTGTGGGTGTGCTGTGCTGTGTTTCGGTTTAGTATGAAAGGAATGTTAATGGCCCATTGATGCTTTGGCTGTTGCTGGATGATGCCTGCACCAGGGCAGGGGGGAGCACCCAGCTGGCCAATGGGGGTATTCTATACCATGTGACATCATGCTCAGTATAAAAAACAGGTGATGGGGGAGCTCACGCCCTGGTTTGGGGCACGTGGTTGGTGAGCAGTTGCATTGTGCATCGTCTGCTTTGTATATTCTGTTATTGTTGTTATTCATTTGTAATTATTGCTGTTATACTTTTGTTTTATTTCCATTATTAAACTGTTCTTATCTCAACCCGGGAGCTTTTCCTACTTGTACCCTTCCCGATTCTCTCCCTCTGGGGTGTGTGTGGGGGGGGTGTGAGTGAGCAGCTGCGTGGCGTTTATTTTCTGCTGGCTGGGGTTAAACCATGACAGGCTAGAAAGCATATGATGTTGCAACGGCCTTACTACCATGCAAATCAACTTTTCAAAGACTGCTCTCAAATGTTACACCCTGTTGTTAGTCTGACACAGAACTTATTCATTTTCTATGGTGAATTAGTTGTTCTTAAAAGGGACACCTGCCTTTGATACAACTTCATTGTTTGCAGGGCAAAAGCCACTTTCTAGGAGAAGGGAACACAATGTGATGGTACAGGTTTGTAACTGCAGTGTCACTGGTTTTAATTCTGCCGCTGCTTGGTTTTAGGTTACTTAGAAGCTCGGGATTTACCAAGTCGGGGCCTTTATCCTTTCATGCGGACCCTTTTCTGTAATGTCGGTTCAAGATGCAAGAATACTAGTTACACAACACAGAAAACCAACCACTTACGGTAAGTTATATAAATTTCACAGAGCTGTCAGTATCACAGTGCACCTCTTTCCACAGCAAAGGTTCTTATTGTCTTGTAGACAGGTAGAACAGGAGCTTTGTTATTCTGTGCTAAAAGTTGCCTTCAGTGTCTTTATGAATGCAAAAGATGTAGGGCCTTAGTCATGCCTCTTCCTAATTTTTGTTTGCCTTTCTTGGGCATTTCATGCTGTTATTAGATACTGAAAAGTGTTTTGGGGGAAAATTGAAGAGGTACCTTGTGATATTCTTGCCTTTTGCTGCTGCCATGCAAGAGCATACTTTATCCTTCACTAGAAAGACTTTTATTATATGAGGATAAGATTGAGCAACAGAAAGTGTACCATACATGGATTTAAACTTTGAATAGTTTAGGAGCATACATGGTGGGAGAAGTAAACACAGAAAAGCAAACCAAGGACAACTCTTGAGTAAGACCCACAAAGAGCCAAAAAGGAGTAGCAGAAGCTCTGTAATAAAAAGAACTTGAAAAAGTAGTCTTTAAGAGGGCCTTGTCACAGGATCCCAGAATACAGAAAGTAAAAATATGAACTTGACTTTGGGCTTTTTCTTTAAGAAATATAGTAATTTCATCTACTTCAAAATGCTGAAAAACAGAGACACAAAGACACTTAGGCAAATTGGCTGGAGGATGTAGTCATAAGTAACCTTTCAAAACATAAAACAATGAAGTCAAATTAAGGTGAGCCAATCAGAATATATGTGTGTGTATATATATGTATGTCTATTCTTAGAAAATTAAGAATATCTACCAAAAAAGATCTTAGAGGTTTGAGCCAGCTAAGTATGTAAGAGCATCATGTTTTTATGATTTATTATTGTAGAAGTTTATAGGTAGCAATAAATTCACCATGCAGCAAGTAGGAAAGCTTCAGTATCACAGTAATAGGCCATAATACTTACCGTTTGATCTAGACAGTTTGTCCTAGTTATTTGTACATGTAGAGAGCTGTTGACTGAATGTAAGACCATGCAAAATAAATTTTGTTGATGGGCAAACACCTTCTACATAAAGCAATAATTTGTTAGTATAATTGAAACCTTAACAGTTTAAGCCACAAATCATTATTATTCCAGCTCTAGTATTACACAAAATACTTATATACAGAAATAACAGTATTACAGTAACATTCCTAAACAAAAATTCTCCTAGTAATAATGATACAGTTAAAACTGTTACACAACCACTTAGTTTCTACTCCTTTCCTTGCGGTTATGCTCACCTTTCCACTGCTGCTCTGTGCCATAAGGTCAGCGGCTGCTGTCTGGTCATGGTGGGGTTGTTACAGCAAGTCATGATCTGGAGCCCTTTATCTGGATGCATGTGGTGTTGATGGCTTCTTTTTCAATCTAGGGTGCACTTAGGGTCACTTATCTTTGCTAATGCGCTTTTATACCTTGCTTGTTCTCTATTGGTCTGCATCTGTTACATCTGAATATATATGGTATCTTTTGCATTTGTTAGGTACCTGTTCTTTTTTCTTGATACCTATAAATTGGCTTTGTCTGGCTATAGTTCTGCATTTTAACTGACCACTGGTAAGTTGTTTATAGCGATGGAGTCCTCAGTGCCAGCCTGTGCCCCAACTCTTATCATCCCGGACCTGTACTCCAGTACAGTGCATTCTGTGTCCCCATTTCTCAAGGCCTCTACTATTGTACTGGGTCTCTGTTCTTCTGCACTGCTTTGCTATGTTAATTATAAATATCTCATTTTGCACTGAATTATCACTTATTACTACTATCTATATAAAACTATGGTGGTATTATACAATGACAAGGGAAAGTAAAGCAAATAGCCCTTGCCATTGGCCAGGAAAAAAAAATATGTTAAAACTAACGTGCCTGCAGTTTTGGTTTTGAGTTGGATTAAAACAAATTCAGACAAAGCAAAGGTGGCAAGCCTCTGTGCCATGGTCTTGCAAACTCAATACAAAGTCTGTAGCCTGTTGCTTGCAGTGGCAGTACTGTATTACTGGGTTATAGAGTTACAATAGCTGTTGGCCTTTTTAAAAATTGTTTCCTAAAAGGATAGCTTTTATTTATATCACTAGTCTAGATGCCATCCAAGTGTGTTAAACCTCTAGAAACTATGAACTGTATTGACTGCTCTGCTTGATTATTTACACTGCTTTGACTGAACTGCCCAAATGATATTTCAGCTCTAAAGAAAAGTAGGAAAGAATTTCCTGGAGGCAGTCTTAGACCTGCTTAAGAATTGGGGAAATTATTCAGTGGCATTCAATTTTTCAATTGAAAAATACCCAACTCTTATCTATGCATATTTATACACTCAATAGGCTACACTGAGTAGCATATAGCCTAGGTAAGGAAAAGGGGTAAAAAGGTAGGATGAAGCTCATTCTGAGGTCAGTCGATTCCAGCAGGTCCATCAGTATAGATTGAATCAACCTCAGGGCTGCTCTGACTTATGCTGGCTGCTAATAGCCTTAGGAATACAGACTGTCAGCTTGATTAGCCAAACATAACTGAATCCTACAATGTCCCTGTGTTGACTGGAGAGAAGGCGTGGCACAGGAACAATAATACCAATTATCTTCCCTTTGAGGATTTATACAAATCAGAGGTGGTTCTTTATAATAATTTTCAGTGACATTTTTGCATCAACAATGTTGTGTTTATTAAGGGTAAATCAAAGACTGTGCATAGTCTGCATGGACACTTAACACATTTGTTTTCACAGTATGTACCACATCGGTGCTATCAATTTGAAATATAGTTGTTACCTTTTGGTAAAAGTAATTCTATGACTTCTGTTGGAACCTCCACTATGAAAGCCATAAACCACCCAAATAACTGTTTGTCAGTGAGCAGCCTGAGCAGGGCTGCTCCATGAGGGGGTGCTGAGCCAGGGGTTGAAGTCATCCTGGTGCAGGCCATGCCCTCACAGATGTGGTGCCATCCCCCCAGGCAACAGGCTGCACTAACAGCCTCTGACATGGTGAGAAGATGAGCCAGGTGAAGGCTACAACTACCTCATTAACTTTGATTTGCAGCAAAATCTGCCACCTCCTCTGACAATAGAGAAGGAACCTGAGCTCAACAGCTCCGAGGCTTTGCTCTTTGCTCCTCTCTTCAGCTACTGCAAAAGCTGCTGGCTTGCAGCTCTTTGATGTGATTCCCTAGCCTGTTAAACCCAACAATATCTCAGAGCAGAGAAGTAAGGAAATATTTAGGAGGTATATTTAGGGGCTCCCATAGCAAAGGACATTTTCCCCTGTTCCACCCCCCACTTCATCTTAATATACCACAGAGTAAAACTGAGAGCATGCAAATAAGATAAATACCATGCAGCACAGTGTCCCATGGCCTTACATGCACACCCACAAATCAGGGTGCATGTGTGTGGAAACATAATGTATTCCCAGTACTCTTAATTCCACTGCAAATCTTGCAGAATGTGGTGGGATTTGCTCTTGCAGCTCAGACTCCTAGATCTATGTTTGTTTGATTTCTCAATACCTAAAAGAAAATTAAGCTTAGGTTTTCTTGGACTTAGAACTACAAAGATTATGAAAACAAGACTCTCAAATGTTATTTCTAAGCACATTAGTTTATCTTTCTTTATTTAGCTACAAGTAGTAGCAGCCTGAGCAGCCTCACCCTGTAGTAGGTACATTGAAGCCCCAGGTCTGTCTCTGGCATCTTCTCCTGAGTGGACCCCTCGGTCCCATGTGGTAGCTCTGTCTCCTTTGGCACCTGAATTCTGGGCTCATCCCACTGTGTTGGGGCTGTCACTGGACCCTGTGACCCACCCCTGGCTCTGCCTGCTGGCTAGCATCCTGGGGGGTGGTGCCCCATTGGTGAGGGTATGGCCTCCTCTGGGGGTCACCTCAGCTCCTAGCTTGGCCCCCCTCCTGGAGCAACCCCACTCGCACTGGTCCCTTTCTTGTTACTGATTTTACTGATACCTGGGCCTCTGGTTCTCTAGTGGAGTAGTATCAGAAGAACTCATGTACAAGAGCTGGTGTGGAAAAACAAAATCAAGGAAAGTCTAAGCAACAAAGGTAGCACTTGCATAAGAATTGCTTAGAGGGTCAAATTTTTCTTTAATGATGTGTATCTTCAAATAAAAAAAGAAATAATTCTGCAAGATAGCTGTATGTCTGCAGCAGTTTACTGGATAGTAACCCTATGAGGTCTGGGCCAGCTTCTGTAATCTTATGCTATGTAGTTGGAAAACAGTAACCTAAGCAATTTTTGTGATCTTGCTTATAGATTGTCAGAGAGTTGGGGAGAAAAGGAATTTTAAACATGAGTTTTCTCCATTTTATAGCCAATTAAGAACAACACTTTTTTTGTTCTTTATATTTTTTGGTCCATTGCATTTTAGAAGGTTTATAATAGTATGCAACACAGAGGGGAAAGATCTTTCCTTTCTGTGATAGACACGCAGTAAGCTATCGTCCAGGATGTGTATTGGTGTTGATGGAGATGTCATGTCTCCAGGCTGTCCTGAGATAGTGCAGAACAGGAGCAGCACAGCTGGGGCTTTGTAATTTTAGAGAGAAATTTTTAATGTGGTGACAGGGGTGAGATTGAGACAAGAGTTTGCTGAGAGGCTTATGAAAATCACTAGTCTAAAATGCATTGCACATCATAGCTGAGATCTCAGATGAGCTCTGAAATGTTCATATTGTCATCCTGAGTAACTGGGTAATTTGGACAGAATTAGTATTTCTGAGTCATGGCTTTAGGAAATGCCAATTGCCTTTACAGGCTCAAAGAGATGCAGAGTCTTTTTGCTCTTTTGCAAAAAGTCAAAACTCATTTTCTCATGGTCAAAACTTGTATGAATGTATGTCTTTAATTTGATTTCTGTCCTTATGCAAGTATTTCTGGAAATGCACAATTAAGGGAAGAGTTACCATGGATGATAATGAAATGATATATATACACACACCTTCTTCTAACACCCCAGTTCTAATTATATATGTCCTTTCCTACAAATTACTGTCTTCCTCCTTTTGTCCTTTTAGTCATCCCTTGCTTCTCCTCTTTGTTGTTCCTAGCAATTGCTGCTGTTGACTTCCTCTAAAGATACACAAGTAAGTTAGTGTCATCTTCTGCCCCAGAAAGCACACATTGAAGGCTCTTTGGGAGAGTAGCAGTACAACTAAGTATTTTTGTTAGCACGCTGCCTGAAAATTGCTTGTCTTGACTGTCCCTGCAGATGGTTTTGAAGTCTGGTTTCTTATCTTTTTGGTGAGATGGTGACATCTTCCTGCAATTTTGTGTAACTTGTGCTGAATTAAGAAACTAGTAGTATCTCCTAACATTCTCATTAGGAGATAAATATGATCCCATACTACCATGTTGAAAATATATAAAATCCTTTAAAACTTAGGATGGATATTTAGCAAATTGAACCTCTGTAATATTTTAATCTGTTTCATAAAACTGAACCTGATAACTGAGCCTGATAACTGATATCATGCCTGTTGCCATTTCCTCTTCCAAAGGAGGTTGCATTCAGCTTCAAGAGTAGCCAGACGAAGGGCTGTGGCAATGCTGGCAAAAGAGGGACACAAGTGGCAGCTGGCTGATATTGCTTCCTGCCCTGGAAATCCCCATAAAGCCAATAGTTCAGAAACAGCATGTCCAAACAGCTGCTCTCATCCTGCTGAGAGGCTTGTGCTTGGGAGTGTGGTGTTTCTGAGTTTTTCAGGTTGTACTTGCTACCTTCTCTTCTGTAATAGCTGGGCCTTAATGCCTGGTTTTTGGTCCTCCTTCCACACCCTAAATATCTACACGTCCCTGTGTATCTTCCCCAGTCCCACTCTGTGGGACCCCTCATGGGGCAGTGGCTTGTCTCCCCAGCCATCAAGCCCAGAGGCACTGAAGGGACAGCCCAGCTGAGCTTGCTGTCCTGCTCGGGCAAGGGGCAGAGCAGAAGGGCTAAGCTGCTGCCTTGCACAGTGCCTAGGGCAGCATGACCTGAAGCCTTTTGCCCAACTTTTTAGTTCAAAGGAAACTTTACAGCTATCAATGAAACATTTTAAAGCTAAGTGATGAAGAGCAGACAGCATCTTTCCTTGCTCAAACTGGGGGGTGGGGGAGTTCAGTTTTCCTTGTTTGAAAAGCTATTGCTAAACAGACCCTGCTTATCTATCACACTTGCTACCTAAAAAGATAGCAAATGATTCACAAACTGAAGCAAAAAACATCAACCACTAAAGTTCTGACTGGATTTGTGTTTTAACCAATGTGGTTGTTATTATTCTGGTCAAGCTCTGGCCACTTGTTCATGCTGAAAAAGCACATTGCTAGAAAGTTTTCAGTATGTAGTTAGTGTTCCTGTTCTTCTTTGCCAAACACCCGTGTTTCTAGCTGTCTGAAATTTCAGGCAGTAGGTGTGTTGGTAATATTGGAATTTATGTGGTAATTTTCAAAAGCAATAGCTAAAGTGCAGCTATTCATCACCCTAAAAGCTGCCCTCTGAACAACAGAAACCTGCTTTTTAAAACTTCATTTAAAAGCAAAAAAAAATGTGGTGAGAAACTGTTCTGCCTTTAATCCATTTAAGTTTGAGGCTGGTGAAAGCGTTTTCCAAAAATCCTCCTGGCTGTTGGCCAAGTTGGATCAAAATAAACTGCACTGAAACAATCAAGAACTTGTTTTAAGATTAAATTTTCTTTTCATCCCTTAGTCTAAAGTTGCAGACAGCTCTGTGGGTGTCTGAACAAATGAGGATCAGGGATGGAGAGAAAGAGAAATGAGATAATTGGAAAGCAGTGGTTGATGTTTTTTGCTTTGGTTTGTGGATCTATCTCATAAGGTTTTTCTTCACCAATAAGTAAGAATTGGGCTGAAAACTAGTATTCAATACAAGTTTGATAAGAAAGGAATGTAACTCTTAATTATGTTTTTGTAAGTGGGGCTTATGTGGCAGTTAATTGTGCTTCTAATGAAAAATAGCAATGTTTTTGCTACACAGGATTTCACCCTAAGACAATTTGAACTTCCTGTAAGATAAAACAGAATTCAACTGCCTAGTAAAACATGATTATTCCTAGCTAAATATGATTATTCCATTATTTATGATGCCTTGGGAGAGTCTAAGTTATTTTGTCCTGTATAAGGATGTTTAAGTGACTCTGACTTCTGATTTTATCTTGAAAGTATTGTTAGAAAATTGTTGTGCTATTGAGTAGCCATCAGATGGTAGTATGATAGAGATAATAGAGATAACATATACTGGGGGTTTAGCTGTAAGCTAAAATCAGGGGAAAGCCAGTAATGATAATAGGATACTATTTTTATAGGTTGTTGCATGTAATTGTAAAAACAAGCTGTCATATCCTAAATACAAACTGTTTAGGTTTTCTGAACAACAGACACTTGTGTGTTGAGTCAGCATAAGGCAAAAATATGTAGCCAGAGACACAATTCTTCTCACTTTTCAAGTAGAAGGGTACCTTGAGGAGCACATCATCTGGAATCAGCATACATTTGTTAGTATGGACACTTTTTTGTTAATGTGGTGGAATCATTATCATAGTTTTGTTGCTTAGCAAACTAACTAAAGAGGAAGCACGAACTTTCTTCAGGGCCCAGAAAGAGGGACTTACCCATATTTCATCTGGTGACATTGACCAACTTACCTGTTCTGGTTGCAGCGTGTTGCCTTAGATGCAATAGCAAAGCCTGAACTTCAGGGTACAGGCAATCAAAGAACCATCACTTGGACTCGTGATAAACCAGGGAAGAAAAGTTGAGTGTGTTCAGAAACATCAAAGACTTCTTTGGATGCATCTGTCTTTGGCTGCTGGCAGAATTGGATTACTGGTGTAGGTGAACTACTCCAGCTCAGTAACTTTTCATTGCCCTCATTCCTCAGGTTTTGAGACTCAGTGCTGCAACTTGCACACAATGAACTGAACTAAATGAAAGTTGTGTAAATGCATAATAGTTAAAAAAAAATCAGAATACTGCTGAGTATATACACATTTTTCTGCTACTTGCTTCCAGTTTGTAATTACTTCCCCTGTTGCATTTCTTTCTGTGAAAAAGTACTTCAGACATCCAAAGTGGCCCGGAGAGCTTCACAGGACCTAATCTAGACTTCATGAAAGAGATAGAAGAACTTGCAAGGGGATTTATTGAAACCACAGAGAAAACCATGGCTTTAGAAAAGCTATGGGAGGAAAACTCACAGTCCTCAGGTAATCTGTGATCTTTCTAATTGCTTTGTCTATCAGGTAGTGATAACCATCAAACAAAGGAATACTCTTACCTTAAAAATAAAATGAACAAACTAAAATTTTAGCTGATCTGAAAAAAGCCACTTTTATGATTACTATTACTGTGGCCATCACAAAATTATCAGAAAAACAGTTAGCTTTCTAAAACTGTGCCCTTGTTTACTCCTTGATAGTTAACAAAATACTGTAAGGGGAAAGGTTTAAAGGTAAAGATTAATAATCTGAGTACATGGTTACTTGGTCTAATATGCATTCAAAAGTTACTTATCAGGATTTAAGTCTTTCTCCCCAGGTTTTTCTGTTGTACTAGAGTATAGTGATGGAAAACCTCAGTAGCTCACACCCAGTGACCTTTAGGCAAACAAGTTAGTCTTGCATTAAAAGAGTGAGACTGGAAACACCAAGTTCTGATGTTCCTGCTCTGTTCCCATCCATATTGCACAGCCTTGCTGCTGTAGCAGGTGGGCATTTAAGACCTACTACTACCCTGCCTTTCTGGCTGAGTTTTCAAGCAGAAAGATTTAGGAGAAACATTCATTTTCATGTCTGGCTGTCTGGGAGCTAGTACATTCATCTAGTGTTGATGTGATGATTTTGCCTTACTGAAAAGTGAATGGTAAGCAATTTCTTTTAAATGTTTTTTTTGTGATAATAGTAAAAGTATTGGAAAGCACAGAAAATCAAGTGTATCGCTACCTTTCTAGGATATTAGTTGTCTCACATGCCTTTACTCTTGTAGAAATGTCCTTTGTGTATTACTTGCTATTGTTTATAAAATTGATTCTTCTGAAGTTAATAATGTCTCTCTGTAAAGGAAAATATTTGATTTTACAGGGCTCCATAACATCACAGCTTTTCTTACTGTAAGTATTTTTGCAGTATATTTCTAAATTACAGTTCTGGATTTTGAGGCATCTTTATTATAATGGTTAGAAATTTGTATCCTGTCAACTTTTAGTAAACTATCTTTAAAAAAAATTGGTATGCTGTTGAAGGAAAAAGTTATGTCTTGTAAATTTGATAGAGGTTCAGTGGTTTCTAGATTACTGATTTAAACCAGTTTAGGTGTATTGGGTTTGCATGGCAAGGTTTTGGTAGCGAGGCTGCTACAGTGGTGGCTTCTGTGAGAAGCTGCTAGAAGCTTCCCCCATGTCTGACAGAGCCAATGCCAGCCGGCTCCAAGACAGACCCACCGCTGGCCACGACTGAGCCCATCAGTGACAGTGGTAGTGCCTCTGTGATAACATAGTTAAGAAGGGGGGTGTGTGTAAAACCACCTGCACAACTGCTGAAGAGATGACTGAGAATGTGAGAGAAGCAACTCTGCAGACACCAAGGTCAGTGAAGAAGGAGGGGCAGGAGGTGCTCCAGGCACCAGAGCAGAGATTCCCTTGCAGCCTGTGGTGAAGACCATGGTGAGGCAGGCTGTCCCCCTGCAGCCCATGGGGGTCCATGGTGGAGCAGATATCCACCTGCAGCCATGATGGAGCAGGTGGATGTGCCCGAAGGAGGCTGTGATCCTGTGAAGAGCTTGTGCTGAAGGAGGTTCCTGGCAGGACCTGTGGAGAGAGAGAAGCCTGTGCAGGAGCAGGTTTGCTGGCAGGACCTGTGACCCCGTGGGGGACCCACGCTGGAGCAGCCTGTTCCTGAAGGACTGCACCCTGTGGAAGGGACCCACACTTGTTCGTGAAGAACTGCAGCCTGTGGGAAGGACCCATGCTGGAGAAGTTCTTGGAGGACTGTCTCCCATGGAAGGGACCCCACGCTGGAGCAGGGGAAGAGTGTGAGGAGTCCTCCGCCTGAGGAGGAAAGAGCAGCAGAGACAACATGTGATGAACTGACCGCAACCCCCATCCCCCTGCGCTGCTCGGGGGGAGGAGGTAGAGAAATCGGGAGTGAAGTTGAGCCTGGGAAGAAGGGAGAGATGGGGGGAAGGTGTTTTTAAGATTTGCTTTTATTTCTTATTACCCTACCCTGATTTGATTGGTAATAAATTTCCCCAGGTTGAGTCTGTTTTTCCCGTGATGGTAATTGGTGAATGATCTCTCCCTGTCCTCATCTCGACCCATGAGCCTTTCGTTATATTTTCTCTCCCCTGTTCAGTTGAGGAGGGGAGTGTTAGAGCAGCTTTGGTGGGCACCTGGCATCCAGCCAGGGTCAACCCACCACACAAGGTTGTTAGTAGCTAAAATTCACAGCTATTTGAAGGCTAACTGTTCATTAGGAGCAATTTAAAAGTGCATCTGCCAGACCTTGTGTAGTTGTATGAAATCATATTACAAAATGTCTTGCAAGGAACTCGTATCTTAATGTGTACTTATTAAAAAAAAAACCCACAACAAAAAAAAAAAAACAAAACCCAAAACAAAAAAAATAAAAACCCACCCCAAAACTTAAAAGAAGACTGCGGTGAGATTGAAAAGATGGGGCTCTTGTTTGTATGAGATTACTTTGAATTCAGATTTGTGATCTAGTAAATATGGCAAGCAAGCTCAAGTGGGTGTGAAGGAAGACAGATTTGCAAGATGTAGCATAATTCCTTCCAGAATAAATTTGGGAGTTTATGTGAAATAAGTTTGGTCTTTGTGCTGTCCTTAATGCATTAGTCTTTCACCCTTGCAATCTCAACAAAAAGAGGAAGGCTGAATGGGCACAGTAGTGGATCTCTGTTACTGTCAATTTTGTACCTTTCACAGATCACTGGTTTCACTTTAAAAATGTTTAAAAATGCATTTTCTCCATATGTGATTGATTGTAACTGCTACTTTGTGAAACCTAGATTTCCAATTTATATCTTGAAATTAGATGGCATTTTTATAGTAACATTTTTAAATTGCTCTTGAGATACTTGATTGAAAGAAGCTGCATCAATATCAAATTTAATTTCTGGAATGGAATATAAAATAGAATGTAGGTATCAACATTATCAAAATATTTAGTTGAAAGTAGCCTATCATTATTAGTAACAGAGCTTGTATACACGAGCTTCTTTTTGTATAAACCATGTCATGTTGTTATTATTATCCAGAAGAGCCCTAGTAAAACATTAATTTAGAGAAACAAAGACTGCATAATAAACAAGTATGATAGATCCTATGTTTTGTATAGGCATCTGACACTGTAGTCCCATAAAAATGGGTTTAGTTCAGTCCATCATTAAACAGGCATTCTTATCAATTATTACTTGACACCCACACACCCCCCCCCAAGGAACTTGTGAGGCAAGGATGGTATGTCCCTGGCAGTCACCTGGTCTTTATACCCTAGACTAGAAATTCATTGCAGGGCTAAAGAGTTCCTTGTGTTTGAGATCTCAAAGATAATCCTTGTCTTTGGGAGAGTGTTACACTTCTGAGCAGCAAGAAATTGCTTAGCTTTTCTCCCATCTGAAACAAAACTGCCATAAGTTCAAAGTACCACCAAAATGATGTGGTGAATTACCAAAGCTAGAGGTATGTTTCCACTTGAAAAAAAATTTTAAATGGTTTAAAATTCAAGAGGGCAGGGGAAGGGGAAGTAAAAAGCACCTGCTATTTTTTTCCTTTTAATGGAAGTGTTGCATGTAAATGTGTTTTCTTTGCATAAAGATGGATTTGAATGAAGCGGAGGAAATGATTTCTAGAGCAGAAAACCTGTACAAGCAACCATATTTCTGGAATCTTTTGCATTCACTCCCTCACCTTGAATCAAACAGCTTTTATACAGAAGATGGGTTAGCTGCTGTAGCACAGTTTCTAAAAGTTATTCAAAAGTAAGTACTTTTACATGCTTGAAAGTGTTCTGTTTTAATATTTTACCTGCAATTCTGATTCTTCTTAATGGTTATTTAATAAAATAAGCATCTTTATTAGTGTGAAGAGGCTGAAATTTTCTTCTGTTTACCAGATTCTGCTGTTATAGAGGTGTGGTAGGAGTTTTCACCCATTCTGATTCCTTCATAACTATATTTTAAATCTCTGTCCAGCTCAGGAGAGATCCCCCAGGAGTCTCCAAGAAGTAGCTTCATCTTAGCAATGGTTGAAATCAGCTCATCACATAATATGGCTTTGAACTTTGTAATATGCTTTGGGACTCTTTGAAAGACAGGATATTTACATATGAATATAAGAAAATCATAGTTTGGATTCTAATAAACTTAATATATATGTAGCACTAGGTCAATATTGGGAAAATTACTCCATTTTGTTTCTCAAGCCTCTTGCTATCAAAATAGCTTTGGCTGTTCTCTTGCAAGAAATGAAGCGGTAAGAAAAAACCCACAGAGACTGTATTCTGAATATGAAAGTTTTCTGCCTCAGATAAAGGACAGCTGGATTCAGAGGAAGACATGGTATCAAAAAACAGAATAAGACAAGTATCTACAGGAATTTTCAGTAAAATAAGGCAATTGTTAAGAAAAAGTAAAAAATGTATTTGCCAGAGTAGGTAGGTGGTTGTAATAGGTTTATAGGTAATTGTCATTGTAGCCAGTTACCACATTTATAAGGCTACTTAATGCATTAAAATCTGACTGTCTGTGCAAGACTGGCCACGAGGTTCACCAGCCTTACTCCATAGGAAGGCAGGGGCCCAAAGACTTTGAGTAGGAAACTACTGTGCTGATTCTGTCACCCTTTAGCATCCCACTGTCTTTTTCCTAATAAAAAGAGATATGAAGGATATGATGGCATAATTTTTTTTTGAAACTGGGAAATAAGTCTCTTTTGATTACAATATGTGGATTGCAACTGTGTTGGGGCTTGATTTTTTTTTTCCATCTTTATGCCTGAGTCATTTGTAGCCTTATTCCAGCTTGTTCTCTGAACTATTAACATGTAAAGCTGTATTAGCTGTGCTTGAAGTGCTTATAGCCCAAAAGCTGAAGTCTCTTCTGAAAGGTGTGCAAACTTTCAGAGTCTGAGTGTTCCTGAGGTAAGACAGGAACTTGATTGTAAGTTTATGGTTATTATTTTCTTCTTCAGCAGCAATAAGCAAAGATAGCAGTAACCACTGGCTGCTGTGCTGGGTCAAATAATTAATCTGTTAATATAATCTCAGCAGTGATTTCTCTACCCTGAGCCTATAGCATGGACAGAGTGAGAAGGGGACAAAAGTGGAGTGTGTTCATGGTTATGGTGTTTGTCTTCCCACATAACCGTTATGCATGCTGAGACCCTGCTTCCTAGGAAGTGGCTGGGCTTCTGCCTGTTGACGGAAAGTAGTGAATAAATTACTTGCTTTGCTTTGCTTGCATGCAGAACTTTTGCTTCACCTATGTCATGGTTTAACCCCAGCTAGCAACTAAGCCCCACACAGCTGCTTGCTCACTCCCTCCTGCTGGGATGGGGGAGAGAATCAGAAGAGTAAAATTGAGAAAACTCATGGGTTGAGATAAAGACGGTTTAAGTAAAGCAAAAGCTGTGCACGCAATCAAAGCAAAACAAGGAATTCATTCACTCCTTCCCATGGGCAGGCAGGTGCTCAGCCATCTCCAGGAAAGCAGGGCTCCATCACGTGTAACGGTTACTTGGGAAGACAAATGCCATCACTCTGAACATCCCCCCCATTCCTTCTTCTTTGCTCAGCTTTATAGACTGAGCATGATGTCCTATGGTATGGAATATCCCTTTGGCCAGTTGGAGTCAGCTGTCCCTGCTGTGTCCCCTCCCAGCTTCTTGTGCCCCCCCCCCAGTCTCCTCACTGGTGGGATGAGAAGCAGAAAGGGCCTTGACTGTGTGTAAGCACTGCTCAGCAGTAACGAAAACATCCCTGTGTAATCGACACTGTTTCCAGCACCAATCCAAAACATAGCCCCATACTAGCTACTATGAAGAAAACTATACCAGCCAAAACCAGCACAACCTATTAAACTGTCTTTATTTTGATCCATGAGTCTTCTTGCCTTCCTTTTATTTTATTCCTGTCCTGTGGGAGAAGGGAGTGAATGAGCAGCTGTATAGATGCTTGGTTGCCAGCTGGGGTCAACCCACAAGTGATTAATAAGAGGAGACTCACATGTTTACAGTTGGGTTTTGTTTTTTTTAAGACTTTGGTGCCCTTCAATGACCAAATTTGCCATAATTAATGCAATTTGGAAAGCAAACCTCAAAACCCAATGTTTGCTTCTTGACTAGCTTCATATTACTAACATACATTTCTAGAGGTCCTAGCTCAGGCAGAATGTAGTCAGCAGAAAGGATCCTAAATTTACAACTTCTCCTACTTCCTGGGCTGTACATCTTTGCTGTATCTCTCAGAGGTACTTAACAGAAACTTTTCACATCTTCTTGGTGAAGTTAAATAATGTTGGGGTTTTGTTTTGTTTTTTTTTCCTCCTCTTGCGTATGTTGGAAACTGCTCATCCACTCTAACAAAACTGGATTCTTATTGTCGTAATAACAAAGGGAATACTCTATAGGAAATAACTGGTAAATTTGATGTAAACTTTAAGTATTAAATTACGACTACATTAACAAAGAAGTTTGTTTCACAGCTAAAGTGACTGATTCTGGGACTTGTAAGAAATTCAACAAATATAGTTTTATCAATGCATTCTCTAATGTGCTTTGTTTAATTTGTTGTGAGAATAAGTGTTCTGTTGCTTTAAAGGTTCTTTTTTTCTCTGCAGATTGGGTGGAAGTAAAATATAAGTATTCTGTGTCCATCCTGCCTTGTTGTGGGGATAACTTGGAGAACTCTTGTAGTAGTTTTGCTCTCATTTTTGCTTTCACTTCTAACTCTTTTTCTCTCTTTTTTTTTTTTTAAGAGGACATTGGTCCTCTTAGGAGACATTTCCTTAATGAAAATTGAGTGAGACTCTAACTGTAAAATCTCAAGTTGTGTTTTTTTCCTTTAAAAGTCTAATTTGACAAAACATCAGTTTTTCAACAATAAAGAAAGTATTTTAATATTAAATTGTTTGGACTTCATCTTTTTCCACCAAGCCCTTTCAGTTTTTCTGGGTGTATAGAGAGCTTGATTTTTGTTTTATTTTTCACTTTCAGTACCTTAGCATCATTGAAGGATTTAAATATGATGCCATTGGGCAAAAGTTTCTATGAAGTGGTGAAAACAGCACTGAATTTAACGGCTACATCAGTAGAAGATAGGAGCCTAGAAGGTAAGGAATTTGCTTCAGATTTTTGTTGAAGTACCTTGTAAGCATGCTGGGAGTATGCAATAGCTGTAACTGTCTGGCTTCTGCTAAATTTCTAAAGTAAGAGGTCTAAGAATTGAACTATATTGCTGCAGTGCTAACCCATTTCTTTATTGATCTGGTTTTTAAATACTAATAACTAAATTTCATCAGACTCTGGCAACTATTGGATAAACAAAGCATATTGGTCTAATATATCATGATGGGAATGGTCTGTCAGTGGTGAATTTTGGAGACACACTTAATCACTGTGTCCTGGTTTCCGCTGAGATAAGAGTTGATTTTCTTCCTCGTAGTTGGTATAGTGCCATGTTTTGGATTTAGTATGAGAACAATGTTGATGACACACTGATGTTTTAGTTGTTGCTAAGCAGTCAAGGGCTTTTCAGCTTCCCATGCTCTGCCAGGTGCACAAGAAGCTGGGAGGGAGCATAGCCAGGACAGCTGACCCAACAGGGTATTCCATAGTATATGATGTCATGCTCAGTATATAAGCTGGGGAGGTGTTGGTTGCAGAGCGGTGGCTGCTCCTTGGGAACTGTCTGGGCATCAGTCGGTGAGTGGTGAGCAACTGCATTTTGCATCACTTATTTTGTGTAGTCTATCATCATCATCATTATTATTATTATTTTCTCTTCCTTTTCTGTTCTATTAAACTGTCTTTATCTCAATCCATGAAATTTTTGTTTTTGTTTTTGTTTTGATTGTCTCCCCCATCCTACTGGGGGTAGGGCGGGGAGTGAGCAAGCGAGCAGCTGTGTGGTGTTTGGCTGCCTGCCAGGTTAAACCACAACAGTACTTTTTTGGCGCCCAATGTGGGGGCACGAAGGGTTGAGATAATGACAGATCTGACTAAAGTGNTGCGGCTACTCCAACCCCCATGACAGGCACTGCAGCTGAACCAGAGAACCAACCCATGCTGGTATCAGTCACCCCTATACACAAGAAAAAATACACGAGAAAATCAGCTCGTTTAGTAAGGGATGAAGATGAACCAGGGCCATCACGAGAACAGGAGGAGGAAGAGGTAGAAGCCATAAATGAGATGGTAACCACCTGATCCCTGTCCCTAGGTGAGCTGCAAAATATGCAAAAAGATTTCAGTCATCATCCAGGCAAGCACATTGTCACCTGGCTGCTCCAATGCTGGGAAAACGGGGCCAGCAGCCTGGAATTAGAGGGTAGGGAAGCCAAGCACCTTTCTAGGGAAGGGGGTGTTGATAAAGTGATTGGAAAAGGGGCACAAGACCTCAGCCTCTGGAGGCAACTCCTGTCAGGCATGAAGGAAAGGTATCCCTTCAAGGAAGATGATGTATGTCACTCAGGCAAGTGGACCGCTATGGAGAGAGATATCCCGTACCTGAGGGAAATAACTGTGCTGGAGGTGATTTATGATGACCTGAACAACGAGCAGTTATCCAAAGATCCAGGTGGAGTCAAATGCACGCTACTTCTGTGGCGGAAGTTTGTACAGAGCGCACCATTGTTGCATGCAAACTCATTGGCAGTAATGACCTGGAAAGATGAAGAAGAACACACAGTGGATGAATTGGCTGGGCAACTCTGGCAATATGAAGAAAATCTCTCTTCCTCCCTATGGGACTGCATCTCTGCTCTGGAGAAACTGTCTGAAAAATTGTTCCAGGAGTTCCAGCAACTCAAAGAGGATATGTCCTACTCCCCACCTGTACGGACCAGTATATCATCTGTTATGAGTAAGCATCCCTCCACTCAAGAGAGAAGATACAGTGGACACATGCCCCGGGGCACTCTGTGGTTTTACGTGCGTGACCACGGAGAGGACATGAGGAAGTGGGATGGAAAATCTACCTCAACCATAGAGGTACATGCAAGGAAAAACAATCACAAAAGGGCGTTCTTCCAGGAAAATTGCTGCTCCAGTTTCCAGTGGGCAGTTCCCCAAACAGCGTAGAAGGGCTGATTTTACTTCTGATCTTAATAAAGGACTTTTGATTCACACTTACAAGAAGTGAGTAACAAATATTATGACAAGAACCAGAGAGGCCCTGCCTCCAGCCAG
>VZTQ01007735.1:8816-156316 GCA_013400755.1 Pelecanoides urinatrix | reverse complement strand
CATCAACGTGCCGAATTGCACCTGTTTGTTGAGGATAGGTACAAACCAGAAGCTTTACTTTTAGATTACAAGTGGCTGTTTTTCTCAGGGAAGTGGCTGAATACATGCACATACTGAAACCAGCTGAATTTTCTGTCATTGAGATAGAAGGTTTTTAGACTGCAGTCACAAACAATGCTCAACACTAAATGGGAGTTGTCTTTCAAGACTTGGATAACTTCAAGATTTTACAGAAAACACTTATGTGCATGATGTATTTTCCCTTTACAGTACAGAAAGAAATGCTGAAATACAGACCTTCCAAGAGATTGACGTTTAATCTTTTTCTGTAATGGTTTAATACATATAAATTCTTGGAGATGAAAGGTAAAGTAGAAGAACTTGGCAACTTGGGTTGCCTTTCTGCAAGCTAAAGATGTTACAAATCCAGACAAACCTCTGAGCCCATCGAAATATCTAAAGAAGAGTTCAGAAAGAGAAAATGTTTACAAAAAGATTTTACACTATTACAAAAGGGAAGGAAATTAGGTGTATTTTAGAATAAATTTACTTTTTTTTGTTGTGCTACATAAAAATACATACTTAAAGCCTTTTGGGGCGTATATTCATTATGAAATACAAATGAGAATAATTAAGACATACTGTGACATTCTCAGAGAGGCAGCGAAGTGGATTGGAAAATGAATTTGCAGTTGAGAACTTTCACTGTCAGCTAATAGAAATACCATAGAAACATTAAAAAATCCTGCAATACAGCTTCCTCTCTGCACCTTATTTGAGCATAACTTTAAGAGACCAACTGCTATTCTTCTTGCTTTCCCTATCAGTAAATTAGAACCAATAATTACTTGTTATTTGTGTGGGTTTTATGAAGGTTATTTGATTTGCCATTGCTTCTGGTGCATTGCTTTCAAAAAGTTAAGTTCTGTATAAATCTGAATAACCTTTTAATTAAAATCTGCGTGAAAAAGTGAAATACGCATGAGGTTCTTGTTTGAGATCTTGTATTCCTCTGAAGCTTCTGAAATTTTTGTTGGAAAAGAAAGTAAAATAGTTTCTCAAGAGAGGGGGGAAAAAAACTTTCAGCGTACAGAGTTCAATTACCGAAGGGGTTCCTATGAGGTATCATTAACAGATGCCGGGCCTTGGGGGCAGCTGGTGGATTTCGTTCTGTCAGAGGTTGTGTGGACCCCAGAGCTGTGTGCGCTTCGTGAAGAAGAGCAGAAACTGTGACTGCAGCCTGGGCAGTTGTTGTGGAGGGATTATTTGCAGTCCTGTATCCCGCCTGCCTGGCTGGGGTGGATTCGCGTCCATTCCGCCTCCAGTGATTTCTCCAGATAGCCCGAATCTCACGTCAGGGAGAGGTGGCGGGGCTGAGGTTTATTAAACAACGTTTGAAGCAGTATTTGAACGTGAACATAGCTCTTTTCTGTTAATTCACAGAATAAAGTTAATGCTGAAGCATTAGTTTCTTGTATTTCACTTGCCATGAGAAATAATTTTCTGCTGAAGATCCTAGTGAAATTAGTGCTTGCAAAGGCACAGAAGTTCCCTATCAAGAATGCAGTACGCAACTGAGGGAGTAAAATGCTTATAATTCATGGATGTGTTTATTCAGTTTTGGCCTTGGGAACAAACATCATAAAACAGGATTGCACATAGACATATTTGGGTTGCTAATTATAGATAGATGTAAAACATTAATTCTTTTCAAAACTTTTCAGCACTAAACTCAAAATGTGGTAATAACAGCTTATCTGGTGGGTTTCTTTAGCCTTGAACATTGATTTGTTTAGTATAGCTGCGCTAGCACCAGATTAACGAATGGCAAAGTAAAACGTACTAATAGCATGTTTTATACTTTCCTGCATAAAGATACTATACATGGTGAAATAAGATGAATACAGTTCTGCATGCAAATAGATACGGACATAATGCAGTGAGGAATTAGAAGGCAGTAACAGAAAGGAAATGAAGAGTTTATTGGTTTTATAGCTCTAATATCCATTAAAAGTTAGTAACACAGCAGGTGACAGTTTGGGTAAGTGTAAAGTGAATGTTTTGAAATAAATAGCAGTTGGGTGACCTGGGATGTCAGGGCTCTAGACAAGGGTGTGTGTTTGTCAATATATCCTACATGTTTTACAGACTCCTCAGGGAACAGGGGAAGATACAATTTCACCTTTTCTGTGCCAAAACATTTTAATTATATCTTCTTCCAAGTACAGCGGTTCAGTAACCAAGGAGCTGACATTGATGCATGTGTTGATAAAGCTGCAAACATTCAAAATGAGATTAACAAAGATTTTGAGGAAAGGGTGACAGCTAATTTTGCACAGTATTCTGCATCTAATTCAGGTCAGTGTAATGATAGAATATTTTATAACTGTTGTGTCATCCAGAGGGACTTTTATGATGCTTTGTGTTTTTGAGGATTTGTGTATATGAAAGTATAGTTCTTAATACATCATTCAAACAGGTTATAACTTTTTTATTGAACGTCTATTGGTTGTAGCCATAAACAGGAATAAGCTTCAGCATTTAGAAGCAATTTTATATATCCATCAGCATTCATCACGGTAATAGGTTCCTTTTGTGTAATTCACCTTGAAAGTATTGACTTCAGATGTGAAATGGAACCAAAACTACCGTGCCCGTTGTGCGGCATCGCTTAATATTTGCAAAAACATCAGATGGAAAGTTATATTAAGTGTATTTAAATAATCAAACTGTAGTTTCTTTGTATTGTGTGAGACCTTTTGAGAACATCTCAATGTATTTCTGCTCTATTCTCCTCCTTGTTTGAAGGCAACTGACATTCTTCTTTCACTTTTCTTTTTGTTTGTGAAATTTTCTCCTTTTTTTTATCCACTCACTTCTCCATCTGCTTTCACTTTTGTTTGCTTGGGCCGTCTCTCATCCCAACTTGATAATGAGGAATGCGGTGTGACCCTGACCTCTATCAGCCCATGCATGACCTTCTGACTCCCCCACATAACCTTTGACCTTCTCTTTGACAGCTTGATTAATTACCCTGTGTTATGATTTATGAGTAAGTGCTATGTAAAAATAATAGACAACAGGTGGTCCTCTAAAAACTTTTTGTGGCATGTTTTCTTTTCCTGCCTAACTTGATGAGCTATTTTAGGTTGGGAACTTAGTGGGACAATGTGTGTTTGGCAGTAACACGGCATTTTTACACACTTGGACACAGTGCTGGAATTCAGGCAGCCGAGGTGTAGCCGGGATGGAAATATCGCAAAGTATTAGCAGGGTGCAGTTGCCAAAATGTATGTTGGGTGGAAACAGAAAGCGGAGTCAACTGACATTTCAGGCGTTTCAGTCTCAGATCATGTCATGAGAAAACTGCTCAAATAATGGAGGGGGTATTTTTCAAGCTGAGCTGCATCTCCAATAGCTGTGTTTACTTTAACACTTCACTAGTAACTTCTGATTGGTTGTCATGACCTCATCCCACTGTTGCACCTACGATGTCGCAACAGTGACATAGATGTACCCTTCTCGTGGAAAAGATGGGAAATGAACAGAACATACATCTTCCAGAAAGATGAATGGACACGGCTGTGTCCCTTTTAACCACGGGCAGGTTTAAGAGCTCAGCACTTTGAGTTGCATTTCCCCTGGGAATTAACTCCGGTCGTGTCGCCAGCGATCCACATGGAAACCTGAACTTGAAAATTCAGGTTGATAAAGCTTAGGAAAATGATCTCTTTCAGACCCTCACTCGCAGTCCAAAAAGTCAGTTACACAGGTCAAAAGATTCCTCTCCAGCCCTGACCTCTCTGGTCACATATGGTGTCCCATCTTGGGGGATTAATATGCAGAGCTGAATGCTCTCAGCTCATTATTCATGTGGCCAGGCAGAAGAGATTTCAAAAGATTTGGAATTTACCTCAAATACTTCAGGGTTCTTTTTTTTTTTTCACCTTGCTCTTGCTGTCAGAGGCAATAATTCTGGTATTCCTTCCGTTTCGAACATCTCGCTTGAACTTCCAGTAAGAGGCAGAAAGTTCCGCTCCATTTCTGGCTCGCGTATTATGGTGGAAAAGGCCCTTCTACATTGTTCTGGCTTTGTAGTAAAGGTACTGTAACTGAGATTCATGATTCTTTCCAATGTTTGACTTTCTCAACCTGCTTTTCCTTTCATGATCATTTACTGGCTCAATCATAAGTATTAATTGTATCTGTATTTATGAACCTGCAAGTGGGGCTTGCACAGAGTCCTCTGCCTCAGACAGAGTTACCTGGAGGATGCGAGTAGTTAGTGTGGATTACATTTTGCTTACCTTGAAGGGTTAGAATTTGGGGAAATAGCTGTTAATCGGGTATTTTAGTCTGAGAAAGAAACTGTAATTGTATCCACTGAACTCGTAGATTAGAGCCTGGGACTTGTATTTATCAGTGTCTGTCCTGATTATTGCGTCTCATCACAGACACACTAACGGGGGACGCAGGCAGACCTTGGCTTCTGTGCAACATCTGTATTCTCTCAGACATGTGGTAGAGCGCGAGGCTTGGCTTGTCACAGTCAGCTGAAGATTGATGGAGGGGGGGGTTGTCCCAAAGTTTAGCTTTTTACCATGAAAAAGCTTTGCACTGTAGAGAGTGCACTGGACACACAGGAGAAAACGACTCCACTGTTACGTTTGTTGAAAACATACCTAATGTTTTACTGATGGTGGCAACCTTTAAAAACTCTTCTGGATAATGGTACTTACTTACATCATAGTCACTCCATTTTAATAATGATGTAAGCTCATCATAGCTGAAGTTGATATTTTTAATGACATGGTGAGGTATATTCTTCTGAACACAACTTTCCTGTAAAAAGATACTTTTTAATGAATATGATGATGTTGTTGCGTAACAGTCATGCTGAAGACTGTGTATCTTGCCTATTATTAAAGTTTGCTAAAGGCCTTTTTTTAATATATTAGTGGCCTTGTGTGCTCAGTTTTGCATTGACTTGCAGTCTGCGTTAGTGAGTTCCACCTTTTTTTTTTAATTTTCTGATTGCACTGAACTTTAACGGTGCAGCTGTGCCCATGTGAAATACATTTTTTAAAAATGAATTGAACTTAAAAGCCACATTGTTTACATAGATGTTATTTAGAGCTGAGTATTCCTTTTCGGTAGAAAATGCTTGGACTAAGACTGAATGAGAGAGATTGTAATTGGGTACAGTTTTGCCAGTCATTTTGGTTTTCCGTGTTGCTTTATACATGTTACTCTCAAATCTTCTTCCTGGTGCCGTTGTTTACATCTTGGAATTTAGGTTGCAGAAGTAGAAGGGAAAGGGAAATACACTACGTCATGTAAGCAAAACAACCTGAAAAGAAGTTACTTTCCTAAGAGAAAGCCTTATGAATTGTAAGATTTTTTTTCCCCCTCAATTATGGGAAAACCTATTTCAGTTATTACTTAATTATTTTAATTGTACTGACAGGAAAGGCCTGCTATCTGGGAGAAATTTTTTAAAAAATATAAAGGGAGACATGTTACACTGCTTAAAATATAATTGATAAAAATCCTTTAATTGATTTATGAAATAGTGAATTCAAAAGTGGAATCATATTTCATCTGTTGATGTCCATGTGAAAAATTGACATTGCGTCCTCATAAAATTGGACAAATGAGTCATGTAATTTTCAGTTACATAATCAATAACTTAGACAAATTCTACTTCTTTGATGATTTATGTGTCTGTTTTGTGGTCAGCTTAAAGTGGACACGGAGTTTCAAATCCCTGTAACACTGGTAGACCTGTAATAAACACATGAATTTTGCATCTGGCGTTGTATAGAAAGCAAAACTAATCAATACGCAGAATGTCTCTGCTCCAAACGAGCGGGTCAAGAAGATGAACAGCACAGGGAGCCCCAAAACCACCAGCCCGCCAAGTACTGCAAAAACTCGGTCCTGCTCTGCCGCTAGCGAGCTCAAAAACCATCCTTTCCTCTGAGGCGTGTAACTGAGGAAGGTTTGTACGTGGTGTTCTCCCCTGCGGTAGATTTTGAATTTTCCAAGTTGGAGATTTTATGCGTTAATAGTGCAGCGTTGTGTGTTGATATGGCGAAGTTACGAGGTTAAGCAAGAGCGTGGGTAGGCTTCAGACTTTGTCTTCTTTAACTTTCCGTTTTCCTTCGGCCTTCCCCCCTTGTTTATTTATTTATTTGCCCGTTTGTTTGCATTTACCCTGGTGCAGTTCATGCCGTGGGGAGGGCAGGGAAGCGACGTGACAGGAGACCGCTTACTCACGGCGCCGCGTCTAGCACGGAGGCGATTTTCTCGTTGGCCTGTGGTGACCTTTTTTGACTACGTCCCTTACGCCAGAGACGGTGTCCTGAATGCCGCTATTTCACCCTGTTTAGCAGAGTGCAACCGTGCCCTTTAACTTGGTTTTTGGTGGGAGGAGAAGCTACGGCAGACGTTTGAGAAGGGCACAAGGACGAGGGGTAGGAACTCCCTTCAGATGCGATTTTGATAACTAGTCGAGTGTGTCCAACTGTAGAAAATCACCGAGTGACAATCTGTCTACCTGACAGTGGCCACAATGCGCTACAAGGTTTGTGAATGGCTCTACAGATTAGAATAAAGCAAGCCCAAATAAAGTATCTTTTGTTGGCGTGGGCTTGGTTTGCTCTGGCCGGCTAGGTATGGGGACCTCTTTGATCCTCGTGCCTAGCCCAAGCGCAAAACGAAGCACCAAGTGAACGGCTGGAATAAAGCTGTTCGGCTAGATAATTAATATAGATGTTTCCCAAAAGTAAGTCTTTATTAAAATTCACTTTTAAAGGACAGCTTGGTTTTGACTGGGAACCCATGGTGACTTTAAGGACTCATCTGTTAAATGCACGTGCTTCTCTTTTCTCCCTGCCTTCGCGATTATGTCTTCCACGAATATTACAATTCTTGTGTGATTTGCCATCATTTAAAAATCATAATAAAATGATTGGCTGATTTATTCAAGATTTATTTCTCATTCATAAATTCATGTATTTTTCAACCGGCTCATTTTCTGAGGCACAAAAATGCAGCTGGTATGCTCAAAAGCATCCTGCAGGTCACGAATTTTCTCTGGGTTTGTTGAATACAGGACATAACGCCAGTGAAGTTTTACAGCAGATTTAAAGATGTACTTAGAAGTCGTCCCCACAGTTAAAGAGTTGACTTGTAAGCAATACCACTGAATCAGTTTTGGTATTGATTCATTGTTACTGCCGCTGTTGGCTTCTGCATGGTGTGCTTCTTGTCAGCTAGACAAAAGGTTTTACTGTTTTAAACTGCAGTGAATAATTTCCACATGCTTTCTTTAATATATAAAAATATATGAAATCCCTCCATCCTTTTTATTTTAAAGGTTTTTATTGGCTGGGTATAAAGCTTTTTATTCATCATTATGTAGAGTTCTTAAAATAATATTTTGCTTTTAGTTCTCGTACTGTTTTCTGAAAAAGTCATATAAAGTGCTTATGAATAAAACAACATTAAATTATTTTACAGGTAACACAGGCAACTTTTCTGACACTGAGGGATGTGTATGAGCATAAGTGCACGCACAGACACATATTCACACATCAATATCCCTTTAATGACAGAAATGAAACAAACAGAATATTCTTAAAACACCCTTCTATAAATTATGTTGTGTGAACTTACTGAAATAAATATAAAAGTTTTTAAGAGCATTAAAGTAAATGCAAAGCATTTTCAAGCATTAAATCTCCCTTTCCATATTTCTTCTTTGTGTGTGTGTGTGTGTGTCTCTTCTAAAACAGGAAGGTTATGGAGTAATAGTACTGAATCCCAATGAGAACTATATTGAAGTGGAGAAGACAAAAGCCCAAGTACAGCTGTCTTCTGATAGCTCAGATGAACCTGCAGAAAAGAGGGAAAGAAAAGATAAAATCCAGAAGGAAACAAAGAAGCGACGTGACTTCTACGAAAAGTATCGAAATCCGCAAAAAGAAAAAGAAACTATGCAGATGTATATTAGAGTAAGTTTCTTTTGGTTTTATTTGCCCTTCTTTAATGATATGTAGATAATTTACTGTCCATAGTGGCTAATAAACAGCACGCTTTTTTAAAAGCAAACACATTACCGAGATGGAATTCAAGAGTTTGTACAAAGTTCCTTTATTCTACTGATATTTTTTGTCACTTATTGAATGTGAAGTTTTGGAAGAGTTACAAAACATTCCTCTCTAATTTCAAAGAGGAACTTCAAATAAGCCCCAGAGGAACTCACTGGTGCTATCAAGAAAGAGAATGATTTAAGGAAGACTTTGTAAAAATGATTTCATAAACAGAGATGTACTTAAGAAATACTTTCTAGTGCAGCTTAGACAACATATTAGCTTCACATGTCATGCGTGCATTTATTGTATTATATTGTCTTATATTGGGGAGGCGGTAGTTATAGCCTGATAGTTTTTTAACATATTACCTGCTGAATTAATAATGTATTGTGGAAAATACTGGTGTTCATCTTGTGTGGTAGCAGATTTACCCTATAATGTATTGTTTTCATATGAGCAGCCATCCATTGTGTTTCAACTGAACTTCTGAAGGCAGATAAAGGAGGAGAGTTATTAATATCTTAATAAATATTTAAGCTAGAATAGTTCGAGAATGGTGTAATGAGGAAACTCTGTCCCTTGCTCTTTTCTTACTCAGTGAACCTTCGCACTTTGTAATGCTACCAGCATGGGATCGTTACAGCAGTGCTACCCAAGGATTTCTAATTCTGCAGGGGCCACAAACAATATTATTTGCACTTTGACACATTCTGCTTCATATACATACTATGCATTATACATTCGAGACTGAGTCATGCAATTTCCAAAGCCTTTATTATGAAAGTTAGCATTTGCATTCAATGGTAAAACATGTCAAAAACGCCAGAGTGTAGTTAAAACAGTAAAAATGTGTATGCCTTTCTGGTGTGAAATAGAGAAAAATCCAGCAAAAGGGATGTTAGAATCATCTTGAATTTTAACAAGTTCCTATTAATTGTGGTTTAGCATAACAGTGTTTGTAGAAGAAATACAGCTGTACTGGCTAGTTAAAAGGGTTTGTAACCTGGATGTGAGTTTGTCACTAATAGCGTAATTTCTACTGTCTCTTTTGAGAAATACCTTGCTACCGAGTATGGGAAACAAAAGGATGCATGTACAATATTCAAAGTCACCCACAGGGCTCTGCTTTTTCTCTCCTCTGCTTTTTACAAGAGATGCCATTCTGCCCACCAGCCAGACCCTGCTTCTGCAAAGGGGCCACCAGGCTTGTCTCAAGGTCCATCAGAAGCCCGTGGACGATGTTGCTGTCTTGTCCAGAAAGGCGTTCGGCCAGCATGCTGGTCCAGGGTGCCCTCCTTGAAAGTGAGCCTTTTTTTGAGACCTTTTTAGCAGTCCCACCTTCTCGTGGCGCTTTTGTTTGATGAGGCATGAAATTTGGCTTCAGGAGGTCTGACCCCCGAAACATAAAATGCATGACTCCATCCCATTTTCTTTTTTGTGCGGTTCTGTGCCTCGGTGTGACTGTTGACATTCCCTTTACCGGCATTTCTTCAAACCAAGGACGGAAGTAGCATCAGTTTTAGTGAAAGTGTGGGTGGTGATCTCCTTTCCTGGGTGAATTAACTGAAGTTGGGTTTTCTGATGCAGTTGGTGTTTTATTCTGAAAGAATTCTTTGGGTTTTTTGTTTAATAGGCTCTAATACAGAGAGTTTTTTGAAACAGAATGAAAAATGTCCCTTGCTTTGGTGGGTGTGGCAGGATAAATTACTGCCATTTACTTACCTATTGGCGGTCCAACAAACCTGGACTGCCAACAGGGTGCCATTTACTCTCTTGGGCAGCACTGCTAAGTCTTAAAAACTTCAGTGGCTGCAAGAGGAGCTGTGACCACAGCGTGCTCTGCTCCACTTTCCTGGCCACGGACACAGTTGTCAGTCTGTCCAGGCATCGCACGATGCAAACAAAATGGTGCAATGCCGCTATTTGGAGTGTATTTCTTGCCTCCCGTGCTTGAATCTGCAGGATTACGTGTGCTACAGGAATCACCCTTCATTTGCACCCAGGGACTTGCTGCCAGGCTGCTGTTGGAGCTGGTGTCTGGAGTAATCTCAAAGGGCAATCCAGATGTGACCTTTACTTAACTGTGTCGTATAGCATACATTTGACTCACTGGGCTCTTGAAATAAAACATATTGTCACTCCACAGAAATATTTAAGGATGGTATATGCTTCGTAATGATCTCATCAAAGAATTTTGAAAAACCTGATTAAGCCTTATGTCATCTTTGCCAAGGAGGGCAAACTGGTACAGAGAGACTAGATGAAAAATATCCTCACAAGAAGGCATCAACTGCATCTAACGTTGAAGGAAAATTTGTTTGTGTCAAATATGCTGGAGAAATTGCTTTAGTCTGTTAAGTAGTAGGAATAAATATCCACAGTTATGTTCTTGTAAGGTCATTGAGATCTGTTGTGATCCGATGAGGAAATGCCATTTGAACAAATTAAAGCTGTCTGGATGATGCTCCCACTTGTTAGATTTTCCAAGAATTGGAAAAATGGAACTCTTCCATGGTAAATTTCTTTAAGTATTTTATTTACTTTCATAGAAAAAAACCAAATAGCTAGGATACTTAAGAATATGTAAGAGCAGAGTCTTAAAATATAAAATCTCTGTATTTTGTATTGCACTGTATTTTTGTACAAAATGAGTGTAAATACAAATGGCCATGGGATTGTGTAGTACATTAAGTATAGTGCTTGAAAGATCAAAGTACTTATTGTTTCATGCTGGAAGTTTCCTTAACTATGAAATAATGTACTTTCTGGCATATATTATAGCTTGTTAAAGGGACTGATTTGGTCTGGGCAATAAACATCATGTCAAACACTATGGCAGAAAAAACTGTTTAATATGTTTTCTAATAAGACAGAATTTTTTGTTCTTGAAAACATCTGCCAACTGAATTCATGAGTGAAGACAGAAAATGTCATCAATTCAGTAACAATCTTATAAATTTGGTTTCTTTTTTGGCGGTGCAAACCAAGGAAAAAACTTCTTGATAATCAGCATTGACTATAATACTTTATAGAATGATTAAACAAAAGCATTTTACTTTTATATAACATGCTAATGAATGCATATGAATTTTAATACTCTTACTGTTCAGATTTTAACAAGCATATTGCCAGCAGATCATTTTAAAAGCATCTGTTTTTTAATGTGTTGAATGGAGGATTGAGTCAAATAGCTAAATATGTACATACATCCTTTTAAAAAGCATATTTCTATCCTTACTTATAGATACTACCATTTTTTCTTAGACCACCAGAGGCTGCTGCTGTACATATCGGCTAATGCTTCCCCCCAGAAACTTAATACCCTAACCAACCTTCATTTATTACTGAACTAAACCGAGAATTTGTTGATCTCTAACCTTTTTCTATGGAAACAGATCATACAGGCTTAAATGTGACATCATTATTCCCTCCATCCTCCACGCCATCTCCCACTCCCTACAGATTTTCACATTGACAGTGTCTTCTCTATGTTAAAAGACACTTATAAATGTAAATCGGTATTTATCCGCTCCTAAATGGCATTCACCACTTAAACAAGTGTACTGAATGGATTCTGAAATGTTACTAAAGGCAAAAGTATAAGTCGCGTAATTTTATAATAATAGTAATTTGCGATAATGTTGTTGCCACAATAGTCGAAGGATACCAAAGAGGCAACGAAGAAAGAAGTAGGAAGTAGTACCTTTTATCAGACCAGCTTCTGGGCAAAAGGGATAAGCCTTTCCTAGGCCTGTATGCTAGGAATTTTGTCCTTTTTTTTCCATCGAGGTTAGCTACTTTAATAATTCTTACTGCAAATATTATTTTTACTATAGCACAGTCTACGAAAGCGCTATTTATTCTAACAGCATACCAATGAAATTAAATTAAATTTTGGATGTAACATACTTTTCATAAATAATTTTTCCCATTTTCTGCGAGAGATGAAATAGAAAACGATCATGTGCAACTAATTAATTTGTTTTACTAAAAATGGATGCATCAGGGTAATTTGTGCCAGTGTTTGGGAGAAAGCGGTAAAAGGCAGGTTTATTAATACACGGCTAAGTACGTGGCGGCTGCCGGTGGGCAGGAAACCCTGGCGAGCGTGCGAGCGCCCTTGTGCCGCGTCTGCCTGTTGTCCGGTTGGGCTGACACCAGGCATCGCCCGACCGCAGGTCACGGCGGAGCGTCCGCCTGTGCGGGGCGACCTTTCGGTGCGGCGGGCGGATTTCACCTTGCAGACGGAGCGGCGTGCCAGATGTGCGGGCCCGGCCAGATGTGCGGGTCCGGCTCCCGGCCCCCCCCACCCCGGGCAGATGCAGGCTCCCCCCGCCTGCCCCGCGATTTGGCAAGGTGCGCGCCCGCTCCCGTCCAGAGCCTGCGTGACTGCATTAGCCTGCTGCTGAGACAGAGCTAATAAGCCCTTTATTCCACCAGAAGAGAGAAAATGACAAGCGCGAGGCAGACGGCTCCCGAGAGGTTCGGGACATGCTCCAGCACTGAGGAAGTCCGTGGCAGACCTGGGCATCAGGACCCCAAACCTCCAAAGTCTCAGTCCAACACTGACATTGCAATACCTTTTTATTTTTTCCCCTCTTACGACTTCCAGAGTTACTTTATATATACATCTGAAATAGCACATGGTTTTACTTCATCTGTATTTACCTTTCAAAGCCCGTTACTTACTTCTGTTCCTGTGAAATCTCTTTCACTTCTAAGCAACAGCAAAATCATGCAGGCAGTGGAAAACTCAGGAGAACTGCTCGGAAACTGCCATGGCTTTATTGTTCTCGTTCGGAGTTAAACAAGACCGCAGTTCAGGTGCTGGGACGCAAACGTGGTGACGTTCTGGGTGCCCTGGAGAGATCGGGCCGACGTCTTGTAGGACCTGCGCCAGCAGAGACCTGCACCACCCTGGACCAGCAGCTGGAAGCCAAGCAGAGGACTCTAAAGCATCTAAAATGGCACTGAGCACCTGCAGTTAGGTCTCCGCGTCATTCCTAAAGGGCCAGATAAGCTTTAAGTTCCTGTAGTAATTTCTGTGTAACAGGAAAAATATGTATATATCATATTTCATTCTATAGATACTACGATGAACAGGCGTCTTACATTAAATAGCTAAAATATGTAGAGTTTAAACTATAGTAGTATTCAGTAATTTATGCATAGGCTATTTAGCTTGTGCAGTTAAATTAGGTATTTTTAAAAATCCTGAGATTGTAAAGACTTCTTATGGTATGTTTTGTGTCTACGAGTCTGGAAAAGTTATATTTGTCTTCCTTTCCTTGAGCAAGTGAGAAATCAGAGATGCAGATAATCACTGAAGGAAGATTTTGCATCTTTTCAAGAGCACCACCGGCTCCTCATTCTGCCGTACCCTCTCTTTGTTCTGCGTTTCACAATTATGGTTTAATCAAAGAAAAGGAATAAATCGGGGCCATCTAACTTTGGTGTCTTTCAAACATTCATTACAAGATGCCGACAAAATGTGCATTGTTAGATCCGGCCCCTAAAACGTGAGGCAAGCCATGTGAGTTTCTGAAAGAAAGAACCAGCTTGCATCTCTGCTCCCAGCACAAGCTGTGCGGTGCTCCCGTTGTGCTAAAAAAGACCGTCTCTCACAGGTCAGATGAGTCCTCCTTCCTTTCAGGTGGGATTCAGCCTAGGTAAACCTGGCCAGTTAGCGAGCTAATGGTAAAGAAAACTAGCTCAGCAGAAAGCGGACCTACTTGTTGAAGGCAAAGTTGAACAACGTTGTTCAAACTTCTTGCTCTCGGATACTGCCTGTCTTTGATTGTATAGAGGTTGCAGTTAAGGACTGAAAAGCCCTGGTAGGTCATCTGGTCCATCCTCCTGCCAGTACAGATTGCTCTCTGCGAGGATCCTTTGTCATTCATCTTACGGAATCAAAGGATGATATCCTTTTCGCTGATACCCAAAACAAGGGTAATATCCTCTAGCCTACTGCACGCGTATGCACGTCTTGATGCTAGATTTCAGTGTGTTTGGGAAAACTGGCAGAAAAAACTCAGCAGGGGCTCAAGTGGCAACATACACCTTTTTGCAAAACTTGGAGTTCCGTTACATGGTTTTTTCTTGGGGACCAGTCAGCCATAAGAGCCTTGATATAGTGAGAGATGATGAAAATCAATTTCTGAGATAAATACGTGTAGTCGTCTTAAGATGAATGGTGCTGTTGCAAAATAAACGTTTTCTGTGGGGACCCCCTGTCCCACCCCACTCCTAGAAATATTTGTGGGTTTTGGGTAGGGGGATATGAGGACTGTACCGCGATGCACGGAGCTCAGGAAAACAACATTTGTGGGGTCCTAGGAAATTAATGTGAGCAGACAGGGAACGGGGGCACAGGATGCACAGTACGTTCAAAGATGTTGCCTTCACCTCATCTGCTACAGAAAACAAAGTGAGAATTCAGGAAAAAATATGAAAGAAAAAAATCTAGCGTTTGGGATTAAGATAAATCTGGTAGTTCCTCTGTAGTGTGCTTGGCTGCCTGCAGCAGTGATGGCTGCCAAAGGGGCTAGAAGTAGTGGAGGAAACGGTGGCATGGAGGAATGTGGAATAAGCTGCCCAGAAAAAATGTCAGTTCCTACCCTGCAATTCATAGGTGGTTGGCAATTTGAAAAATTAATTATTATAGCCCTTTCATTCATTACATTTTAAAATCCTTACGAGAGAAGGATTTTACTAACTAAAATTCTTAGGTTTTGTGAATTTACTTACTGTGCAATGTTATTTTGAATTATTTGCCTCTTGAGAACAAAGTTTATCTTTTTAATCAGCTTCCTGTCATCCCCGTACAGGCAAAGAAATATGCGTTATTGTGAGCTCTGAGGGGAATGGAGTCATGACCTCCGTTCTTGCTACACCTTAGTGAACTCTAGCTGATCAGCACGCCCTGAGAACTACCCTTAGCAACTTCAGAGCTGAAAACTTCATTTTCATAGTGTCCAGACAGAAGTCTTTCCTCAGGTAGTCTGTTTTACGGTATCTCCATCTCAATTTTGAGAAATCTTCCCGTTCCTCTCTCGGATGAGTCTTTGTTTTATCCTTCTCTCCCTGGCTAAAAGGGGATGCTAAACTGATCAAAATTGCTTTTTGTCTTTTGTGGTCGGTGGTGTCTGTGGCAGGTTTTCTCCCCTGAATGGGCTGCATGCTGTTCAGCCGCACTCTTCTACACTTTGTTATTTAACAGTTGATTCTCATTCTCTTTCTCTATTTTTTGATCAGTACTTGGCAAGAGTGAATTTGTCGATACACAATGAGGTATATTTTCTTTATTATCAAGTAATACTTGAATTTTAGTTAGTTTTCCCAATAGATGGCACTGCTTGGAGAGAAACTATTGAATAAAGTAAGACCGAGTTGCATGTAGAGTTACCAAGAGTTGCGTGTGTTGAGGACCCTTAAGTTCTTCCGGGCTCTTAATCAGCAGTTCAGGAGCTTCTAGTTTGGTACTTTTAGCAAAAGCGTGGAGTGAGAACAGTATCGCAACTATATTGAATAGGTTCTTCAGAAAGGAGGGGACCTCCCTGGGTTAGCAGCTTTTGACAAACGTAATCATGCTTCTTCTATTATTGGCAAGCAGTGTGAGTAATTACAGGGATTGCACATCAGGGTCGCACAGGCTCCAGTTGCCGTTTTCTGCTGTTAGATCGTATCGCAGGAGGGACCCTTAGTTCACCATCAGGATGTGCTGAAATAATTTGCCACGCATCCAGCCAAGTGTCAATTTTTCAGTTGTTTAATAAAATACTGCTCCTGATTGCTACGCCGCTACACCTCTGCAAAAAAACAGCAAAAATATTACATCTGGTTTTGTCATGTCCTTATTGAATTAGGGAGTGAGCGGAAGAGTTGCTCTGTCCCGAAAGACTTACTTTACAACTTACACATTGTCTAGTATCACTTAAATTTGAGTCAGTCATTACACCTATAACGCAGTGTGAATTACCCGGGGCAGTTCCCCCTTACACACACGTGCACGTGCATGTGTGTGCACGCAGGCACTACCTACCCTAACGCACACAAAACCTACACATGTTCGTGCGTGTTCAGCGTCCTGCAGACTGCGGGAGGTGGACTCTGACGTAACGCGTGCAGGCACAGGATACATAAGACTGGAAAGTTGTATTTTTACCAAAAGCAAAGATTTAATCAGTACATCCAGTCATGTAGTACAGCAAGAAATCTAAAATGTGTTTAATTCAGACAATATGCCCGGTGCTCTATAAGCATCTGCAATGTGTTTGTCCTTTCGGACTGGTGTTTCCTTCCAGAATGGTTTTTCATTCCTATCTGCTATCTTTTTCACCTGCTGGCTAGCTGAATAATCTGATTTCATGGATCTTTCAAGTTCAGCCGATATCCTAGAAAGGTGGGCAATTGGCATGATCACTTAATTCTGTCAGAGCCACTCTGTTCTTAACCTGGGAAAACAGAAGCCTTAATTGCATGTAGACATTAAGAAGACAGATATTTATTTCTTTTAGGGATCTGGTTTGCTAAGGAATTCTTTTGAAGTTAGCAAATTAAGTAATGAAGAAATTCAGCAAAGCTTAGGCTGCGTAAGTAGTTTTGAAAGATTTGTAGGTTCAGCAATTAACTTTGTGGTCTTATCCTTTGATAAGTCACTGCCCTCACACGTTCCACCTTGCAGTGCACCTCTCTGAGCCTCTGGGTACTCCACTTTTCCTGTTGTTTGAAAAATGAACAAACACATTTGATGACAGAATCATGTTATTCATCGTGCGTCCTTTGCACTGGCTACCAAAAAAGGGTAGGCTTGTGTTTAATGGCTGTTGCTTATTTTTAAATCCCTTACCAGTGAAGATGTTGGCCATGTATGCAATCCTCCTTGTTGAGATATGTCAAGCTTTCAGATGCTGCGTACTGTTTAAGGCTCTGACTGCTTTGCCTTAAGTGGACAAATGAATTATTGCTGTGATAGATCTTAAAATAACAGCATCTGATTTGATCACAGAGTCCACTTGTCTTAAATATCTTTCTGGTGCTGTTGGCTGTTTGTTCATTATGTTCTTTTACCGTTTCCTTTCTCTTTCTGTTTTGAACTACCCCAGCTGACTGAGTTTGGCTGATATTTAAATGGACTTTCATCCATTTAAATGGGCATCAGGCAGTATCATCACTGGAGTGGAAGTTCGGATACTGTTGTTATTCTGTTACAAGTCTGGTAAATAACCATATGATTTTCTAACAACCCTATGAAGTAATGCCTATTTCTACCCAAAGATGAAGTGACCAGGCAAAATTCAGCTCTGCTAGACTCAGAAGAGACAGACTGCAGTTGCAAAAAGGTGACCACTGCCTCAGTTGTGCTGGGGGTCCGCAGGGCATACGGAAGTTGGAAAGAAAAGTTTATGACATGGAAATATTGTAAATTATTTCATGTCTGCAGTGGTAGTCATCTGCAGGACCTCTGTGGAGTGTGTTGAGAGTCACTCTGTCTCAAAGGCACGTAGTTCACGGTTTGGGGAATTTCCACAACGGACGTTTTTAGACTTCTGCAACACCGGAACTACAGACCTTGCTCTTTCTGCTTTAGATTGAAAGTATCAGGGACAGCACTTGTGACCAGACCTGGTGGACACTGCTTTGAGCATGGTGTTGGACCAGGTGACCTGCAGAGGTGCTCTCCAGCTGATGTGGTTCAATGGTTCTGCGTTACTTAGTTCCACCTCGGCCCTCAAAGCAGTGTTTAAGTTACGGATGGGCTTTGTGGACGTTGTGAAGAGAGGCGAATTTCCCTGTCTCAGACCATGTGGTACTACTGAGGTTGTGGTTGGTCATCCACTTACAAAGAGCAGGCTCAGGTAATTAAGACCAGGAAGCCTACCTAGCTATTAGCATGGTTAATACTGTGTGGTCTTGCACAAGCACTGCTACAGAAATGCACCTTGAAAGTTATAAGCCCTTCCAGACAGGCAGTGGTGTTTCTTGGCAATTTTAACACGGGTGTGTTGAGCAGAACATTCATGATTTCTTCAGAGGTCAAGAAATTCCCCAAGCCAAATCATCTGCTTAAATCTGCGGAAGGACCTTAGAGCAGTACAGCAGTAGGATTTTTTTCACAGATGTTCTCCAGGTGTTATTGGCATGCCCATTTTAGAATAATGGGAAGGATACAAGTACTGTCCATGTCCTTCCTCCTCCCTCTTCTTTGTTATTTCTTCAGCAAAAAAAAAGTTTTGTCTACATTGTTAATTTGAGTTCCACAAACTTTCGTTTTAAACTACAAAGCAGTTCTTCAGTTTCGGGAAGAGAAAAAATACCCTGTGACATTCAAATTGATTATTTGCCAAGTGTGTGTTTAGAAGAGAATAGACATGGCAGAATTAAAAAGGCTGCAACTTTATTAAAGCATTTGTGAACAGTGGTTTAATTAAGCCTGTGCACAAGTGCTTCTTAGAAGATTTTGTCTACCCTGTTGATATCAAAATGAGACCTGAATCTCTATCTCAGTTGCAGGCCAGTGCCTTAACTACAGGTTGCCTTGAAGCCCTTGGACAGGCCCCCAGTTTCTCTCCCTATGTTGAGAAAGGTTTACGATTTATTTAAGATACTCCTGTCCAGTTTTCTGTTCGTTGGAAGAAGTCTGCACATGCAGACACCTACATTGCCACCTCCAAAACTAATCCATGCTGCTTGGTGGAGAGCCAGTTCTGGGTATTCTGGCGTTGTACTGGGATATCGGGCACAGTGAATGTGATCACAGTTTGGGGGATTTCCAGGACATCTGGTACCTGGCAACTATCAGTTCTTACCGCTCATTGTCAGCTTTATTACTAAACAAGATTTAAGATTTAAAATATGTTAGTACAGAAACATTTGCACTAACAGAGCTAACCTACAAAAATAGCAAAATATGTTAAACGTGGATTGTTAAACAGTGTTCAACTGTTGTTAATCATAACAGCTACCAGAGCTCTTCCAAAATCTCAGTTAGCCTGAAGATCTGATTAATCAGCTCCTACAGGACATCCAGGACCAGAGACAACTTACCCAGACCGTTCTTGGGGTTACAGCTTTTCTGCTGCCACCATTAAGGACAGATCCTGCAGTTGCCCAGATCCATTCTTCTGCACAATCTCTTTCTTCTCTGGTGCAGGATGTCGGTCCTCCTCCTCTTTTTCTGTTTATCCACACTTCATTCCCTGTCACCCAGCACTGGGATGTTTTGTGGCAATGTGGGGATGTGGTGGGTTCACCTTGGCTGGCTGTCAGGTGCCCACCCAGCCACTCCATCACACCCCTCCTCAACTGGACAGGGGAGAGAAGATACGACAAAAGGCTCATGGGTCGGGATAAGGATGGGGAGATCACCCAGCAATTACCATCATGGGCAAAACAGACTTGACTCGGGGAAGTTAATTTAATTTATTTATTTGAGCGCGGCGCAGGGGACGGGGAATGGGGGTTGGGGTCAGTCCATCACACGTTGTCTCTGCTGCTCCTTCCTCCTCGCTGTCTTCCCCTGCTCCGGCGTGGGGTCCTCCGCGGACAGGTGCAGGTGGATATCTGCTCCACCTCACAGAAGAAAGACCTGAAATATTAAGCAGGAGGAGCTGCTCAATCAATAATGCTTCTATCTTTTTCTGATAAATTTTATTGGGTTTGCACCATCGCTGATGAGCAAACTGGATTTTTTTTCAGAGAGGCTCTGGTAATGGAGTGGGCAAACGGAGTGGCAAAGCCCAGCAAACAGCTGAAATGGGATTTAGCGTTTGGCAAATAAATACGGGAAGGGTTTGTTAGGATTGTTGTCTGTTTTCATCCTGATGTAATGTTTTGTAGCAAACTCATAAAAACTTCGACAAGAAATGTTGGAAGACTAATCTGTAAGATGGATAATATGTGTGCATCGTGATACAGGGAAGTTTAACAAAAGGAAATTTAAAGGGTGCAGCTATTTTTAAGTACAGCACAATAAGGTCAAAGCCTCCAAAACTAAGTAACGGTTTGAATGAGTGCAGGTTGCAGACGTTGAAATCACTTAATCCTTGTTTTAAAACACATCAAACAAATGGTGTTGGCTAATAAACATTAAAATGGCATCAGGGACCATTTTTAACAGTAACAAAAGCTACGTCCATGTGTTTTTTGGAGGGTTTATTTTTCATATCCCACCCACTAACATAGACACCATAGGTTACATATTCTATAGAAGATATATATTATTCTCCAGATCTTCAGTTATCTCGGGAATTTCTGTTCTGTTATTCAGTCTATAATCTCAATAAGACCCCCAATGTTTGGCCTGTGCCGCCTGAGTTAGAAGATTGCTCCCAATTTTCCAGTTAGGTCAACCAAAAAAATTAAGATATGATAGAGGGTCAGTGGAAGAAATTCATATCAAAACAACTGCTCACCATGTCATTATGACAACCTGCTGTAACAAATGTGCTTCTGTTTTAACTTATGACAATTAATTGCTAAAAGTAATTTAATCTGACAGTGGCAAGATGTTGAAAGACTCGTGAAGATGTCATAAAAGCGACCTTTCTGCCCATGTGCAACCAAAAGCCATTTTTAACAAGGAACCTCAAAAACAGTACAACTTCTTTTGTACTTTGTTAATTAGTTATTGATTTGAAACAATGCTCTGCCAAATATTGTCAGATTAGCTAGACGCCAGCAAGGTCACGGTGTGACAGTCTAGTCCTGATAATCTTATGGTATATAAGAATTCTTTTTCCTCTGAACCTTTTGTTCCGATATCCTGAGAATTACATTTCCTGGCTTTAGCATTTGTGTTAATTTAAAACACAGCCTGTCTGTTATGTAGTTGGATGTTTTGAGTTGTTAAAAAATGACACCACGTTAGGAGAAAATTGCTGGTGATCTCATGTCTCACGATCGGCGGCGATGCAACGCCAACGCCCGCGCTCCTCTGCGCGGAAGAGAGCCGGCGCGCGGGCGTCGCAGGGTTCGGGCCAGAGGTAAAGCGGGCAGGTCCTGAGGTGGTTGAGCGACTCATCAGGACTAAAGATCATTTCCTGGCTTACATTAGTGTGAAACAAAAATAACGGAGGTGGGTCTGGACGGGAAAACCCAGAAGCAGAGTTAAGCTTGAGTAGCTCAACGTTCGGCTTTTCAAATTATTGAGAACCAACAGAAAACGCAAATCTGAATTTCAGATTGTGTTTGTCATCTGTTTAGGTACCTATTTTATAAGCTAATGGCAGTTACTTCAAATACTATTAATTATAGTATGCTACATATAAAGGCACTTCAGCAAATCTTTTTAACTGTACATTAAATAAGTAGTATATCAGTTTACTTAAAGCACAGAGCACTTTGCTCTCTATTAGGAGAAATCAAATAGCTTTGAGCCTGTTAAATCCTTCTTTCACTTAAATAACTGCTCTTGAGTGTATGTAATAAATAGAGACAGAGACGTCAAGAAGAAAAATACAGGGCGAAGCTGTTCTATTTAGTTTAACTTGTGTAAGAGATATAAACTCTGCAACAGAGACTTTACAGCTGAGCTTTGTTCTGAAACCATAGCTGTTAATGAAAATACTAAGTTGTTGTTTTACTTAAATGTGTTGAAGTTTGTTAGATTCATTGTTTCCTGTGGTGGGGAAATCTGCATTTTTCTTGGCCAAAATGCTATTTTTCTTGCAATAGCATGGTTAAAAAAAAAGTCTGTTTCTCATTACAACATATAAACAGATTGAAAGAACTGGAAAGTAAAATAGTCTTTAAGTACTTTAGGAAATAGAAAAATAACACTTCTGCATGACTTCCATTAGGAGTTTTTGAATGCTTCAGATGCATTTGTTTCAAAAGAAATTGTTTTTAGTGTTTAGAAAAACGCATGTTATCATTTGAACAACTGGCATGATCTCTCTTTGTGTCTCATGAATATAATTCTTTTTGTAAAAGTATTGTATTCATTTTTGTTTACTTGTCCCCAGAATTAATGTATTAATTGCCAGAAACATGACTGGTAGGGAAGACAGCTGCGAAGATACAACCTGATGGTTTGTTTTAGAAATGCTCTTTTGTTCCCATAATTTGATCACACAAAAGGCCATCTTTGGTGATGTTTGTTACGTTAGGCAGAAATACGTTGTGGGCAGAATCGTGATCCCTGAGATTAAGTAATTTGGAAAGAAAAAAGTATGAGGAGACGTAAAAAAGATGCATGTAAAATGTAGGGATGCGTACCAGTAGTATTGTATTGAAATGCAACTGCCCCAGTCTTCGGGTATTTTTACCAATTGGAGTCTCGTTGGCTAAACCACTCCAGTTGTTATTTAAATTAGAATATGGAAGTCCATACCATGCTTGGAGCACCATGGCACGGGGATTTTCACGTGAACTGCGCAGGTATTTGTCAGTAGTCATGGCACGACTGTGTAGACAGGACTGGTCTGAGGAATTGTTATTACACCTCCGGTCTGACGAGTTTCCCCGCGCAGGATTTCCAAGCTCTTTGCCAGAAGATGCTGTTTCAAATTCAGGCTTCCTTCACCTGGAACCCTGCAAGTTATATGGAAAGGGGAAAAAAATATCAAAAAAGCAAAAATCCAAAAGTCTTTCGGAGAGCTAGAAGGGAGATTAGTTATTTTTTTCTGAAGTAAAACTTCCTTTGATTCATTTCCCTCCTTCCTCCTATTCTCTTCTCCTGCACCTCTTTCCTCTCGGTGAGTCAGCAATGTTCTTGTCCCCAGACTAAAAAAGACAAATGTCATATTTGTGTTTATTTACATTCTTGTCTTAATGATAAAAAATTAGCTTAGGTGGCTCCAACCGTGTCTGTCCATTTGGAAACAATATAAACAAAAAGGATACTGCTGATATTCAGGGGCAAGATCTGTTTTGAAGGAAGGCTTTTAACTATTTACCCTTCAGCTCAATCGGGACCAATTGGCCACAAAAAAAAAAAAAACAACCAGTCATTTAAAATACAACCCCCAAGCTTTTGCTGGGGATGATAATTAAGAGCCACTGAGAAACTGATTTTGTCTGAATTTTTCTTCTGTTCGGTCTCCTTTCCTGCACTTTACCAGAAGACGGTTGGGTGGTGATGACAGGAGATGCCAGACTCCAGCAGAAGTCGTAACAGGAAAATCCAGGCTGGAACAACAGCCTGACAAAGTTGTCTTACCCTGGCTGACAAGCAGATACTTTAACCAGGGAGATGATGCTATGATACCTTTTGAGACTTAATTAATTTAGCCTGAGATCTGAGTTTTACTTTATAGACAGCAAACCCCTTCAAGTTACAAAGTGCCTTGAATTTCCTAATAAAAAGCTGAAGAAATAGGAAGGGCATTTGTACACAGCAACCTCGCAGCAGAGAATATTCACCCTGCAATAAGGCTGGGTCTTTGCTGCCTGGAGTTGTTGCAGATTGAACAACACGGGTAACGTTTGCTGCGTTCTTTGTTTATTTTTGCACGGATCCGCAGCCACGTTTGCTGCGTTCTGTGTTTATTTGTCCTGGTTTCGGCTGGGATGGAGTTGATTTTCTTCCTATGAACTGGTACAGTGCTGTGGTTTGGATGTCGTGTGAGAATGATGTTGATGACACACTGATGTTTTGGTTGTTGCTGGGTAATGTTTACACTAGTCAAGGACTTTTCGTCTTCCCGTGCCCTGCCAGGTGTGCAGGGGGCTGGGAGGGAGCGTGGCCACGATGGCTGGCCCAGCTGGCCAATGGGCTATTCCATACCATATGACGTCATGCTCAGCATATAAGGCTGGGCGAAGAAGAAGGAGGGGGGGACGTTCGGAGTGATGGCGTTTGTCTTCCCAAGTCCCCGTTACGCGTGATGGAGCCCTGCTGTCCTGGGGATGGCTGAACACCCGCCTGCCCATGGGAAGCGGTGAATGGATTCCTTGTTCTGCTTTGCTTGTGCGCGGCTTTTGCTTTACCTGTTAAACTGTCTTTATCTCAACCCACGAGTTCTCTCACTTTTACCCTTCTGATTCTCTCCCCCATCCCACCTGGGGGGAGTGAGCGAGCGGCTGGGTGGTGCTCAGCGGCCGGCTGGGGTTAAACCACGACATTATTTTTGCATGAATCCGCAGCCACGCTCACCGTGCTCGACTTTCAGTTCAAATGCAAATCTAAGACATTTCACCTGCAACGCAAACCTTTTAAAAAGGCTCGTGTATTCATGTCGCATCTGCGAGGTCCTGACACGGCGGCGCTCTGAAGACCTCCTGCGAAGACCTACGTTTGCCAAAACTGAAATGTGGTATTAGGTCAGCGATGCATTAATGCAGCTGAGACCACTGGCACCTCTGTGAAGAACAGCTGTGGGCGCTGACGACGTCAGTCCGTGGTTTCAGGCCATTGTTTGCTTGTTGAAATACTATAAATGAGGGCTTGGAGGCAGGTCCCGTGGCTGGGAGGGTGGAAAGAGGGTTTTGATTTCCAGGGTCAGCTTGTTCCTCCCTCAGCTAAGGTGGTTGGAGCACTTCGGAGGCAGGAGGAGAGAGTGGTTTTGGGGGTTTTTTTGATTCAGAAGTAGCTCTAGGTTATTGGTCGGGAACTGTATTAGTTGAGGGCTTAGCTGGGAAAACTCTTGTATGGCTTGGAGTTGCTTCGTTTTTTCTCTTGTGTGCAATAAAGCTGGATATAAAGGCGAAAAGTAACTCCCTCCTGCTGCCCCAGGGGAGGTTAGGCTCCGAGCTCCCTCCATTCCCACATACATACAGCACAGCTCTGAATTTTATTTCCTGACCACCATCACCAGGGAAAGCCCAGCTCGCGTCTGGAGTGGGAAAAGTGGGACAGGATCCGCAGTCGTCCTGGATGGTAATTGCGGTGGGAGCTGGGGAGAACAGGGGCCCCGGGGAGGAGCCAAAATACGAAATGTAAAAAACCTGGCTAGACAGTGTCAGCCCTGCGTTAGCTGAAACTTGTCATTTTAAAACTAATCTCAGCAGTCGTGCCGTAGCAAAGCGTGGGTATCGCTGCCTCCTCCCAAGCCAGCCCTTCATCCCCTTTGCACTGATGGTGACAGTTTAAATATTATCTCAGTCTGCCACATGCATTTTTGTTTTACATCTTTTATTTGGCCATAAGATATGCCAGATATTGCACATTTCACGTAATACTTACTCGTTTAGCAGGTCTGTCGAGATTCCCTGCTTTCTTGATAAATTGTCGTGAGTTTTGGAGGTGGGACTACTCTCTAACTTAATACAAAGTGTATTTAACTGCAATACAAAAGACTTCTGGTCTTCCTTTCTGCTGCTGACTGTATACACACAACATCTTTATTACTAGGGCTTCATAAGCAATATTGGGAACACTTCCATCACTGGCCCACTTCACAAATAAAATAGGCACAAGAAATTACACAGAATCACCTCAAATAGATCTGGGAATAAGTCTGAGATCTGTAATATGAAAAATGCAACCTTAAGTCACTTTGCCATATTGCTTTCCGAAGGCATGTGCCAAATAATAACCTTGGCTATGCTATTTATATCTGCGACTCCACAAATGACCAGACTTAGCTATTGTGATACCGGGTCTCTCCTTCTCTCTCAGAAGCAGCTGCTACCTGCTGCCAGAGAATATATCTTGCCCCCGTCTCGGAAAGCGCCCTTAAAAAAATAATATAGTCTTTTTATTTCCCCAATTATTCCTGCGAGATAAGTGGAAGAGGCTGGCGTTTTTACATCCGAAGGCTCTTGCTTTAATCCCTGCTAAGGTCATAAGTAAGAAAAAATACAATGTGACTGTTTCTGAATGCATATGAACGCAGTTGCTGAATAAAATAACATCACTCACTCACCAGTAATGCATTTACATTATTTTAGTGTGAACCTTTGCAGATTCGATGCTCTGTGTTTCCATAGAGCTACAGCAGACGTTGGTGACCATGAACCCACTCTGCCACCTGCACAGCTGATCGAATCCCGCTGCGTTTTGTTGTTTTAATGCGGCAAAGTATGCATATAAAAGCCGTACAGAGCCCGTAGAAGAAGGGAGGAAAGAAGTGTGTCCTCCATTCAAATTTTCAAGGTCGAAGCATCAGTTGTCTATGATTTTCTCTCTTCCCCTCTTGTTTTCTCCCAAGTTGTCTCTTTCTCACTCGACACAGGGCGCAACAACGAGAATAACTCCCTTGACCCGCTGCCCAGTCTTTGTTGTCCTTGCGTCCCAGTGCTCCTAGCAGGACCTGCTAAAACGGATTTCAGATGCGGGTTGTCAGATTTAAGAGTTGTTACAGATGTGCCTCCACCGTCACTTTTGCTCCCGTGTCTTCTCCTCCAGTCACGGCTGCTTTGCCGCTGAGACGATCCTGACGTCGTTACCCTCATCTGCTCTCTTCTGCAGCCTCCTTTTGTCTTCTTTCACACAGCTGGGCTCGCCCCGGCGCAGAAGGCAGTCCATCGCCATCCCTCCTGAAAATCCAGTTATTTAAGAGTTCTGCAAGAGCCAACCCATCTTCCTGTACGCGTATCTCCGTATAGGTAGCATACAGACTAGTGTTGCCCGTTTCAGTAGGTAAAGCAGAAATACAATTCCTGCTGTTGGTAAAATGTCCTGCTGCCTCCCAGGATCACCTCTCGGGCTGGAGTAGGAAACTTTGCAGAAACGATGGTTCTATGATTCTTTGAAATATCTGTGCAAGAGTTTTCTCAACTCTGTAATTAAAACGGTAAAAAAAGATTTTCAGGTAGATGGGATGCTTCCTAATACACTGGAATTTTCTCCATTAAAGATGAAATCTTGCTAAATGGCCTGAGCTAGACACCTTAAAGTCTTGTCTTCTGGTACTCATGCTGCAGAAAAATATTAATACGAGATCTTTGCTTCCACTTTTTTCCTGTTTTCAGCTTCTATCCTTTCCTTACTTTCCTCCTCTCTGGTTGTAATACCATAGCTGCTGTCTTTGGGGGAAAAAAATCACATGCTGGCTGGTTTTTTGGCTTCTGTTCCCACTTTGTTGCCTTCAGAGTCTCTCAGACTTCGTCCTGCACTAAAGTCTTGGAGTGGCTCTGGTGATAATAAACCATCATATGGTTTCATTATGTTCCACCGTAATAAAACAGTTTTTGTCTCATGTAAGGCAAATATTTGCAGAAGGAGTGAGGAAAACGCAGCAGGTGATGAGCATCATTCAGTACTCGTGAGGCTGGTGGGGGAGGAAGAAGAGGGGGCAGCTGCTGGGAAAGGGTCATGCCAGAACAGGGGGTGCTGCAGCAGAAGGGCTCGATATCACCTTGGTTTTTTAATTTGAGGGTTGTGAAAGGAGGGAAAGTGTATAAAGGGGAGTAAAGTGTAAACGCAAGCACAGAGAAGGCAGTGCGGTGATGGGAGGAGATGAGGAGGAGGCAAGACAGGGTATTTCCAGGGGTGGCAAACCCCAAGTGCCCATCTCTGGGCTACTGAGTTCTTCAAAGGACTGAAGAGTTGCTTTTAACTGCACTGGTATTAAAGCAAGTGACAGAGTTTCTCTTGACTTATTGGGTACTAATTAGGCCAGAGCTTCACAAATCCTGCCATGGCAGGAGCAGGGATTAAAATCTTCCCCGTTCATTTGTGTTCAACATTTGCCACCCATGCCTTCTGATTTCTGTATACACGTACATACATATACATGGGTACGTATATTAACTTGCTTTTGAAAGTGTTGCTTTCTAGAAGATTTCCAGTGAAATCCATTTATTTTTTACTGCATCCATTACCTAAGAGTGCTGCAAAATGGGATGGTGGTGTGAGTCAGGTTATGATAATCAAGAACTGCATACCGGCAGGGAACAAACTGTATCCCTTTGCTGTTCATTTCAGGCCTTCAAACATACGATTTTCTTTTAGTAAAGCAGAGTTTTCTGTACAGAAAAATATATCTTTTATTGTACAGAAGATACCAGTATTAGCCAGTTGCCAACAAAAACACGATTTCATCCTGGATTGTTTCGGTGACAGACTGCTACTTCTAGGTTATGTTTTTGTATTGGGTTCCTTACGTTATATGTTAATTTTAATTTAATGATTTTTTGGAATGGCTGGGGGAATTGCAGAAGTTTGCCTGCCCCAGGGCTGACAAAGGCAATGGGACGGGTGGGACACAACGGCAAAGGTCCCGCTGGTGGGGACGGATCTGACGTCTCCAGGGAAGGAGACCTGAGCCGCCTCCATCTCTGCCTCCCAGCCAGCGTGCAGTTCTGTTCTCCCGTATTTAACACATGTACCATACTTGTTTACAGTAGCTCATCGAGCTAGAAGGAGAAATTGTTTTGCTGTGATAAGCGGTAATTATAGAAACCACCTTCAAGTAAATTGTTAAAAAGCTATTCAGTTGTATGGCATATTTCCCTATTTGTATGCATTTCGCTTTTCACTTGTCGCAGAAAAATGTGATTCCAACGCCTTAATTTAAAAAAAAAAAACAAAGCAAAAGGAGAGAGCTGTCACTGGAGCTTAAAACTAATTTGATTTTCTTGATTTTATTTTTTTGAGTTTTGATGAATTAGAAGTTTAAGATAGGACATGATCTGCTCTGCCCCCGTAAAGTCTATAGTAGTTCAAGGCCTCCAGTTCTTGCCCCGTCTGTAACTTTCCAGCAACAGGTTACTTAAAAAAACCAAAACAACAACAACAAAAAAGTAAAATTTGGCATTGAAGCAGGAAATATGTGAACCTGTCACAGTAAGCAGTCTCAAAGGGCAAGCTGCTTTGCAGGAGCTAATTAACCTTAGGAAATAATTACACAAATATGCAAATGTTGTTTAGATAATTCCATGTGTTATCAACTCAGGTAGTCCATCATAACTGCAGACCTTGCAATGTCTAGATGTTAGAATCTGGCATAGTTGATAAGGCTTCGGTTGCTGCATCACTTCAGCTTGGTATTTAACAATGAATGACTATGATATTACATTAGTAAATTCAGCCTGTTTTTTGAATGCAACAGAACGTAACACCATATTCACTGTGTGCACGCTGCTTATCTGCGTATTCCTAATGGCTCCAGCTATTAAAATGTTATATACCTCTCAACTCCTAACGCTAGCAATGTCGAAAAAAATTACAGACCGAAATCTGTGGTCTCTTATTCCGCTTTTTTGCCCAATGGATGACCCGAGAATTTACCCACAATCATTTTGGGTTTTCAGGGACTTAAAAACTATTACAGAGAGAATTTTAAATCTGCAAGCCAGTTTTCTCAAAGCAAAACCTCTTATTAAAACGAGATGAGGAGCAGAATTTCATACAAGCGTGTTTCTGTTAGTGTTGCATAGACCCCGAGACAACGTAGTGATGGGCTGCCATTCTTGGTGTGAGGTCCCCCTAAAACTAAGCCCAGCTGGTCTAGGCTGGAGCAGCCCAGGTCATCCCTAACCCATGCCAGGACTTGAGTCTAGGCTGAGCAGATCGGCGACCGGCAACCTCTTCCCTACCACACGCTGCTGCTTCAAGCAGCTGTAGGAGAGGTTCTGGCCCTGGGATATTAAATGGCTTCATATACATGAGAAACACAAATTCAGATTATTTTCGTAGACTGTACTATTAAAATAGTTGATTAAACTTTTGATATTAAAATGGAAAGTTCCATATTAACAATTCATTATCATTTTCTGAGCAATCACTATTTTGGTTTAAAAACTGAGGCACTTTTTACAAATAGTTAAGAGATAGTGTTTAAAAAATACTGAAAAAAAAAGAAGTATTTTATCACTAGAAAAAGGAATCTTCTTAAACCAGTATTTGTGAATACTCGTCTCTTCCACGTAAAATAAAATTTAATTCTATTTGCAAATGCTTGATGATAATTTCTCATTCAAAAGGAGCATGTCCGTGTGGCAAGAGCATGTTTTTGATTAGCCCCTTGCAGCTGTCATTGACTGAATCAGCACCTAATATCTGGCTATTCTATATTATATTCTATACTACTTTTATGGATGCCCCTTTTATAGCAGGTTCCAGGAATGTGTGCCTCCTCTAGCATTCAGGAAGAGGAATAAATATAGCATCATCTAAAATACCTCGGCAATACTTGTGTTAAATGATTTTAACCACCTTTATCTCCAAGGCAATCTTCAGTGGGATTTGCTGCATGCAAGTATGACAGGTGTTCAATATCTGATAATCTCCGTAGCATTGGTAGCCACTGGTGGCAAATGAGGTATATTCGCTCTATTTTTATCAGTGAGAAGGAACTAAAGTACAATAGTTATTAGGAAAAACACAGGGACGTCTTTTCATTTATTAGTGAATTAAGGGGTTAATCTTTCGGGTAGTATTGCATTAAAACCGGAGGCAGGTGAGGTTTTGCGTGATGGGAGCGCGGCGAGGGTTGTCCCTTCTCTGCTGGGAGCCTCCGCTCCGTCCCCCACCCGGAGCTGGGGTGCAGGAGCAGAGTCGGGAGGTCCCTGGTCTGCAGCCACCCCACAATTACCTGGTTTGGGGTTACTTTGCATTGGTTAAGCATGGAGGCCTTTTCACATAACACGGTTCTCTTTTTTTTTTTTTTTTTTTCCTTTTATTTCTAATTATATATGTTGAGGGGGGAAGATTTTCAGAGGGATGAAGACCCACAGCTATGACTTCCACACCTCCAAAAAATCAGACTGCTTATTTAGACACAGAGTTACCGGTTACAGATGACCAGCTTTCACCAGCTGGAAATTAAAGTTCATCTTCCCAGCACCTTTCCCTCTCAGCCTGTGTCACAAATGAGAATGCATTCAGCCTCAGCTGCCTTCAGAGGTGTATAGCGCGATTTCTCCATTCCTTTCTCTACAATCATAGAGGTAATTATGTAAAGCGTGGCCAAGAGGCCCCCGCTTTATCAAATAATTTAACAAGGTGGTGTACAAGTGCATTGTATTTAGCTGCAATGAAAAGAAGGAAAGCAACAGCTGCCCGAAACTGTCACCTTTCACACCAAAACTGCAGCGTGCAGCCTCATAATTCAAGCCAGGCCAGGCAGAGGAGGTTAATCCCTTGGTCCTCACGGACCCAGCACAATTCCAAATCCTAAGGAGACTGGCCAAATTCTGCAGTCGGCAGTGCCCGCTCCCGCAGCCAGATGTTTCTTGTACGGACACAGCGCTGGTTTATTCTCCATACAAGTTGTTTAAAATACAGGTTTGTTACGAGTGGAAAAAATAAGCAGATGCTCTGAAGAAAGAGCTTTTCTTCTAAACATACACGACTCCTCCGAACTCCTTCTCGCACATATGTGCGTTTCTTACCTTGTTTAGGGTTTAGCAGAGCATGTACAGCAATACAGTTTATCCTGACATTTTCTGGGTTTTTTTCACCGGTAACAAAGGAAACTGTAGTTACAGTCTATATCTAACTCGTTCTAGCTCATTTCTTTTTGCTTTTATAAAATCCTATTGAGTCTTTGTGCTGGACTGTGAAGCTCTGCAGTTAATGATTTGGTTTACTAGACCACTGGTTATGCTTTAATTGGTGGAAGGCTTTTCGGGCTGAGTTTCTGAATCCTTCAGAAGCTTCTTGCTGCTGTGTTAGTCTTCTGGAAGCCCTAAAATTGTGTGCTTTCCCCATCAGCATGTAGAATAATAAATACAAAATACCTGAAAACGCAATATTAGCCAGAAACAACCTCTTCTTTTTGTCAGAACCTTAAACCAGGCTTATGTACCTGTACAAAAATTGCTGTTATAAGAAAAATGTTATTATTTAAAAAAAAAATCTTCTGAATTTTTAACTAAAATAAATCTTTTAGTTAGTCATTTTAAAACCCTCCTGGTGTTTTAATGTGCCTTTTCCATATGTATCTTAATTAGAGTACATCACTTTTCCCTGGGAAACTCCAGTTCAAGTTGTCCTTCAGCTTTATCTTAATAACTGGTCTGTCAATCATATTTTCTTTATGAAATTTCTTTTGAAAAACTTCCCTCTTTCCTCACAAAGGGAGGAGTCTTTACCTCCTTTACCTATCTCTACAATCAAATTTCAAAACACGGTTGAAAGAAAATAAGCCCTTTCTCACACTGAGGTGGTTTACAATAGTGGATACATAATTAGTTAAAACTGTGTTCTGTCATAATCAATCAAGAGCAGAATCTGTCCAGGAGTAAGAAGAATACTTTCAGTGGTTTTGGCAAATTTATCAAATTTGTTTTAATCGCTGCTACCTTAGAGAAAAAAAATTTAAAAGCACATAATTGTTTTAAAAGCTTTGGGTCCAGATCCATAAAGGTTTGTAGCCATCTCACTCTTATTTAGGAAACTGGGCATGAGAATAAAAGTAATAGCCTCCACGTTATTTAGTTGTCTGTCCTCCCATTGATTTTAGACACTCGTAAGAACTTAAATTCCCAAAACTGCATTTCAGAATGGGACTAGGACCTAAATCACTTCAGTGTTCTCGGTAAAGTTACAGTAATTCACACTACGTAATTAGCATCTTCTCATTGCCAGTGGCTTTTGCTGGTTTGCGCTTTCTTTTCCCCAAGGAACTGAGGCTTTTGTGGTCCGCGTCTGGGTCACCTCGGGGTATGAAGTTGTTGGCGGAGCAGAGCGAAGGGGAAAGGGATGCAAATCGTAGGAAATGACGTGACCTTGACCGATCAGCTCTCTCCGGCACGGGAGAGCCTGGAAAGCGCCTGCGGTGTTGTGCTGGAGAGGTGTGAAGTCCTGGTGGGGCTGGGGAGCTAGCAGAGCCTCTTACCTTGTCACCTGAGACCGGACAGATTGGTAGTTACGACACGGACAACCTGAGAAGTAAATAAATATAGAGGGGTACAGGGCTGTCCAAGAGCCTCTGAGGTAGAGGTGAGAGCGCACAACCCCAACATTTGAGGAGGGTGCCCTAAAACCAGTGTAAATCATCCCAAAGCCTTTGGTGACTCTTAGGTTGACTGGCGTTCACAAATTCTTCTTCAATAATAAGACCAAGCGCTCCCCGAACTACCAGAGACCCCAAAGCAATGGCGAATGTGTTAGCAGTCACAAGGTGTAGACTGGTGTAGATAAGGTGCTTAGGGACATGGTTTAATGGGCATGGGGGTGTTGAGTTGATGGTTGGACTTGATGATCTTAGAGATCTTTTCCAACCTTAATGATTCTGTGATTCTATGATTCTGTCTGGGCTGTATCTCATAGTCTGCAGCTGCAAAAAGTAGCATTTAAAAGAGTAGTTGCAAAGACTGTCATTTTAATCTTTGGCAGGTTTCCGTTGGCCCACAATATGAAAAAATTGTAAAGACTGAAATTATATTTATATTGTTCCTACTTGTTTTTATTTGTTTTATCAGACTAAGGCTTAACTGCTTTAAACAAACCATCAGTGAACAAACATTTGACAAAGAGTTGTCAAAAGAATGAAAATCAGAGCAGTGGCTCATAATTTATTTGAATGCCTCTGTTTAGCTGAATTGCCATCATGGTATTTAGACAAAATTTTGCAGATGCATAATTTTTGTTGTATTTATTAAAATAAGCCAAATAAAGCAACAGTTTTACTGCCTTTAAATTACAATCTTGAATTTCTTTTATTTAGACAAATGAATCTGTTCTTTCTTTTGACACGAGAGTATATTCATTTGAGGTTTGTTTTAACAAAACATTTTAACATATAGGAACACGCTGCTTTTAGACAGAATTGCCAGTTTTTAAAAGGTAATTGTCGCAAACGTAATTTCTTCCTGCAGGATAATGGATCTCCAGAAGAACATGCAATTTATGTGTGGGACCATTTTATTTCCCAGTCAGCGGCAGAGAACGTGTTTTTTGTTGCTCACAGTTATGGTGGACTTGCCTTTGTAGAGTTGGTAAGTGTGACTTCTCCATTGCCTTCTTTCCTAAAGTCTTTCACAGATTTTTTAAATTCTTTGTGATCACCTTCTTGAAAGCAGCCACTTATGAACAACTTTGAACGAATGGTCAGATACAATCTGTGAGGTTTTCTTTGCGACTGGAAGGTCACTACCTTTCTCTCTGTTTTTGAGTTAGACAATAAGGTCCCAAGTGTGCACAAACCTGAAAGACTGTGGGAAAACAAAATGCATTGGATCCTCCTTGTCCAGGCTACGTGCCGAAAGGCAGCACTCAATGAGTTTCTGCTCTGGGGCAGAAGGACTGGAGGTGAAGACTGAGAACATGTAAGAACAGTTTTAAAGCAAAGTCACATTAACAAATGCACCTTTTTGTGTATAGATTGCAGCTGAACATGAGGGGAAATTTGGGGGTTTTACCCAATTTTGCAGTTTTTCCAGAAGGGTCTGCAGAAGTTGCTTTGAAGACTTTTTTGCCATTTATTAGGCTCTGGGTAAATCCTGCAGTGATGTAAGGTGGGGAGGACTCTGCTCAGTGTAAAGCTGCCGTACGGCTGGTGCTGGGACTGCTGAATATCCAGTTTGTCTGTCTTTCACCCTTTTCTCTAAAGGCAAATTTGTTGACCCCATCTGATCTACGAAGTTGCCTGTTGAACTTGTATACCATTCTTTGAGTGTAGCTATAGTCTCATCACTTAATTGTGAAATGCTGATGCAATCAGGATGTGTTTTATGGAAGAAAACTGGAAAAAAAAAAAAGTCCTGTTTATTGTGGAAATGTAAATTGCAGAACACTGCAATTCGTTTCAGTAGACACAGGAATCAGCAAACCTATATGTACATCTTTTTGTCTATAACACATTAAATGACAAGACATTAGTTTAGTCTAACAGAAAGTTAGTAAAAGTGGTTCCTGCCTGAACATAAGATGAATGCCTTCGTTAAGAAAAAGCATGCATGAGTGTTTTGGTTTTAATCTTGTGCTGCTCTAAGTAGCAAGAAGAATCCAGAGCAGGACCACTTGTATTATTTTAAGAACTTAAGATTTTTGTTAACCCTTTTCATTTGTAGAAATTAAGGCCATTTTGATTTCCACTGTGCTTCTGGAAGAGTATTTTTAAAATATGTATGACATCTATAGATTTGAGACTTGATAACAGTTCAGCTGATCATTTTCCACAGGTATTTTATTACCAGGTCAATAAATAGTCTCAAAACTACATTTTTAAGAGACCAAATTAGTCAAGATGAATAATTTCTTCTGTAACCACAACTTCAGGCAAGAAACGGGTTGCATTGCTCCTCCAATGCGGTGAAGGGTAGGGAGCATCTCTTCTGCCCTGGCTCTCCTGAGCTGTGATTTTCAGCTGCCCTGTGTTTCAGCCCAAGTAATTCTGTTGTGTCTCATCTGTCCCAAGTGAAGCCTTAGCAGAATTTCTCTAGGTTTTGGAAAGCCACGTTGTTTGGGTTGCCTGCAGATACATATGCTTAGCACAGGGCAGGAATAAAAGTCGACTGGAGACTTTTCTCAGTGTTTCCTAAACAAAGTGCTTATTCGAAGGAGGCTTGGAGAGTTTTTCCACCACATTTCAGTCAATGGCTTGAAGTGGCATGGGTAACAGATGACCAACGTGTCATTCCCATTTTGCCTGTTTCTCTTGTCGCGCTGGTGGATATTTCTTCACTTTTGTTCTACTTTAATATGAAGCACACAGATGTTTCAGAACAAGACTTGACTTCTGACCCTGGGGCTTCCAGGGTCAGGGTGCTCAGGGCCTGTGAAATTATCACAAGCTGAGCTAAAGTTTTTATCCATCGCAGGAAGCAACCAGTAAGTAAGAAGTTTAAAAGGAGCTTTGTCAGAGAGACAAGATGGTCTCAGTAAGGGTCAGCTTCTGTAGTCTGCTGTCTCTGCAGGAGATGCATGCCTGAGAGGAAGAATATAATATATAACCATTGGCACACCACATATCTGTCATGCAAAACTAGACCTGAGGAGTATATTTAATGTAGCCCGATTGTTTTTTAAAAAAATCGAAGGATATTAACACCTGGTTTTGGTAGAGGTGGTTTGATATCTGAGCTCCACTGAAAGCAGTTTAATTAAATAATGCATACACTGAAGGAGACATCATTGAAATAAACCCTGAACTATTTTATCACAATATTAATTGGTAAGATTTTATTTTGTTATGATCTCCTTTCTCTTCGACTTTATATCCATATGGCACTTAGTAATTGCAAAGAGCTCAAAAAAAAAGAAACGGAGCAGCTGATGGGCAATTACTGTCTTATGACAAATACATATTTGATCACTTCACTTTCTTTCCTGCTTTGTGTGGGGGAGATAATGAGGGTGATAGAGCAGCTACGCCGCACAGCAACCGTACCACCTCTACACTTGCTGCGCGAGAATTTTGGGTCAACCGATTCACAAAATTGTAGGTTACAGTCGGTCACGGAGACCTGTTGCGCAGCTGCTCCTTCTGCATCCGTGCCTCTTGCGGGAGAGCGGCGTGAAGCATGTGGCTTTAATTTGGAGTGAAGGTTTCTGCCTGGGCCCTCTGCGTTTTATTGTGCCCGCAGGGAAAAGGAAAACAAGCAGAAAAGTCCAAAAACATTTGCGTTTTCAATGAATATCTTCTAAATTCACTCTGCACGTTCAGGGCTGCGAGGTCTGTCCCGATCGCTTGCGATCGTCGCGGTCACAGAGATCCCCAGCTCGTCACTTCGTCACGGTGCACGGCTCTCGATGAAAACCCAACGCTCCGGCGTTAGGCAGAGAAACCCAAGGAAACCTGATATTAAGCAAAGACTCGTTCGTGGCCGCTCCGTCACGTGGGAAGAGCTGCTGCTCTCCCGGCGCGGCGCGGGGAAGCCTTCAGCCTCGCGGGGCAGACGCCCCTTTGTTTGCCAAAGGAGCTGGCGTAGGAAAGCTCTGCCTCCTCCCTTTGCTCCGCAGGTTTCTGAAGTCCAGTGCACACATTTCGGGGGGAAACTCAAAGGGAAAAGAGAGCAAATACCACCAAATCGGTGTAAAAGGAGGAGCGTTTTTGTTTACAAACCTTTGGTGGCCTAAACCTGGTCTTCATTCCAAATTTCTCACCATAAAAATCAGGGTATGGTTTGGAAGTCCTTCATTAAACAAACCCGTAAAACTGGGCTGCAATTTTCAAATACATGCCACAGCATCTAACATTTTTATTGGTCTTTGCGGCTTTTTAATCTACATTTCTGCATGTCTGTGATTGCGAGATGTTAAGAAAAACAGGGTGAGTCTGTAATATCGTGCTTGAATGCACAGAAACTGTTACCCAGTTACTGCAACATAGGCACACAATTTCTGTACCTTGCTGGGTCATAGATTACTAGGGGAATAATTGAAAGTGATTGAACATGTGTGGGAAGTAAAGTTCCACCAATAAATGTAATTAGTTGCATTGTTTATAGCTTGAATTACAAATGCTAATCATAAACCATATGCTAAAACATATCTTAATATTTAGTAATTAAAACTTTGTGTAATTGTGGTTTGAAATTAAATGTGCATCTAATAATATCTACACGTAAATTACTTTTTGAATACACAGCACTAAAAATAGTTGCTGGGTCACTGTGTTCTGCTAATTACCGATTTTGAAAAACTCAAGCCATGATTCATGAACACATCTCAGCGTCTTACTGCTGTTATCCCTTACACAGTGTAGTCGGGAATTTATTTTCAGAAGCAGCTTGCTGTAGTTGACGGCAAATTGTGGAACTTTCCCAACTCCTAGCTTATAATAATTTTATGAAATTTAAGAGAAAGTGAGAATTTCAAGTTGATGGAGTCAGTTTTATATTTAGTTTACAGAAAATAAGTTTCTGGTACAACGCCTCCTTTGAGTTTTTCTGCCAGATTTTGTGGGTTTACAATTATTTTGCTTTAAAAAGAATGTTTTCCCTTGTCATTGCCTGAATGAAAGACCCACACGGGAGAAAAGATGTATTTTGCCCCAGTGCCTACGTGAGAGCTGTGGCCATCCCCTGCAGATCTATTGCAGCATCAGGGCTGGCTGCACGTAGAGGGGACGGAAAGGGTGGTCCTCGGATGCCGGGCAACGTGTAAAACTAGCCGTGTCCATCATTGGAAAAAACACATGACAACTACTCATTTCGGAATCACAAGAGGAATTGTTAAATCCAAGCTTTCAAAATTGTCAATTAGGTATTCAGTATATTGAGATTTTAAAAAAAAAAAAAAAAGATTTCATGGAAGATTTCTCCTGTCTGTCTCCTATATTCCCGAGATCTCAGGCTTTGCATTTTCAAGGGTTTCCTCAGCACCTTATGAACCTGAAGTGTAGCTTTTTTGGTTTAATTTTACTTAAATAGTATCTTTAAGGAAAAAAACACCAAATATCATGGGAATCATGACAAAATTGTGAGAATTGGTAGTGGTATCTCCAGCTTACAGCATTCATACTGCTGTAAAAATAAAAAGTGCACGGGGGAATGTAATACAATTAAATTAAGAGAAGGAAAGTAGGTTCATTGTCTTTGAGCAGATGAGAAACTATTCATTATGGTCTTTGTTGGCTAAAATGTTGTATGTATATATTGACAATTTGCACAAAGGTGTACATAAAAGTGTGTGTGTGCATGCGTGTGTGCATGTATTTTTAGGCAGCTTTGTTAAAATGAGAGCCCTTAAAACACACTGTTCAAATTACTGTATCCACTGTAGCGTCCTAATTCCATCAAAATCAGCCAATTTTGTCCATTTGAAATAGTTTCGGGTCCATCATTTTGAGATACACTCTGCAATATGCTGCCACTTCATTTTGTGGTATTGTGCTGAGGACGGCGAGGACCTGACCCTGACTAGAGCTGATAGGTGCCATAATAATAACGATGATAAACGGACACCTGCTGAGCTACCTGGGAGCCTCTGAGGCTGCATCAGTATTCTGGCACAGGCAAAATGTAATTTAAGAGCCTTAATGACTGGGCTGTGAACCTGTCATTAGCTTTCCATTAATTTAATTTCCTGAAATTTCAGATTGAGTGGTTTGTTATATTTGGCTTTTTATTTATACATACTTATATAAATATGTCTATCTACCTATTTTTTATATTTATTCTGGCTCAAGAGTTGATGAACACAGAGCGGGTACTGTGGATATGCAACTCTTAATTCCCCTGGCTGATGTATTAAATCGAAATACGTCTACTGATGTGTGGCAGAAATAACAGATCTGTGATGGTTGTAGGAAGCATGGGGGAGAGCTGGAAGTAGAGAGCTGAGAAGCAAAACACCTCGGTGACCAAGATCCATATTGTGAAGAAACAAAGTAAAATACCACTGTGCTTCAAGGCTTTGTGAGCATTAAACTAAAAAAAAAAAAAAAAAAAAAAAAAGAGGACATTCTTTAAATGTCGGCTGGGAGAGCGGTATGGGATGCTGTCTTGTAGGTTTATGGGAACTTCAGCTGTATGTCCAGTCTTCAGATAAATCATCTCACCCAACTCTACCTGTTTTAGGTCTCACCTTTTTCTGTGTTGTACACTTACATTAGCACCTCTTTGAGTCAGGTCTGACTTAGGTAGGGACACTCAGAAAAATAAGTCTAAAAGTAAAACCAGGATCCTAATTGCATTTGGTTATTTATTTCATCTATACTTTGTTGTGCTTCTTGGAAAAATGCTCATTCATCTGAAAAAGGTCAAACGAGAAATGAGGATGGACAAGAGGAGAAACGGAGGAAGAACAGTGGGGTGTGTGAGAAGGGTTGGACAGGACTAGGGTCAGCCTTGGAGCAGATTTCTTTTAGAATTTCTGTTACTGACATGGGCACACAAAGTAAGTGTGCCCTAACGACATTGGCTCCTGGCATGAAGTGATGAAGTCACTGTTGGTATTCAGAAATAGAATTTCTGCAGTAATAGAAATTAAAGGAAATAATACAAACTTCAGGACACTTAGGCGTTGACTGGCTTAGTCATCTGCATTTGTGTATGAAGAGTGATCTCATCAACAGGGAGCAGCAGTGATGGAGAAGCCCCTGGACGTGCAGCTTCATCGCTGATGGCTGTAAATGAATGACCCGATAACGCAACAAAAGAGCCAAATGTGATTCTTCTGTCCCAGGAAGGGAAATATTAATGCTGGGCAGCATGCTGGTGAGATTAATCTGAGATAATTTGAGACACTGGGGAAGATTAACTCAGTCCGGAAGAGATGTGGGGAAGAGGTGTCAGTAGGCTCAGAGCGATGGAGAGCCTACTGCACTAGAAACGATGAAGGCTACGCAGACATGCCATGACGTGGTGCCACATGGAGATGTCCTACCCACCGTGAGCACCAGAATCCGTACAGCTGTAGAAACAGTACACGCAGCCTCTAGGCTTATCAATCTTTGCAAGAGCTGTGTAATCTCCTAATGCTGTTACATTAACTTTGGTAGCTATTGAAGAAAAAGAAAGTTGGGCGTTTATTCTGTATTTGCTGCAGAAGTAGAGTTTAAAAAGCATGGCTTGTTCAGCCTGGCGAAGGAAAGCTTAGAGGGATTGGTAGCACTCTGCAAATACGTCGGGAGAGTAAACAGCAGGGAGGGAGAGCCGTGTAAGCCAAAGAACAATGTTGGCACAGGAACAAATGGATTAAAACTGGTCATGAATAAATTTAGGGTGGAATTAGGTTTCTCACTGTTGGATGAGGAAGGCCTGTTTGGGAACAGGAGGACTTGCTACCCAGCGTGACCCAGGCATGGCAAGAGTTATGTGAGTAATTGGCTGGGACCGTTGGTCCTTGGTATGACCCAGGAGTCCGTGTTCTGCGAAATCCAGCGCCTGCAGGTGCATGTTTTCAGCCGCAAACAATTGGACCCCATTTGGATTAATTTTTCTGGAGTCGGCGCCTCTCTGACTCCAGGCTCACTCTGCTGGAAGCGCTGAGTTTGAACCAAAACCAGGTCAAACCCCCAAACACCAAAGCTTGCAAACAACTTCCCTCCCTCCTTACTTGTTTTGGGAAGTAGTGGACTCATTTTTGCTAATGCTTTCTGAAACGCACAAGCTTCAGCTTGCGGTAGAAAGCAACAGGGATCGCAGATCCCGCAGTGAGGGATTGCAGCATTAAGGAAATTAAATGACGGATTGAGCAAAAAATACTGAAGTATCTTAATACGTGTCGCTGCCTGCTGTACTGGGAGCAACTTCTTGATGACATTTGACTTTTACTGATATATACATACAAAAAGAGTGTGTGTGTCTGTGTCTCTGTCTGTGTCTGTGTCTGTGTCTGTGTGTGTATACACACATATATAAACATATGTATATTTATATGCGTATATTGCCCATTTTAACAGAGCAGATAAACATTTTAGGCCACTTTCAGCCTAAATAAATAAGCTGGCAAGTGTACACTGGCATCATTTTTTCACTTACTACCATTTATTGTTATTATCCATTTGCATTGTGGTAGCAATCACATAGTAGCACCTTGTCCTGAAGAGCTTGCAGTCTGGAAGGATCATCCAAGGGGAAGAGACAGAGGAATGATGAACGATTACCAAGCAGTTCAGAGCACCATAGCTGCACGTCCTTTTTCATTTTTTGGTATTTTAGTTTAAATGCCCTGTAGGCATCCCCTTCCTCAGTTCATCCCCAGCCCTCTCAGCCTTGCTACCGGAGGAGAGAAGAGGATGGCTGCAATGAAAGCCCGAGCGTTGGCCACTTCCAGAAGAGGCTCATGTTTTGAATATTCATCCCTCCTCGTTACCGTGCTCTAGATAACTTGCTCAGCCTCATTACTTTTTGCTTCCTCTTAATCATTTGCTAATGTAATGTCTCATGCTTCACTCAGCTCAGTCCATGGTCTGGGGCTGGCCGTACGTACGCCCCTTCCCCACTTCTTCCAAAAGAAGGGCAATGTTTCACGGACTGGAACGATATACCGAGTACTGATTGCCGGCACCACCCATCATTACTTTACATCCCATTGGCGCGTTCATATTAATTTTCTAGTTTGACACCAAAGTTGGAATACTAATTATAAAATGAACAAAGAACTGGAGATGGGTAAAAGTTAGGGTTACTTGGAAGTCCAGTTACTTGGAAATACGTGTTTGAATCCTATGGGATTTGGAGGTCGAAGGCACAGCATTTTCCGCATTTCTTTCCAGAGATTTTTCTAGAGTTGCATCATCCCACTAGCTGTATATTTTTATAATTTATTTGCATTGTTTTAAATCCCATGCACTACTCAGTGAACATGTATTTTTAGCTTTTGGAATGAAGAGCTTTCTGATCTTTAGCAATTGTTCTCATACTTCCATCCCCTTGTTCTCGTTGCCCAACTATATATAACTAGGTCTTCCTTTTTTTCCCCTAGGTCTTCTTTTTTTTTCTTTTTTCTTTGTATTCCTGTCTGAATTCAGTACTATTTGTCAACAGTTCTCTGGTAGTATGCTGAGAATTGAACTCCATATTTTAAGCGCAGTTACTATAGTTAGCTCAAGGTGAACTTCAGTACCTTTGTTCAGCTGTGCAACTTTTTGGTTAATGCAGCCAAAATGGTACTAAATTTTTTCTTCCAAAGTTTCTTTGAATTTGGTACCCACGAATGATCATGCATCCCTCAGAGTATTTTAGTGCTCTCCATGTCGTTTTCCCCACTGGTACTGAATGTAATAGATAATTTTTCCCCCCGCAACAATATTATCTCACATTCTTCCAAATTAAATCTAGCTGCGTTGTGGCCCTTGTTGCATGGGATGACAAACTAGATTGTCATAACGATCCCTTTTGTGCTACAGGTCTGTGAATCTTGGAAGCTCATTTTGTATTTCTTTCATGCCTTACTTCTCTTGGCAGTTTCTCCCACTTTAATGTCACCTGCAAATTTAATTAATTCCAGATCATTAATGAAGATGTTAAATAAAACCATATTTGGCATCTATCCCTATATCTGCCTAGAAACTTCCTTCTGGCTCAACAAATTCCTTTGTATTAGTATCCTTCCCTGCATTGTTTCAACTGTTTTAAATTCTGCAAGACAGTGTACTTATCAGTCAGTTTATTTTTCATTTCAAATTCTAGCTTTGAAAGAGGAAAAAAAAAAAGAAGCCAAAGCACAGGACTGTGTTCAAAGAGCACGTTGCTCGTCCTTTCAGTTCAGCCCTTGAGCCTATCAAAGCTGATGGGCTATCAAGTCTTTGTGCAACCACCCCCTTAAAATGTGTGGAGTACGCCGCTGATCCCAACAGTTAATTCCAGGACCCAGGACAACTGGTTTTCCTTAGTTTCTTGCCTAGCTATTCATTTCCTTGCTGGTTGCCCAAATTTCCCAGAAGTTAGAAGCTGTCACCTCTGGATGCACACCTCCGTAGAGGTATTTTTTGTCTGAACCAGAGTTCTTCCAGACGGTGGGGAAACTCATCACCAGTAACAGGAGACGAGTCTTCTGTCCTAAACCTCTGAGAAAAGTACCTGACGTTGAACATCTTTGCCTTCTCTCTGATGTGAATTATTTCGTTCCGTCTCTTTTTTGGCTCCCCGAGGTGAACTCCTGAGATGCTGCTGCACTGCTGCCCTGCCCCTCGGTCCTGCTGGAGAAATGAAAAGTCCCATCTCTTCTTTTCCTGGACAGACTTAGCGCTTCACCTCGTTGAGGTTGATCCTCAGACTTTGCCTCCTTAATCTTGTAAAAACTTCTACGAATGCACGTCTTCCTTTTTATTTCATTTGGTTTAATCCGCCTGTTTCTGGGTCTTAGCAGCAGCTGCACGTTTCTGCTGTGGGGTTGCACCCTTCAGTTTTCCTCGTCCTCTGCGGATCCTCTTTTCTGGCAGTGGCACATCAGGACAGAAAAACGCAAGTTTTAGAACACCGCTTCGGGTAGATGTGGTCATTGCATCTGTAAGCGGCCATGCGTTGGGCTGACGGAGGTTCAAACAACAGGAGTACTGGGGTTTTTTTTCCCCAGCAGGTACAATATGAAAAACCCTGGCATTTTATTTAACTTTCTAGGTTGTTACTTATCTCTCTGGGTTGGTTTGGAGAGCAGCTCGATACTAAAGATTTTACAACGTATGACATCATCACAATCTAAAGGGATTGCAGTTCTTTTCGAGTGTATATATGAACACTAATAAAGAAGAAGAGTAGGAGTTTTGGATTTGCTTATACAATGAAGAAAGTGGGAAAATCACACATATTATTCCCTGACAGGTTCTGTGGTGCATTTAGATTATATTATCTGAAATATTAGGCTGTTTTAAATTCTTGTGTGTTTTTTTTTTTAATGGAAAAACTATTAAAAAAGGAAGTTTTCTCACTGTTATTTCATACTTTTTTCCATTTCTGTGACATGATCTTATGCCGATAAGACTACACAAGTGTATTGTGTTACTGTTAATTTAAATGTTAATTATGGCGAAAAGTATATGTATGGCTTTTGTGTGGAACAGTAGAGATTTTATAAGACTTTAAGACCCGGTTTAGTGGATCAACCAGGGGAACTGCAAGTTAATAATATATTAGGCACTGCAAATCCAGGTGGAGTAAAAGGAATCCAAACATACTCTGCTGAAGGGAGCTCTAAAACTGTGGTACTGTAAGAAGCAGATGGAATTTGCATTTTATCCTAGAACTTTCCTTTCTTTAATCTAGTGAAGATGTGTTACATAGCTCTTTCAGTATATTAGTGAAGTATTTTAATATTAATAATAGCATGACTACCAGTGTTTAAATGTTAAAATAATCCTATTTAAGGGCTTTGCTTGAATGTGATATGAAGTAAAAATAGGTAAGTAGATTTTGCACATATATTCATTGAGAAAATTGTGCTTTTAACACTGCAGAACTGAACTGAGATTTTAATGCAAAGTGTCAACATGCGGGAGTAAAATTTCCTCATAAATATATGAAAAATAAATAGTTTAATTAGTTATGTTTCTGTCTTTTCCATTTTCTGTCTTTTCTGTTTTCCAAGGCAAATTAAAAGTGATAGTGAACCTCAGTATCCTGCAGTATCAGGATACAAAGTGCATGAGGTTTATACAAGCTTGATTAAGCCGAGGCATTTTATTTGCTTGTCGATATCTGGATTATATTTCGTCCTGGGGTGGCTCTAGCCGTCTGACAGGAGTATTATACCTTTGTGCTATGAAGTTGGGAGCCGCTAGCGATCTTTAAAAGCGGGGTTTCTTCAGAGGAAAAGTTTTTGTAGGCTTTTTTGCTCGTTCCTTCTTCCTCCTCCTTTCTCTCCCCATCCCTTTCCCAGGAACAGATAATGAATAATGTTTAGGAAATCATTCCCCGCAAGCCTCCGTGGGAAGACTTGTTATTTTAGCAATTTTGAGGTAGTTACCAAGTAGTTGGTGAACCTTGTATGGTCCTGTGGTCACGAATATTGCTGTGTGCACCTTACCAAGTTTTATTCAAATTTGGAGTGCTTTTGAAGTATTAATGTTATATGTCAGCTGTTTTGCTTAAGAGTCTTAGTATTTTCTTGAATTCCTTTAAAACATAGTCTAAAACAGTCAAGGGTACAAAAAATATAATTACAATATTCTGTGACAGAATAAATTTCAATCAACAGAGTGATGATTGTGATGTTAGATCTCTGGTATTGTAAACGATGGACCTTTTATTTTTTCCTACATCACTGAGTACTGAGCAAGTTTTAAAAAAAAATTAAAAATATCAAAATAATGACAGAGAACCCCAGCCGCCCTCCTCTCAGTCCCTTCCCTGGCAGGCACATAACTTCCAGTGTTATACAAGGCGTTAAAGTACAGAGATTATATTTTCTCAGCCTTAAAAAAAAAAGCATTGTTAATTTAACCCTCAGTAATCTTATTTCACTTCGCCGCCGATGCTGTCTACATCCCCGCCAGAATTTTTTTTAAACCAGCTGTTGAAAATAACCTACTCTAAAGAGTTCACGGCGGAACGTGAGGGATTCATCATTATATATTTACTGTCTGAGGCTGATATAGCTGTAAGGTTTTTCAGATGCCATTGATCTATTGCGCATGTTCCCTCCCCGGGTTGCAGGACGTGCTTCTATTTGCATAAGGCCCTGGGCAAGGTTCTTTCTTGCATTGATTGGCCTGTCCAAGGGAGCCTGATGTGCTCCCGCATTGATCACCCTGTCTGTTCTTGGAAGGCAGTGTTACGCCGAGTTCATCTCAAGCGTTCTAGGGAGAAGGGGAAACTTTCCTGCAGATGTCTCAATTTTATTCAGATGTTCCTTTGAGTACAGGCCTGCCTTTTTTTGTTGGTGGTTTGTTTTTTTTTTTCTTCAGGATAAGTATTTTTTCCCTTTTTTTTTTTTTTTTAATTTCGATGTGTTTCTGCACTTAGAGCACAGCATGGACCAGAGTGCACTGAAAAGCTATGTTAAATAAAATCGCCATTATGTACACCATTTATTCCATGCTGTGGTTTTTTTCTAAAACAATGCCTATAGCTTCCAGCAAAAATCAAAACTACTCTTTCTTCAAAGAGTTTGCAATTATAAGCGGGGACTTAATCTAAGACAGTGTGTGCGTGTGTCTTTGCTTAGATTAATATTGTCAGTTTGTAACTGGCGTGATTGGTACTAAATTTTCCTTAGTCGCACAAAAATATTTAAAAGTGGCATCTTCGGAAATAAAACTGCAGTTGGATTCTGGCTTTCTGGAGCTGTGCTTCAAAATGAATCGCGTAGGTAAATTGCCGAGCAGACCGAGGACGGGTCAGCTTTGTGTTGATCAGAGGGGACCCATCCTTCCTCGCGACATCCGTGTTGCTACCGGCGCGGTCTTTTGGGGGCTGGCTCCCAAAATCCAGGTTTGGCAGCCGGGTTCTTGGCTCGCCCTTGTAGGGGATGGAGATTTTCAATGTCCCCTGCAATAACAACCCAAATCCACCGCTGCCATTTCCGAGAGCCACGTGTTTGCCTACGTGCTTAATTATGGGAGAGATGCCTGTTACTATCGTCCACCAAACCTCTTTCTGCGCTCAGAAAATGATTTGACACGTGGACCGTCCCGTAGGTAGAGGTGAAATGCCCCCAAAGGGTGGCTCCTGCCCAGCGAGCAGGCTGAGGTGTGAACTTCACCCAGCACGTGATAGCTCTGCGTCTCGGTGAAAAACAAAACGTTACGACAGCGTTCCCGTCGTGCGGAGCACCGAGCGTCGCAGAGCTGTTCCTTCATCGCGTTTGAAAAATTTGCTGTGGGTATTTTTGTGGACGCTGTAGAATTTTCTTCAAAGGAAATAAGTATTCAGAGATACACAGCTGAGATCTTATTAACTCTATTACATAAATTACGCAGGGTTTTTTTTTTTTATTGCTCGGATTATAGTTTCATGTCTTTCACAGAAGCAATAATGCATTGCATTGTGTTGCGATACTTTGGCTTAGGGAACATATTCCTCTGGTCATTCAGTAAAACAAAACTTAGATAAGTGTAATTCAGGTAGCGTATATGAAATTTCATCTTCATTATCATGCAAATGCAGTGAGAATGTAACATTTCCCAAGATGTCATTTGACTATTAGGATCTTTAGAAAATGGCCTCTCAAAGCCACAAAGCTAATATTCCAGAAGAAAGCTATATAATACCTAAAAATTGTCTATCCTTATTCTATATGAATAACAAATGTAATAGGACAGGCCATTATTAAAATCGCAAAAGAATGTGTTGACCTATTGGTACAGAGGATCTTTTCTGATTTGTGCATCGATGATGAATTCTGAGCTTTCCGTAGCATAGACGATGAACATGCAAATACAGATTTCAAAAATCTGCAGGGGGAAAAAAAAGTTGGATAGTAACTGGAAATTTGTTCTCTTTTGTTTCAGTGTATAAATTAAATCGGTATATTTATACCGATAACTATTTTGTTATACATAGCGATACCCTATCCGAGTGTTATATATATTGTGTGCCTGCATTGTGCACAGATTGTGCATCTGCAGCATTTTCACTTATTTTAAGATGTCTGTTGCTGATATTTGAGTCAATGAACATAGAAGATGGGCACGGGTTAAATATGAGCTAATCTCTTAAGTGGGGAGTGGAACTTGCTTTTAATTCTGAAATAAAAGACGAGTCTGAGTATCTCGTAGCAGCCCATTATCTGTGTTATTCAGCTGAAGAAAAATGCTGGACTTGCTTATATGTATGAACTATGCAAGGCAACAAGACCCAAAAAATTTCAGGTAGCAAAAGAGATCTTTTGCAAACAGCTTCAGTTTTGAAAAAGAAAGGGTGGGACACGATTGTTTATAAGCAATTAAAATGAAGAAGAGAAATCTAATCTCTTACTTTAGGTAGAAATACTCTCTAGCATGCATAGCATTGTGCTGTTAAACAAAGCGGATGCCGTAGGAAAACGTGATGAAGATGTATATAGGTACTTCCACAGTTTCCGATACCCTCTGTGGATTGTTGTATAGTGAGATTTTTCTCAGCAGATATTTGCAGCCCCAAGTGATGTTTTGGATGTGTTGAAGTAAGTGTTTTGAATGGTTTTAATAATTGCTTGATTGCTGGGCATCTTCAGCGTCAGGCATACGAATGAGTCCTTTTACTGATAAGGTCTGAGTAAAACAGAGCAGCACAATGTAAAACCACATATATTTAAGTTTTCCTGTAAAAGATATAACTTCCATGGCAAAAAGTGATATTTTTCAGATGCAGGGCAAATGTTTTCAAAATAAGTATATAAAGAATGAAATTCCAAAGTCTGTGGCTTTTTTATTTTTAGTTTATAAAACCACAGTATTCAGAGGCTGGAAAAATTACAGAGAGTGTCTGAAGTGTCATCTCTCTCCCATGTCACCGAGACTTTCATTTTACAGGCACGTTACTGAAGATAAGAGGTGGTTCTGTGTTGTTTTGCTAGGGAGATCCTTTCCAAGCCCAGGTCCTGCTAATGTGGCAGATACCGTGCAGCAATTAAAAATATTTTCTGCTGCTTCATTCTCACCTAAACATTTTTATTCTCCGTGCATTGTACATACGTGGTATCTGCCCCTCACTCAGAACCTTTTGATGATCTAACTGGCAGACTTCCATCGCATGCAAGATACTCTAGTGCATTTTTTAAAAGGCATTAAAGTTTATTTCTGCCTTTTTTTTTTTTTTTTTTTTGAGGTAAAACGGGGTGTTTAAATGACAAAGACTTGATCAAGAACTCCTCGACACTTGTGATCTGGTGCAGCAGTCTGAGAAGGGAGTTGATAGAGCCTCCCCGTCTCGCTCCAGAAATGCTGATTTTCTGTCACGTTCGTATTTTGAGGAGAGGCTGCTCTGGATGCGATACAGACTGCTTAGCACCACATTTAGTGGGGTCACCCTTTGAGCCCTACTTTATTGCTGAAAGGCTAATGGGTGGTGGTGATTGTAAGAATAATGCATAATAAAGACAAAACAATTAGAATCGTCCTGCTCCGCAGACTCTCGTGTTGCTTCCCACCGCCTCTCTTTCTCCAGAAGAAAAAAAAGCAATTGTCCTATTTAAGTAGAGGCTAAATCCTTACTTGGCTGGACAAAACTGATTTTTATTGCATGGCATGGAATGTAATGATGTGAGTTATTCTTTGCATTGCTTTGGATTGCACTTCTTTTGTATGTACTTGATACATTTTTATATTTTGCAGCATTCTGCTAAGTACAATCTAAGTGAAGTTTTTTACTCTAATTGTGAAGCAAGTGCTATAGAAAAAAGAAATTTGAAATTTCAATGTCACTATATTTGGTAGATTCGCGTGAATCTGTGGAAAGGGATAGCAAGCCTATAGTTTGTAACTGCACAAAATTAAAATTAGTTATATAATGCGCATTTCTTGAGATAACCTTATTTTGAAAGAAAGAATCTTTCTGCCTTCTGCTTCTCTTTCATACATACTAAAGCAACTCTTCGCAGTTTAAACAAATATTTCTAAATCAGGTAGCTCAGGAGACGCATCCCGTAGGAAAAAGCATCCGCTCGCATTCGGAAAGCCAAACGCACACAGGCATATGCCACAGTCTGCTGCTCTGTGCCTCTCCCTGCCCGCATACGTCTTCACACGCGATTACACGTAGCGCGCGTTATTGGTATAAAATTCTTAATAAGTTTTAGCAGAGTAATTTCTATAGCATCAAAGAGCTATTGATGCTGGCAGTGCGGGAGGTGTGTTTCAGCCCTTCCCTGTTTCCCCCTGACCTCTCGCGCGTCGACACACTCCCCTTCAATCATTCCCCTTCCACCCAGCTGTATCCCAAGCGAAACTTCCCAGCCTGTCAGCAGCCAACGCTCCGAAACAGCACAAGTGCCCGGGTCCCAAAAAAAGCCTCCATTTTCATTTTAACCCTCCTCGCAGAGATAATGAGTAACGCCGAGGGGACGTCAGTCTGCGGGTTCCTCTTTTCTTTGGCTGGTGTCACTCACGCCGGGCGGGTGCCCGCGCGGGGCTGCGCTCCCCGTCCTCCGGCCTGAGCTCGGGGTGAAGAGCAGCCGCTTTCCTCTGCAAAATTAACTTTTGTCGGCCGTCCCGAAGTCTAGCCCCGTGTCACATTGTCTGCAGTCGGTTGACATCCTCGGGCACGAGGGATCAAGCGGTGCTACGGCAAGCGACCTCCTCTTTTCTTCTCTCCCTTAAAATAGCCGTTAGCATCCTTGTGCGCGAAGGGGGGGAATAATAAAAACTTTCTTAACGCCTGTAATATGTGACGGCGCTTTCACCTCCCGCCTGCCCGACCGCTTTGTGCTGAGCTGAACCGTGCCGGGGTTTGGGATGGGTTCCCCGGGCGGCAGCACCGTAAGTCTCCTGGAAAAATATTTATTGGTAATAGCCATAGATGCAGCATCTGCTGTAAAATGCGGTTGAATTATTTCAGCTGCTGTTGCTAACTTTTTCAGAATGCTAAATTACTGCTAAAATCTAATGACAAAAACCTCCAGATCCATTTTTTATGGCTACGTTCTCAAATTAAGCCTAAATGTGTATGTGCCATTTAGGGATTTTAATGAATCTTATGCAATTAAAGCTTCATCGGCAATTGTACCCTAATAGTTATTGTAAGGTGTCTAAATACGTATCTACTGTCATTCTGAACACTGCGTTTCCAGCCATTTGTCTCTTGAACAAATGCATATTTGCCGCCTTCACTTTAAACAGGAATCAATTTATAATGCACATTGTAATCTTTTTGTAAAAGCCTAATTATGTACATTGCTTTTTAAAATGCAAGGATGGGAATAAATGTCTATTAATGCTTTACATGGAAAAACAGAATACAAACATCTTGTGATCTGAATATATTTATAAATAGTCGCTTGCACTTTTTATGCAAATGAAATTGGGCAGCACTGTCAGGCTTCCATTTTTTTTCTTTGGGTTTTTTTTTTTTTTTTACACTATCGTAAGAATGGCTTATTTGACATCTTGTATATGTCTTTTTGTAATGTTCAAGGCTTTTACCATGCACCTGTAACTGGTGCCATCTTGTATCGTTCTTTTATACCTTTTGTCTTTGTTTCCTTATTTTATTGCCTGTACTTCACGGAAGACGTGAATGCTAATGAACATATGACGTATACCATCATTCACAAGATGAACAGATAGCTTTCTCTCTTTGTCAAATGTTTATGCAGTAAAATGAAAAATTAAACAAACCTAGCGTGACTCAGTTGTAATCTCAGCTTAAATAAAACACATACTGAAGTTTCATAGGATTTTTCCCATCAGAGAGAAATTTTTGAGAGTGGCAAGGGACTATTTTTTATATCCAAGGAGTAAAGTTGGAGGTAATTTGCTAAAAGGCATAGAAGTTATATTACAAAATTGTTGATACTGGACCGTAATAAAGTCTAAATAGTGTTAACCTCCAATTAACAAAAAAAAGGGGGGAAGATGTCAAAACACTCATTACAGGTTTAATTATAATTTCTGATTGATTCAAACCCTTCTGACCGTGTTCTGGCCGCTCCAATTTAACCATTCAGCCCGTGCTGCCCGCATTGTGCATTCAGCAGTTCCTATTAGGCATCTTCACCGCCGGCGATTGCGCCGGGGTTTCTGACGCCCGCTTTCACGCGCGGCCCGCTGCTCCGCCACCAAAAATGTTTTTTCCCGGCTGCCTGCAACGTTAAAGACACCTTGGCCGCCTCAGGCTGCCCGCGCGCGCCTATACGTGGACGTCGCGCGGTCAGCGGCGGCGCCCGGGCGCGCACGTGCGGGCGGCGTGAGTATACGCGGCGCGCGGCGGCGTGGAAGCCGCGCGGTAACGCCGGTGCAGACGCGGCGCCGGCTCCCACCCGTGCGCCCCGCGTGGGGATGCCGCCTCGCCCGCCGCCGGTCCCCGCGGTGCCGGTGACACTAGAGGGCACTGCCCGTCCTCGGTTGCAGCTTCCCTCTGGGACAGCCAGCAGAACTGGGCTGCATTCCGTCATCTGGCTTTAATTAACAATTGAATTCTTATTCAGAAATTCTAGGCTGTTTAATGCGCTGTTGTTTTGTTTTTAGCCTTCTGTTAATAGGATGGGTGGAGTCATCAGTACTCGCAAACAAATACAGAATCAAGCGTCCCGTACAGTAACCCTTTTTTTTTTTTTTTTAAAAAAAAAACTCGAAATGTCATTCTTGGCAAAGCCAGAAGGCTGAGTTTGCCCTGCGATGGGGTTTAGATCCCTTGCCAGCTGTGCTTCCAGCCAGCGAGCCTGATGCACAGCGTTGGAAACGCGTCGGGGAGAGTGCTGAGGAGTTAGGGTGATTTATTTCAGCAAAGGTCAAGAGAGAGATAAGCAGAGGACGAGAATAGGAAGTTTAAAGAGTGCATCTTCGGTGTGTGTAAAACGTGTATCATTTACATTACCCTTGGAAAAATGTTTCTTAACTACAGAACACTAAATCACCTGAGTTGCTGTTCCAGGTTCAAGCGTTTCTTCCATTCATGGGCTCTTTTAGCAGCGTTATTTTGGATGGGATTTACAGAAGAGGTTGAATAGCCAGCTTAATCGCATTAATAAACGCAGGCGTCATTTCACAACCATCAGAAAACTAACGCCAATATTAGACATTTTATCAAAATAATAACGTCCAAGCTCAACGTGAAGACACCAAGTGTTGCTTTAGCTCGTCCGCGTCCTCTGCAGTCAGCAAAGCGCCGTAGCGAGCGCTGCGTCCTGGCCAGAGCCGCCGTTTTCCTGTCCTGCGGAATTCCAGCACTCCAGTTCAAGAGATTAAGTCCTGTGGTTTAAAGCACCATTCGTTGCTTAAGCTGCGATTTGGGATCGGGCCCTGTACCAAATCTGGTTTTTTGTTCTACCTCTCTGGTCTGGTTAACTGCTGCTGACTTTCAGTGAGCGTGTGAATTCTCTCACACCAAGTATTCACAAACGTGTGTAGTTAACAGCTGGTTTGCCTGATCCCTGCGAATGATCCGTTAGTTGAGGCAATGGGTTTTCGGTGTAACTCAAGGTTTTTCCACGTCTAAGTTTTAATATTCAGCTGTTTGAAACATCATGATTTTATTACATAAGAAAAGTAATTTTTAAACAAAATTCTAAAAGACTATCCTAGCCAGAACTCATGGCCATTAAAAGGCAAGCCAGTAGAACAATAGGTTATATTTTGTGCAGAGTAAATTGAAAGTATTTTATTTTAGTCCAGCGTAATCACTTGCAAATGTCAAAGTGATTTTGAGTCGTTCTAGTTCTTAGCAATTTATCTTTAAACAGTGCAGTGAGTATATAAATTTCTGAAAACTCCTTCTGGAAGTTACTGCACAACTCCAGAGGATAGTATCGCATGCTTATTATAAATATGTAGGTTTTCTGCATAATCACGTAGTAGTCTTGGACAGTCTGGTCTCCTACCTGATCTTTAGTAATAGATCTGTCATTCAACAAGAGCAAGCATCACCTAGTTTTGCTTTATCGGTTCATAAGCAAAAAGGAAAAAAAATGTTTAATCAATACGGAACAACTCTTTTTGCATTCACCATTTTGTAATTTGAAATCCTATTTTGTGCGTACTAACAGTCTACAAGCAGGGAGATGCCAGAACTGCTATAATAGGATTTTCCCCCTCCTAGCGGGATGTTGCTTATGGCTATAAAAAGTTAATTTCAGATCCTGATACACTTGCATTAATTTTTGAGACATTGGCTGAGTGTAGTACAGCGAAGAATAACACGAACCGCACCGCTATGCTGTAGCTAATCGTTTATTACCTCCAGCCAAAGGAAGCAGCGTTAATGTGCAGGCCACAATGTCTGCAAAAAAGAGGTAGGAAACGGGCAGAAAAGGTCTCCCGGATTTCTTCCTGAGGGTCTTGAGAACAGGACCGAGAAGGAAGAGGAGAAACAATAGCTTCATCATCTCCTTAAGGCTAGTTAAATGGGTCTTGGCGTACTCGGGAGATCCTGTTTGCGCGTTAAAATAATATTTGGTGATAGACTATAACGCTTACCAAACCATCCTGCTTCTGAATGAGAAAACGCATCTTCATGGCTGTTTTAAAGTATGATTTATGTATGAAAAACATGCGATTTAGATGTTTATCATCTGCGATACGCACCATACCTCGGTAATGCTTTTATATTCTTTGGAGTATTTGCTGACAAAAGGAGCATGTTGTCTCTTCATTTGCCAGTGAGGGATCTGTTGACTCCACAGCTATGTAAAAACCTCTCATCAGCACCTATTTTAATCAGCAAGAACTTTACTATAAATCATTATCAGAAAAAGCATTGTGCTACACTTTTATACCAATGCATTTATTTTAAAATTAATAGGGAAAAATAATACAGAGCCTGGGCTTGAGATGGGCTAATAAGCGTGCCCATGAGACTTTCCTTTTTAAGCACTAAATGAAAGCTTTTGCATTGCTAACAGGCTACAAAAGTTGCTTAGGTAATAAGACTCTTTTTCTCTTATCAGTGGAAAAGAAAAGGGGAGGGATGGGATGGCTCAAGGGATTGGTAATCAGATTACAAAGTCTTTCACTTCTAGGTCACTGGTTCAGATCGGCCCCCTGTTTGGTGGTGACCAAAAGCTGTTCCCAGCCGATGGCTTTTCCGTAGCCTTTGTGCGATGCGTTAGTGATCTATATCCAATGTCTGGTGAAAACCACTCCTAGCCGTTGCGTTGGGAGTCTCGACTCAGACCCTCCAAGTAGGAAGAAACGACTGGCTCACGCATTGAAGGCTTTGGTGGTTTATTTTCCAGAAATAATTTTAATAAGTTAGCGGAGCGGTGCGGCTGAATCTGCACTGTCACAGCTGCTCTGGGCTTCCACAGCAGACCCTGCTTCCCAGCACTGCCACTACCACTCTTAGCCTTGCTTCGTTAAAAATTGTTACCAGCTTGCTTCAGAATTGGACTGATATCTCTCAATTTGAGCCGCGTGGTATCACTCCAATTTACTTCCGTATTAGGCTAGAATAGATGAAATCATAATTGCAAAAAAAAAGGAGAAGTAAAAAGAAAATTACTGAATTTGTTCATCTTAGGAGAAATATCATACTTATTAGTAAAATCGATTTTGACATACAGAGTGTGAAAACATTTTTATTGATGGTTTTAGTGCTGCAGTAACTCTGTGCAAGCTGTGAGACAGCAACTTCGGTAGGCTCTCACGCTGTATGTGACCAACACCGCTGCAGTGTGCTGAGATAAACGTTGGAAGAGCTTTATAAAATGAAGTAATGAAAACAACGGAAAACAGAGGAAAATCCCCAGTACCTGCAGAAGAGCCCTTTCGAGTGCACCATTTTCTAGTGCCGTCTCTTACTGGTGCTTACTGTCAGATATTTAAATGATAGGTTTATAGACTTTGCTCTTGTCAGCATTTTGAAGTGCTATTTTCCTTAAGGTGGGGGAGTGCTAGAGGACACTTGCTGTAAAGGGAATGTAATTTCTGGTTCATTAATATATGAACTTGAAACGATGACTGTCTGCTATATGTGCTCTGTACATTTCTACGGGAAGCACTTTGACAATTTATCGGTGCATTTATGTCCATGGGGATGCACACAACCCATTATAAAACTATGACTTTTTCCCCAAAACTAACCAAAGGAAAACTGTATTTCTTTCGAGACAGCAGGCATGCCGCATATACGTCGCAGTAGATATTTTTGTACAGAAATAGATCTTTCATCAATCCTAAATGATATTTCATCAATCCAAGCCTCGTTGGATCAAATGGATGACATCAGCCATCTCCCTCATTACTTGCGTAAACCTCGGAGTTGGCTGATAACGCCTCAACCTGGGAAAACAAAACGCGCGCACGTGCTGAGCAGAGCGTGGTGGGGAACCAGCAAGGGGGATACACATCTGGCGCGGGGCTGGCACAGCTCTTTGCTCCCCCAGTAGCTCCTCTGCAGCTCCTGATGTTCAGACGGCTTCACCTTTCAAACCGAAGCTGAAGAATTGCCGATAAAACCTGTGTACCGCAACACGTGTTCATTAGCCGTGTTTTGCAAGAATGGCTCAGGAGGGATTTATTGCCACTATTTTCACACTTGGCCTTCAACGGCCAAGCTAGCTGGCTTGCGATGCAATGCGATCCTCTCCAGAAACCACAGCAAGGGAAAAAAAAATCCCAAAATGATGTGTTTATGATCCAAAACACACCATCCGCATCTAATAATGCTTTGATATCCAATGTCTCGGAGATCCACGGGACTCGGAGCAGCCGCTGCGTCCCACCAGAAAGCTCAGGCAGTCCCAGCTCCTGCAGGAGCCGTGTCTCTCCCCGTCCTAGCACCGGTTTTGTGAGCTGCTCATAATGTTTTGCTCAAGCTCACTTGCACCTGCATCTCCCTCCCCGTTAGCGAGGGCGTGATCTAAGGTTAGAAGTACAAGGGTGAGGGTGAAGGACTGCCAGCCTCACGGGGCTGTTCGGTCCAGGAGTGCAGGTTTATAAGCCAAAGCCATTCATTTCAGGAGTTCACACAAAGGTTACAGGGGAAGGGGAAAAAAAAAAAATTAAACTGAAAACATTGGCGGCACAGCTGTTGTTAAGCTCGGGAAAGCTTCCTTTCAAGTCTGGCGTGAACCTTTGCTCCCTTTCCACGGGGAAGCTGGTTTTGTTCCAGCCTTTAGATCAGGTCCTCTGCTCCGAGGCTGCACCAGAGTGCTTTAGGAGTAGGCAGACTCGGCATGGGTTCAGCAGAGCAAGGTTTGTCTATACTTCAGGGTTTTTGAGAGTTTAATCGTTAGTTTAGAAAGGAATTTAGTTAAACTGAGGTAACCTTCCAACGAGGCATTTGTCCTGGTACAACGATGCTTCTTGGTGCAGCTTAAAAGGACCTTTATATAGCTATAAGGGCGTGCATATAGATTGGACTGTGATTTAGCACTGTATATGTTTCTAAAGTATGTTACGAGCTGATGCACTCCGTTGGTGCACCTCCCTCCTAAAGTGTGCAGAAACCTTCAAGTTTCGGTGTCCGGTGAGCGGGCTCGTCTGTCCAGGTACTGGAGATGTGACCGGGGTCTCGTCTTTATAAGCGGACAAACCTGGATGTCGAGGCTCCCAGAGACGGGAGCTGTGAACAATATTTGGTGTCGTGGCCCAGTTACGTGATGACTTTCAACCGATGGTAGGATACAGCCAGACTCCTTGTGGTAGGGGGTTGCTCGCCGAGACCCCACTCTGCGCTGGGGAAGCTGTGGTGGTGCTGGTGGTGAAATGAAGGTGTGGAAAACCTCTCCAGGTGTGTTTCATCACTGAGGAGGACTTTGGAGGAAAAGGAGCAGACGTAAAGCTCGCGGTTGCTTTTGGTTTTAGCGTTGCTTATGAACCTCACGAGATCAGAGGGTCGTGGGGAATATCTTGCTAGTGATGTGTAATGGTTTGGAAATAAACACCAGGGGTGGCTCCAGCTGCCTTTGATCTAACTAAATGGCTATGTATATTCTATTTAACTTATTTTAAAATTAGGCAAAGAGCATACAGGAATGCTTCTCTGTGTGCTAGATGCTTGAACTTCCAACTGTGTGTTCAGGACCAAACAAAAGGAAAATGGTTCTCTTTCAAGGAGCTTATCGTTTGGTAGATGTATCACACAAAGCAGGCATGAAATGCTGTGGGAAACAGGGACTGACTTTCTACCTTATCCCATGTTTTTAACATTTTGAATTTTCACTGATGAGGACCAGAATTTGCAGATTTCACACAGTGTCTTTTGCCTTCCACGATACCTGTGAATTTTTTTTTTTTTTTTTTGAAGCAGGACTTCTTAAGTCAAAAATGATGAGCTCTTAGCTTAAAAAGATGGGTAAGTAGTTAAATCCACAGCAGGCCTTTTTTCAAAGTACACCAGAAACTTTGGAGAGCGCAGAAAGTTTAGCAGACGTCGCTTGTGCTTTAGCACAGGGCTGGCTGATCTTCACTGTCCTGACGAGATCCCCGGAGGTCCCACGGTCACAGGTTGAGGCGGCTCTTCCTTCAGGTCCTACCCGGTGGCCCAGAGACTTTCTCTCACCATGAGAGGGGAGGGTTGCCCAGTGCTTTCCATGCCATCCCAGTTTGCCCACTGGTGTAGCCTGGTTCCAGGAGCCAGCCAATCTGTCTTGCCTGACAGTTACGGGAAGGTCTTGGTCTGACAACCTGGGTGCAACCACCAAAGGCAGAATCCAATCCAAAATTTTCAGGACGATTTCTCCATTTCCTAACAACCATGAAAATAAACACGCACCGCTCTTAACGTGCCAAAGTCTCTCTTCGAGGCTCGTGAGTGGAGAGCTTAGGTTATTTCACTAAAGAAGAACTGCATGTTATAAATGGGTACCTTCCTACATGGGAAGCCGGGATTTTTCAGTGCTTTTGTGCTGCATCCGTTGTCCTGGCACGTAGGCACGACAGCACTCATTACGCTAAGAAATTACACTCCTTGTTCTTCTGTTGACTCATCACTACCTGGCATCGCTTCTCCGACTAATATCATAAGTACTCAAGGATGATTTGTGGTATTTGACTAGCGGGCTCATGCTGAGGGTGATGCAGAGCGAGTAGCAGATGGGTCTCCTGTAGCATTACACAGCAATAAATGGTGTGAGCAAGATGATGACCAGGTTGGTCCAAGGTCACCGAGCAGGCCAGGAGGATGACCAAGGGAAGACTTCATGGCGGTGAGACAGCAGGTCCCCTACCCCTTTTCCACGTCCAGGGATACTGAGGTGCAAGCTGTGTCTTGTGGCAGTGCCATGGTTCTCCAGGCCTGCTGGAGAGCAGGTGCATGTCCGGTGTCTGCGGAGGGTGGAGGGTCTGGGCTTCCTTTGCCATGCCTGGCGGCTACCGGCACAACACATGGACCAGACATTTAATTATGAATGTGTACTGTTTATGAGAGTCTGTTCTGTACTTTGAATTGGAAGATCTTTATCTGATTCATTTGTCATATTCGATTAGTTATAAATTCTTCAGGCTGCTTCACAAACCCCTTCTGCATATGAAAGATTTTCTCCTCTGTGGAGCCTTCTTAGCCTTGCTGCTACTTTCCCATCTCACAACTGGGTGGAAAACCTTGTTTGATATCTGATGGCGTGTCCAATGTCAGATAAAAAAGCCCTGATAAAAAATTACCCAGTGTTTCCCCTTCTGCTTTACTGTTTTTTCAGACTTTGAAGACGTCAGTCATATTGTGGTCTGCTTGGTGTAATTTGTTTTTCTGCCACACGTGCGCATACTTTTTTGGCAAAGGAGCGTGCATGCAGCAGCAGCGTTTTAGTGGGAAGGAAGAGGGAAGCTGCTGCTCCTCTCATTTGCTTGCCTGCAATAATAAATCACAATTTGCCATGCCCTAACCACGAAGAGAGTTATCTCCATGAAGTTTGTGTGACCCCAAAAGTTTCAGTTTACGTACCCTCTTGCTCGGAGACCTTGCCTGTGGAGAGACTTTTCCTTCCTGAAGTTACTCAGAGGTTGCCAGAGTCGAAGCTGAGGCTTCAAAGGACAGGAAAAGCGCGTGTTGTCTTATCCTCTGGCTGAAGTGGAAATCCAGCTGTCTGTGTTTAAGTAACAAGGGCGTCAGACTCCATGTCCATCGGTGAGGTGCCGAGCTTAACATTCAGCTTCTCTCATTTTCTTTTCTATTTTTTTCAAGTCTGGCCTCTTAATAAAAATTAATACCTAGGCTGACATGTTTGTGTACACGCACGGTGAAATAGGGGCAACTTCTTAAATAAATGCTTGGTCCTTGTTCAGCCAACATCCAGATTTGCCCTTGATGTCAAAGCAGTGCAATTCTCTCTGTTTCTCTAGGTATAAAATGAAATAGAAGGAAACTGACTTATTTCATTGAAAAATGCACCAGCATGAGATTAGCATAAAGCTGTAATAAAAGTTTTCCATGTACCATTCAGACAGAAGCAATGAAGAAGTAATGCCATTTTACCCTGTTGTATTTGATACTTAACATGTAAAACCAGTTATTTACTTGATTGTTTCACATTCATTTCACTAATATGATTGTTCACTTGTAGACTGAGTTCTGGATTTACACATTTATTAAAACATGAGAAAATTACTTCCATAACTTACTTCAGGCCACGTTTTTCATTAGATATGAACCATTACTTTCGTGATGGTAAAATATCAAAACAAAACTCCAACCCCTTGTATCATTTCATTTTCAAGCCTTGTGTATTAATGGTTTTGTTACACACTGATTTTCAGGAGCAGTTCATTTCAACTAATTTGTCATCACAAAGATTTAAGATCACTGTACTTTATTTAACTTTATCTGAGTAAATAAAATTCCAAGAACCTGCATATTCTGCTTTAAGGCTTTTTAGAGGTTTTCATCCCACGTGATGCAAAGGAGGAGCCCAGCAAGACAGGCTAAGAGTAAATTACTTCTTTTATTGATTCATTTTTTATGCATACCGGTTGTTTAGATACAGCAAAGCCGGTCCACTGTAATTTAAAAAATGTTCAGCTCAAGCAAGTACCTTAGGAAGAACTTTTCTCCTGGTGTGAGAAGGGTTTACGTGGGTCCAGCCCCACTTCCTAATTAGAATCATAGAATCATAAAATCACTAAGGTTGGAAAAGACCTCTAAGATCATCAAGTCCAACCGTCAACCCAACCCCCCCATGCCCACTAAACCATGTCCCCAAGCGCCTCATCTCCACGTCTTTTAAATCCCTCCAGGGATGGGGACTCCACCACTGCCCTGGGCAGCCTCTTCCAAGGCCTGGCCACTCTTTCAGGAAAGAAATTTCTCCTCATGTCCAACCTAAACCTCCCCTGGCACAACTTGAGGCCGTTTCCTCTCGTCCTATCACTTGTTACTTGGGAGAAGAGACCGACCCCCCCTCGCTCCAACCTCCCTTCAGGCAGTTGCAGAGCGCGATGAGGTCTCCCCTCAGCCTCCTCTTCTCCAGGCTGAACACCCCCAGTTCCCTCAGCCGCTCCTCATCAGACTTGTGCTCCAGGCCCTTCCCCAGCTCCGTTGCCCTTCTCTGGACACGCTCCAGCCCCTCAATGTCCTTCTTGTCGTGAGGGGCCCAAAACTGAACCCAGGATTCGAGGTGCGGCCTCACCAGTGCCCAGTACAGGGGCACGATCCCCTCCCTGCTCCTGCTGGCCACACCAGTGCTGATACAGGCCAGGATGCCATTGGCCTTCTTGGCCACCTGGGCACACTGCTGACTCAATTGATTCAAAGTCACCCGAAGTAACAACCTCGGAGATGTTGACTGTGCTGGAATCACCGGGGCTGAAAATGGCAGCGGCGCGGTGCCTGCCTGGGGAGCAGATGAGCCTCTCTGCCCTGGAGCAGTCACATCCCTCAGATGGGTGGACCAGATGGCCGAGATTGGTAGCAGCATCAACAACCCAGCTTCTATCTGCTGCCAGCCTTTAGTGGAGCCCGTACAAGCTGCGAGCTCCCACGGCGAGTCTGACAGGCGGCAACTGGAGGAGTCGTCGTAACTCAGTCATCTGTCTGCACCCCGAGACCCTGCTCCTCCCCAGTCTGGAGCTTCCTACAACTCCTGTCAACAGCAAGAAAACTGGCGGGGTTTGAAAACTCGCTAATATTTGCTCACCAATAGGTCTCAGACAGTGTTCGGCACCTCGCTGGGGTACGACGGGCCACCTCGGGTAAGATGTCAGCCGTGCTAGGGGTCAAGTGTGCACCGACTGCTGCTCTTAAGTGATGTTAAGCTGTCCCTAATGGCTGCAAGATCAGACTGAAAGTCTGGCACCCAACGTACGTTCAAACAAGGAAACATACAAAATGATGGCTCGTCATTTGCCCACGCTCAGAGCTGAGTAGGTGTCGTGGTTTAACCCCAGCTGGCATCCAGGCCCCACCCAGCCGCTCGCTCACCCCCCCGGGTGGGATGGGGGAGAGAATCAGAAGGGTAAAAGTGAGAGAACTCGTGGGTTGAGATAAAGACAGTTGAACAGGTAAAGCAAAAGCTGCGCACAAGCAAAGCAGAACAAGGAATCCATTCACCACTTCCCATCGGCAGGCAGGTGTTCAGCCATCCCCAGGACAGCAGGGCTCCATCACGCGTAACGGGGACTTGGGAAGACAAACGCCATCACTCCGAACGCCCCCCCCTCCTTCTTCTTCCCCAGGTCTATATGCTGAGCATGATGTCATATGGTATGGAATAGCCCATTGGCCAGCTGGGCCAGCCGTCGCGGCCACGCTCCCTCCCAGCCCCCTGCACACCTGGCAGGGCACGGGAAGACAAAAAGTCCTTGACTAGTGTAAACATTACCCAGCAACAACCAAAACATCAGTGTGTCATCAACATCATTCTCACACTACATCCAAACCACAGCACTGTACCAGTTCATAGGAAGAAAATCAACTCCATCCCAGCCGAAACCAGGACAGTAGGGCTGTGAAAGTCTTTGTGAAAAACTGAGCCTGGGCTAGCAAGTTTGGGGCAAGAGGCTGAGAGCCCCCAGTTTCAAGCAGAGACACCTCTGCTCCCTAGTCCACATAGATCTTGACCTTTCTTGATGACACAGCACTTGGAACTTTCTTTCATGGGTCTAGATTAAGGCAGTATACTAATAGTTTTGTTTTGTATTTTATTTTATTTTATTTTATTTTATTTTATTTTATTTTATTTTATTTTATTTTATTTTATTTTATTTTTTCGTTTCAAACTAGGCACAGCACTCAAATAGCTATCCAGTGCATCAGAAATCCAGGTAAACCAAGAAAAAGCAAAGCTATGACCTGCAGCATACCGTTTTACTGGCAAAGATGTATCAGCTAAGAGCTTGAAAAAATGCTTCGCCGCCCCAGCCAAAATAACTATGTTAGCAAAACCTCTAGTGCAGGTTTTGCGTAGCTGTTCCGCCAGAGGAATGCTCTTGCTGGCTGAGTTCGTGTCGTTTGGGGAGGTGATGCAGCCTCCTGCCAGCAAACCTCCTGCATCTCTCTATTAAAAGGATGCTGCTGACACAGACGCGTGGCAAAGCCAGAGCAGCAAAGGATCTTCTGCTGCCGGAGGTTTAGGCGTGATCGTGCAACATCTTCCGCTACCCAAGTCCAAATTAGCTGTGAATGCAAAATGAAATACAGTTTACCAAACTATGTGGATTTTTAAAATACGATTTTCCTGGGGCCCGTGTACTGCAGCAGACATACCCACGCTACCTTTAAACAACCCGGCTCAAGTATCAGATGCTCTTCAGCGTTAGTTGTGCCAAATACTGCTAATTTAGGCTGCTTCCTGGCAGCGTGAATTGGCCCTTGTGGAGCTCCACGTTCCTAAGACCAGACCATTTCTGAGCTCGTATATTAGAGGCAAGCCAATGTCTCCCTGATGCAGTCAGCAGCTTAGGAACATTAATATTTAAACTGATCTCTGTTCCTGGTTGAGATAGGTGGAAGTTGTGGACCCTTCACAACTTTATTTTCATGTCAATGAGAGATTTCCCCGGCTCAGATCTCCAATTTTGGGACGGCAGACTGTGCTGTCGGGAGGGAGTAGCTGGCTGACTCCAGCTGCTCCAAACCTCCTTTCCTGACTATCAGTGCAGTCCTCCAGCAGCCCAAAGGCAAATATCTCAGCAACCTTCACCGCTGAAATATCTTGAGATGCATTAAAAAAGGGGTTGGCTTTTTTTCACTTTAGTTGAGCTTTTGATGGGAAGAGCTTGACCAAGCCCTCTTGTCTAACGTACATTTTTGGTCTGCAAGGAAACTATCTGCAGAACGCCAACATTTTGTGCTCCAGACCGTGGAGGATGCCCCTTCCACCAGTTTGTTTTGGTTTGAGCTGTCGTGGGTGAGTTGTAGTGGACCCATTCAAAGGTTTTTACCCACAGGGTACCATACCAGTTTATCTTACGTGATGGGCTTTCTGTTGAACTGCTAGGCTTCGTTTGTACTAGACAAATTGCTCTGAAGTTTGTAAGCGAGGTGAGCATCCCTGCCCGTGGTTCTGCTGCACCTATTAGCACAACCACCCGTGTTTGGGAACTTGGTGTTCTCCACGTTATTACAGGTCCTCAAAGGCTTTTCTTCCGTAAGCTCTCTGTCATAAGACACTGGGAACAAGAGAAGCGGGAGAATTGCATTATTAAGTTTGAAGTTTTAATAAAGCCGAAGCCTGAGGCTTTTGTACTAGAGAGCCATGAGTTTTGTTTGCACTGTTCACAAAATACTACCAGCGGAGTTCTGTGCACAGTTTTTTTGTTGTTTTTTTTTACTGAGCTATGCATAAAGGAGATGACCCCTACGCTTTTTTAATCTTGAGTTATTTTAGAATTAAATATTTTTCTAATCATGATTGATTTTAAGAACTTACACCCCCAATGTAAGGTATATGTGGAAATTTTCAGTAGAAGTTCTGCAACAGAAATGGGTTTATAGTGTGAACTGTGACAAGTCCCAGACTCCAGATGCTCTAAAGCAATCTGTTCTAATATGTTCATGCATTATTATTACTGTTGCACTGTGATTTATTGCTGTAGAAAGCTATCACAATTGCAGATGTAACATCCAATAGATCTTTGAACAAAATACCAGAAAGTACTTGGCTATGGTCGTTCTATGATTGTATCTCTGCAGATATTTTCTTTTGCTGTTTAAAAACTGGTGTCTATCAGATTCTTTGTCTACTGCAAACAGGGCTTTTATCACATGTCTGAATTCATTTACAGAAAATTATTCTTGTTGCTAATCGAAAACTGGAACTAGTTTAGCTTTGGATTATTTATTATTTTTGCTACATGCTGTTCAAGTGTAGTTGCTCTGTAATGCTAATGCCTAACAAATAATATTTTATGAAGACTTGAGGATCTAATTCCATTTTAAGATGTGCAAAAAATTGAGAGTATTTCAGAAATTCGGGAATTCTATCCAGGAAGCAGTGAAAGGTCATGAGAATCCCAAGTTGACAAACTCGCACTACAAACAGAATTACATGTTTCGTGGTGAAGAGGAGTCTTTCTCAGCTGAAAAAAAGGCGTTAGCTCAAGTGCTATCACTCAGACAGACCAGCTGCTTGGTTTGTGTGAGATTGAGTGAAAGGGGAGTTGGAGGGGATCTGGAATGACCGTAGACGTGTACCAAGCTCCAAGGAGAGGACATGAAGTTACTAAGAAAGAATCTGCACATCCTTCCAAAAGTGTTAAATAGAAATTGCCCTCTCACGTACCATTCCTGGCACATGATTTCTTCTCTCTTCCCATCTACCGCTGCTTTTGCAGGTATTTCAGAGTCCAAGTGATCCCATTAAGATCCACTAGAATTTCTTCCGCAAATTTGTTTCACTTCTGGAAATCATTGAGGACATTTGGACAGGAGCTTCCAGTTCAGTTTCCTCGTAAAGGAATTCAGTTTGCACACACCAAAACCTCTTATAGACTCAAACCAGTATGAGGCAACTGGAAACAATGGAGGACTTGCGTCAAAATTACATTGCTCCAAGCCAAATGCTTATTGTAGACATAAGCATTCAAGCTCAGTGCATACCATGTAAATGCCATGCCACAACTGAAATTGTGATAGAAGACAAGGGAAGTAGATGAAAGGTTTTTTTCAAAAGTTCAAGAGAAAGTAAAATTGGGGGCATTTTTCTTCATACCTAATTACAAGCAACTCAAGGACTAAGTATCCACCAAATCTGAAGTGATGGAGGTTGATTTGATTGTCTGAGCCCATAAAAATAAGAGAGGCATGTTTTAACTTCCTTTTACCTTTCAAAGAATTTTGGATTTTTAGCTGTTTTAAATTTTTTGGAATAGGTATAAAGAGTATGGAATCCATGCTGCAAAGGGTTACTCCCATAGGCCATTTACTTAAAGTCTAACTGGGATATTCATGGATTTTTGTGTTTGGAGGATCAGACCTTTGAGTCACCTCTTAGCATATTGGTGCTTTCATTTGACAAGAGTGCTCTGCTATAAAATATATACCAAAGATATATTTGATCATCTATTCTAAATAGATGATACATGTACACACTAAATATATTGTGTATGTAATATATCTATAAGAGGCTATGTTTTATATGTATGCACTACAGATAATAAAGCTATCCACCTTTTGTCATTTTAAAGTTATGATAATTGTGTAATACAAACTTACAGAGGTTTGCCATCTGACTTTACAGACAGTTTAGCAGTAGAACACTTACTAAGTTGACCACTAAATGAGCAATTAATATATATGCATTTAAAGAATGCATTTTTAGGGGATTTCAAGTTCTTACTTATGTAAGTGATAGAGTTGAATACCTGTGCAAATAGATAATTGACGTTTTCCCGTGCAAAGTGAAGGAACAAATTTTCAACCACTGGGATAGACGCAAATTTCAAAAAGATGCCCAAAAACTTTCTAACTTGTTGCAGTGAACACCGGTCTACTACTTGGCATTCGAAGGGAATCAGATACAAAGTGGTGATGGTTAATAAATGACAAACCCAAACTTCATTGTGACTGTAAAGAAAGAACACAAATACAAAGGTAAAATGGAAACGTCTGAATAGAAAAGATGGTTGGGAAAGTCTAGAGGACCCAGAGTGGTGTACTGAGTGATGCAGTAATAAACGAGAACCAGTTACCTACCAGAGAAGTGCTGGTTTACCTACTTCTGACTATAAATGAATTATTGGAAGAAGAAGAAGGAATGTATGGACAGAGTGAGCAGAGCCGTAAGCCATCCAATGAAGGGGTGCACAGAGAGATGGCTCCCTGCAAGGCCTATTCAGCTAAGAGTAACTGAAGATTTGAAAATTAGCATTGAGCAAGAAATTAAGTAATTCTTAGGCTGCGAAAACTTCCTTTCTATGAATTTACTGATGTACAAAGACTATAAGGCATAAAATGAATTTTAGACAAAGTCTTTAGGTCTTTGTTTGCAAATGTTGCTTCAGTAAAAAACACCATTATCCTGGAAAAAAAACTGTAATTTGTAGTATTTTAAATAGTCTGTGGTCTATTAAATGTCTTCAGTTTTAGCATGTCCATTTTAAAAGACTGTACTGGCTGCATGGAATAAAACTAGTCCTGGGAAGTGTAAATCATGCATCCCACAGCATCCTTCCCTTGGAATTTGGTACAACTCTGTAGTTGTATCATATATGAGTGGCAGCTGGGTGCTACATTTGTGTTGAATGTTAATATATTTTACTCTAACAATTTTATTGTGCTTTACTTTTAAAAGTTATGTGAATTCAAAACTGTTTTTAGAAAAGATAAATATGTTTTAACTGTGAGCTATCAATCCATTGCCTCTGAAGCATTTAGAGAGTCTTTAAGCTACTGTGGACAAAAGCACATAAGTTTCTTGTATCTTCTTGCAGGATAAATTATCATCCCTGATAAGAGGGTCTGCTGCTTGAGCATCACCTGGATCTGTTCTCCTTGGTTATTGTTATCAGTTAATGTCTTGTTGTAGGAGAGAACTTGAGCTGTTGTGGTAGAAGCTAAGTGTCCTGGGTTTGACGTTCTCTGTTGTGACATTTTGTGTCACTTAAAGATGGACACATTAGACTTCTTGTTTCAGTCAAGGTTATATCCTTGATGTATTGTTTTTGTCCATTTTCTTTCCAAGTTGGCTCGTAAGGGCATGGATGCCAAACAAAACTTATTTCTTCTGGACTGGATGTAGAGAAATCTGTAACTGAAGCTCAGTTAATCCCTTCAATCCCTCTTTGCTGCTGCATCCATGAGCCCTTGTCCTGACCCCAGCACTGTGGCTGAGTTATCAAAAAAACTCACATTGTCAGCCTCAGTCTCTTTGCTCATCTTTGTGAAGAGAATACCGTTCTGCAGGCATCCGCAAAGCTGAGCAGCAAGCACCAGCAGCATGTCGGGTATTGCATGTTATTCCCCATATCGTATATGATCTGAAAAGCAAAGACTGCGTGTACCATGTGAAGAAATAGCAGGAAGAGATGGTGATCAATGGCTGCTGGTTCTTCCATGTGCGTGGGGAAATTGAGAGTAGCAAACCTAAGCTAGGTCTAGAAAGGGAGAAGGGAACAGCACATCTGTATTTCCTTGTGATTTGAAGAAAAAGGTGATGTTCTTAGATGAACTGGGTGGCTAGTTTTCAGAACAGAAATGTGGGACACAATAGCTTGAGAAAAGACTGCTTTTCCAAAGCAGAGCCTGTTTTTTTCTCCTTGCTGGTCATTAGCAGTGCTTCTGAAGATCAGCCCTTCATGGAAGAAGTCATGCTGGAACACAATGAGCTGGTGACAATTTTAAGCTTCCCCCAGCATGTAATAGCTCCGAGTAATTGGTAGGTACGTGCGCTTCAAGGACAATGATATTTTTGCTCCTTTGCCCGTTTAAATCACAGCATTTTGTGCAAGACAGTGCAGCCAAATGCGTGCTGGAATGCACAGCACCAGTACAGGAATATTAGTATGTATGATGTGTTTCTAAAACTTACTCAATATACAGCAGATTTAGTGCAAGTTGGGCGTGTGTGGCTTACAGGTCTTGTTTTTAGGTATTGTCTCTTTCAGAGAACTTTTTTTCTGGTAGGATTTCTGAGCCATTCTTACAGCTCTTATGTGGAACGGAGGCTCTGGTCCCCTAACCACACTGCTTGTGGTGCTGGGTTTAGGAGAAGCCTGGGAGCCCAAGCTCCTGACAACCTAGCAGGACCTGCAACCCTTCAGCAGAAGGTCTTTCTGCAGATGCTGTCCTGTTTAGAGAAGGAGGGTGATGCTACCTTGCCTGTTAGGCGAAGGTAAAGCAGTTGGATCGTTGTGATGGCTGGTAAGAGAAAGGACTAGCCACAGCCCTCCCAAAAGCACCCTGGCTTTCCCCTGCAATCAAAGGGTCATCTCTTCAGTGATCTTCTCATGCACATAGCTCTGCCTGATAAAGGGGACAGTAAAGCTGCAGCCTAAAAACCAGTATTTTCAGATGTTTGGCCAATCCAAACTACATTTGGGGCTTGGTGTAATTGTAAAGAACTTCTTAGAATATAGTAGAGTAGAGTAGAGTAGAGTAGAGTAGAGTAGAGTAGAGTAGAGTAGAGTGGAATGGAATGGAATAGGATAGGATAGGATAGGATAGGATAGGATAGGATAGGATAGGATAGGATAGGATAGGATAGGATAGGATGGAATGGAATGGAATGGAATGGAATGGAATGGAATGGAATGGAATGGAATGGAATGGAATAGAATACTGCAGATGAAATATAATGAGTCTAAGGTCTGCTGAACCAGGCTGGTCAAAGGTCTGAGTGATTCAGCCCTTTGAGAGACAAAGCATTTATCGGTGCTTGAGATGTCCATACAGGTTTGGGGAGGGGAATTGTAGTGTCAATAAAAACCTTTGTTTTCAGGCTCCACCTTCCTTTGGAGCTCAGGGGTTTCACCCCCAATTTAGTGGAAACCTGATGGTCCCTGCAGTGGCCTCAAGATCGTCCTGAGAGATTCGTTATTCTTACATACGGTTTCATAATGGAGGGAGTTTTGCCATCTTCATATTTACAGTGAAATTTAGTGCTCAGTATGAGATGTTTGGCTGAAAATGTCAGTAAGAAAGAAGCTGACCTTCTTACAATAGATGCTATTTTGTCCCAAATGTGTGATTTTGTCCCCCACACATGTACCTGTTATGTCCCATCCTCCAAATATTCTAGATACTAAATGTGCCTCACAGGAGGGTAAATGACGAAAAAGGGTATGTGTGGAAAGGCTTCACATGAAGCCTTACTCTGAAGAGTTTGTTCATGTGCAAGATGTCCTAAGCTCAGCTGAATCCCTGAGTCATTTAATACTGACATTACCGAAGACAAAGTACTGGGGAAGGTGGGCACCTGATGTTATCTGGAATGGGGAGCTCTGCGTTGGCATTGTCTGGCCAATAGTGGTCAATATTTTTCCCTTGGAATATTAATTCAATTACACTGATTTTAAAATATGCATAATGTAAACAAAAAAAAAGACAAGACGTGGTAATTCAGAATATCATACTGCGGTTATGGAGAATTTAAAGTAAGTGATCAGAAGGGTTTACGTGTGTGGTATTTTGAAGAAATTAGGAGATAGTTTGCATAAGGTATGGATAAATGCTACTTTTGTATCAACGGTCTGGATCGAGGTGTTTATTTTGAAGTTTCTGATGCAAAATCTGATTCACATCCCCATTATAAAAGTCTCTTTTAGAGCAGTGTTTCAGAGGTGCAGCCTGTATGCTGATACGCAGTTACTAGAGCATGAACAAAGAATGCCTGGTTTTAGAAATGTTGCATATGTTGCCATTTATACAAAAGGAAGCTGAAAAAAAACCCTTAACTTCAGTGCGGCATACATGGTGATAAAGACACTAGTGGCGAAATGGTGGGTTTATAAGTATAATTCATTATACTTTCTTTGATCCAGTGTTACAAATTAGGGTCACTTGTGTCAGGAGATTAAAACCTTTTTGTCTTTCTTTGATATCAAACTATTCTTTCCCAGTCCCTTTTATCTTGCAGAGCAGCGCTGAATTCCGCAGCATCTTTGTCAGTTCACTCGTGTTATTTGCAGCAATCATTTAATTGGTTTTAGAACTAATATTATTTAGTCATACTATCATTTGCAACAACAGAGGCTCTTTAATACCCTAAAAATGTTGAGAGGCTCCAGCGTTAGCTGGGTAAGCATATGTATAAGAGAGACCACAAAGAATTTTGGGACCATGGTGGGAGCGCAAGGTAGCTAAATTGGATAGAAAAAGAAAAAAACCCACACAAGTCAAAGTAAGATTGTACATCAGAAAAACTACAGCAATCTACTGAAAATTAGTAGATGATAGTCATGAGTAGCTTACCGTGAACCACGGGTACCAGCTTCCCTGAAGCACAGAAATAGGAACTTGGAGAAACTTGTAAAAGGTGTCCTCAGGGAATCTTCCATTTTTTCACTATGATACCTTTAATCCTAGAATTGTCAAGCCACATGGAAAATAATAGGACTGAATAGTTCAGTCAGTTAAAAGTTAGTATTATTTCTTTTATCAAAAATATTAGGTCTTTCTGTGTTTCTGGAGCTGTTAGGATTTGTATAAACTTTAAAACAAGTGAAGTCAAGTATTGAACTTGTATTGCTCTTTCTTTTTTAATTTAAGATCATTATCTGTGACTAAGCAGACTCTATTCAATAGAAAGAAAGAACTTAAAACCCATATTTTTTAACAGATGATTCAACGAGAGGCAGAAGTAAAGAATAAGGTAACTGCTGTGGCGTTGACAGACTCTGTTCACAATGTGTGGCATCAAGAAGTTGGGAAAACTATTCGAGAGTGGATGCGAGAGGTGAGGCTGGGTTTTTTTAAAGAGTTGCGGTATATATGTCTGCGTACGGCTCTGTAAACATGTCTTTGTCTGCTGACCTCTTCCATTTCTTTAGGGAATGAAAGACAGCGCATTACAGGACCGTGGAAATTGTGTGCTCGTACCAGCCCCTAAAATAACTGAGATTAAAGCCATTTTTGAACTTGAAAGATAGCAGTCAAAATAACAAGAATCAAGTCCAGTGTTCCTGCCTGGCAGAAAGGATACAGGCACATATAGCAAGGCAGCCCACACACCGCCCGATGCCTGGAGCCAAGTCCTGGGCGCAGCCAGCGCCTTGACCTGGCGATGGTGGACAAGCCCCTTTAAGCTCTTCATGGCTCAGTTTGGTGATTTGCACAACTGGCAAAAAATCCTTTCCCTCAGCGGTTTTATGAGATGTAATTACCTCCAAAGTGGTAATTTGAGGTTTTCTGATGGAAAGTCAGAGCATTTGCTGCTGTACACCTACCCACAGCCCGTTGGTCCAAGATGACCTGGTGGTGGTTCATGGCCAGCAAGCACCAAGTTCCACCCTTGGGTGAAGGATGATGCCATGCGTTCGTTATTCGTTTAATACTCAAGTATGGGGTTGCTGAGATTTTTAAAATCCTATTTTTTAAAGTGAGACAAACTAAACTTCCATTTATGAGTTGCCCGATCGGACTTATGTCTGCGTTTTCTACATTCCCGTGGCAGAACGCTAAAACAATAGGTGCACGTGGCAAATTTAAATTAGTCGCAACCTGAACTTTTTGTTAGATTTGACTTTTTCCCATGGATTTAGTAAAACTTTCAGTATAGACTGCCTATTCCCGACTTAACCTTGCAGTTTTATAGGCCATGACTGATGGGAATAGAGAATCACCTGGGATGTAGCCTGACAGCTCTGACTTAAATGTTAAAAATATAAAGAATGGTAACCCCTACAGGCTCTGTCAGAAAAATCCCCATTTTCTTTATGGGAAATCAAAACCTTAAAATATACGTTATGTAGTAAAACTGAAATTTTAAATCCTGTAATTTGAATCTGACAACTCCATTTTTCTTTAAGCATTTAGTCTGAATAAGACAAGTGCATTACCTTTAATTTCATTTGCAGAAAGTAGATCTTAAAGAATAAGTTAAATGATTAATGGCCTAAAAAGTGGATGGAGTGTCATAACTTACATTAGCATTGAAAATCTCCTATAAGAAAGAAGAATTTTACATATGTGAAGTGTGGCTGAGTGGTATTAAGACTAGCATATCACCTGGATATCTCTTACTTTAATCTGGTTTAAGGCTACTGGTAAAATGAATAATAATTAAAATATACACCTAATCGCTGCCTGTCTGTAGGGCTAATTGCTGTCATTGAAAGAATGAATTGTTAAAAAAGTAATTCTTCATTGGAGCTATCTCTCCTGTATCATTGGTGGCCTATTTTTAGTACCTATAGAAGTCATGATTTTTGAATTTATTAGGAGCTGTGATGAATGATAAAACAAATCATCCATTTACATATCTTGACACTGCTTTCGAGAATACTTATTTCTTACAGGCAAGTGTCACATTGTATATAAAAGCTGGTTAATTGTGTGCTAATCTTCTGTATTATCTCCAGCTCTCTGATGTAGTGTTCTATCAGTAGTTAATATTAATTTTAGTTATTTCAAATGAATGTAATACTTCATAAAAATTCTACTTCTTTTATAATTTCTACCATCTTACTTTTGCAATTTCACATTCAGCTGTTAATTAAAATTATACATGCAAATTGTAAAATGTATAATGCTTTACTACTTTAAACCGTAAAGCCTTTGTGAAATACTTCCATTTTAACCGTTTTTTACTAAAAAAGTTACATTACTGGGTAGTGTGTTTGTTTTCTTTTTTTTTTTTTTCCATCGAGTTCAATAGTTTCATTGATCTACTGTTTCTTACAAAAACCTGCCATGCTTTGTGAACTTCACTTTCTAATCTCATACAGCAACCCTTCCTTTATGTTGTTCCTGCTCTCCCTGGTCCCAGAACAGTAGGGTTGCCTTGACAAATCTATTCAAAAGCCATTCCTCGCCCTTTATTGGTGGGGACTGAAGCCTTTGAAATTCTCTCCTCACTGCAACACAGCTGACATCTTCTTCCAGACAGAATGAATTAAGGAAATACAATAAGACACTTGATCTACCAGTCAAGGATCTTTCCACAGTGAGGACGGACTCCATGGTGCACAACTAGGGCAGCAAGCATCTACAAATACACAATACATGCTTGTTTACCAGAATAGCAATCGTCCATTTTTACAATCATGATTGATGGGATGATTTTTTAGAAATCTGTCTGAAAATTCATTGGGTCTTTCCAAAAAGTTCTGTGGGGCTTGTTTTTTTTTTTTCCTTCTCCCCTTAATGAAGTTAATCAGGTTTTCAGAAAGGGAAAACTCAGATTTGTAGTAAGGGAAGCCATGTAGATCTCGTAGTTCAGCTGGCGATCCTATTAAAAGTGTAGTTGCTTTATAATTAAATCTTCAGTTCCTTAGATTTGGTGTAGTTTCAGCATATTTTATTAAAAACGTATTATGTAATACTAATAATTATTACTATTTAATTAATTAAAATAATAATCATCATTAATTCTAAAATTATTATTATTATTATTATTATTTAATTCATAGACTTCTCTGAATAGATAGCATTTGGAGCAAAACATCTAAAAAATTCATGGTAAATTCATCCTACTCAAAGGTTCAGGAATGAAAAGTAAATGTAAATGCTTCCTCATCATAACTCCCCGAAGTCCAGTATTTGCATTTTTAAATGTTCATGCCCAATTCATCTCAGCTATATTTCCAATTATTTGAATATTAATCTGCTATCTTGATGGCTTTCATTCAGTTATAATCTGTTGTTTTGTGATTTCACAACCATTCTTTCCACAATGTACTCCATCAAAACACCCTGAAAAATTCTGATTTCTTAACGTTGGCAATCGAGCAGGGTCCGTGTTTATATCAACGCCTATTTAAGGACTACAGAAAGGAGAAGCTTAAAACGTGCAGTGGGTAATTCAGGCACCGGTTGGTCCAAGCACCTACTTCAGTCCACTGGCACTCAAAGTAGCACTTAAAGACATGCTATTTAAGCACCGTACAAATCTCCTGAATTATGGTCTTACTCTTTTTACTTATTTAGAATGAAACTACGGTATTTCATCACCAGTTAGTGTGAATAAGCTAGTGTAGTTTACCTTCCAGTTCCTGTTCTAAACTAGTTTGAGTATTTCGATGTGAGCATTGTTCTTAGAAAGATTGTATTCGGTTTTTGCTCTGAGTTTTCAGCTTACCCAAAAATTACCTGCTTTTACAGAACTGCTGCAACTGGGTGTCCAGCTCCGAGCCCCTGGACACTTCGGTGGAGTCCATGCTGCCGGACTGTCCCCGCGTCTCTGCAGGTACGTGGGTTTGTTTGCAGCGAGCCGGTGTACGTGTTTGTGCCCAGGAGCAGCTTGGTTATTTAAAAAGGCGTTTGGTTCTGAATGCATTTTAACCCTTCTGCGGCAAGGTACGGTTGAAAGCATATGGCTGCTGCTATTTTATACAGCCCACTGTTAATTTTTTTTTTTTCTTTGTGTGGGATTTGAGGTCTCTTGTCTACTTGTAGCTTACATTTTTCTAGTCTTCTTTTTTCTTTGGCTTTAAGTAATTGGTGACATTATAAGTAGGAGCTTAAGAAAAATAATAGCAGTGATGAAAACTGGAAAATTTATCATAGATCCTTGAATAAATGTCTAACTTCATGTGGGCAAGAAGGTTTTGAAGAAGTACGTTAATGAAAGGTACGACTAAGTGAAATAAGACACTTTCCTGACTCCTGATCAACAAAAGTCTATCTTACGTAGCAAATTATTTACAGTGTCCAAGAATCTTAATGTGAAATTTCTGTTGTTTTGGGAATATTCAGCTACACTCTTTCATTAATGAATCATGAATCATAAATCATAAGGAGCACATGAAATAATACACAGAGACTTTTGTTAATGTGTAATAATTCCAGAAAGTAGATGTAGTTGTCAATGTAACAGGAAAATCTCAAATCTCTGTAGGAAAGTAATCTAAAATACATAAAGCTGTTACTGAACTTTCATGTTTGATTATCAGATTTCCTAAAAGCCATAGGTAGCGTATTTCTGTAGAATATAAAATCAGGTTCAAAGGAAGACACAGCCTATACAATATTAATTTAAAAGCTGGAACAGTGTTTGACCTTGCTCTGTGAGACGCAGTTGTTCGTTTGACAAGTTAGAGATTCATATCTGTCTGGATTTGTGAGGTTGTTAATGAGACCTAACCTTGCAGATGAAATTTGGTTTACTGCAGGGTATTTTTAAGACTTGGAAAATTTAGCGGTACTTTCTTTGAGTGCTCACAACAACCAGAGACCTGTAATCACATTTCTGCTGTGGGTTGGGATCTAACCGTGCAGATCATCAGCTCTCTACAGATGCAGTGCAACAGCATTGACATTGCTCTTTAATGCTTAGGGGAATGAAATATGACTAAAATTTTCATAGATTCAACATTCATTTACCAACTTTTTGCTCCTTTAGGGGAGAGTACTATAGGGTCATTTTAGTCAGGTAAGTAGGGACTCGGACAGCAACCAGTCAGTATTTGCAGCACTCTGGCCAATAATGAAAATCCTCCATCTGAGCTTCTCTTCTCTTTCTTTGTATTCATCCTATGTAAATAATGTAAAAGGTATTCTATAAAAGAAATCCTAGATGTTATTTAAAAAACAGACTGATGCTTTAATAGGGGTGTGACTAAGTCTTATTGTTACATTTCTGTTGAGGATGGATCATAGTGGGCATAACGTTTATACTCCACTTAATGAACTCCCAGCTACACTGAAGTCTTTGGCAGAAGAATTAATTTAAATGGGGTAGGATTTCAACCAGTAAAAGTTGTAAAAGTAAAAGTTGGCTAATTGTATTTCATGCACACATACAATGCTGCTAGATTAAGATTACTGATGTTTTAGAAGTTCTTGTCAGAGATTTTCGGCAATGATTTAAATGGAAGCTAACTATTTCCAGCTTGGTTCCTTATAATATACGGACAGTTTAAAATAGTATAGCTTTATGTGACTACTGCTGAATTATCAATGTGCTCATATGTTTTTGTTTATATTTCTTGTATTCATGTTTTATATGGACAACTGTAAGACATTTACAAAGCAACAAGTGAATAATTCCTACGGTGTGTTTATGTGAGCAATGGCATAAGCCTGCATTAGGGTAATCTGTAATAAATTTATGAAATGCTACTAGACATAGGAGCATTAGTATTTAATGTGAGAGATTTTATTTCACTCATTTCCTGAGAATTGCAGTACTGAAATAGCCCACACTCAAATACTGGCAGCATTGCCCTTGGTATTTCAATGAATGACAGTGAGAGCAATCAGAGCAACGAGAAAAGATTTTTTAAAATAAGCCTTCTCTTTTCTGCTTGGAACCCCATCTTTTATCTGTGTTTGCACTGAGAAGTAAGTTCAGGAATAACGGCCTCTCGCTCACATCTCATGAGCCAGCTTTTCCGAAAAGGATCCCGAAAAGGATCTGATATTCAGCCACTCAGCATACTGGGATTTACAGGCAATCCCAGTTTGTTTGTGAGCAATGCCTACTTCAGATCATGTCACAGCCTCTTGCTTGCGTTTCCCTTAAAAATCTTTAGAGAGAAATCAAACCGGAAAACCAACTTGTATTTCCAGATAGAATTGTTCAAGCTTTTGATTAGGGTATTATTCAGTAATTAAAATGTTTGCCATAATTCATTCATGTCTTACTCGGTTACAAAAAGGAATGAATACACTTTAATAATTAAACATTGTGGGCATGAGAACAACAACAATACAGAAAACGCAAGCCATAGTAAATCCTTTCTCTGTTCTTGTGGCAAGAGATGGGGTACTGCGAAGGTCCCACCTTTGTGGTCTTTCCTCCACGTCTCAGGGATTTGGTTGCAATGTCATAGTTTAACGTCTTCCTGCGACAGGTTATCATCAGCGCGAAGGGATTGTCCTCTAAAATTTCCCATGTAACACATGTTGTCCTGTGTGGTATATGTAATCCTGAAAAGTCTCCCATGCTGTTTTGAGAGGTTGGAGGTTTAGATTGGACATTAGGAAAAAATTCTTTCCTGAAAGAGTGGTCAGGCCTTGGCACAGGCTGCCCAGGGCAGTGGCGGAGTCCCCATCCCTGGAGGGATTTAAAAGACGTGTAGATGAGGCGCCTGGGGACATGGTTTAGTGGGCATGGGGGGGTTGGGTTGACAGTTGGACTCGATGATCTTAGAGGTCTTTTCCAACCTGAGCGATTCTGTGATTCTATGATCTCCCAGCTCAAATGTCTTCCATCACACCTGGGGCTCCTGTTGAGGCTATCTGTCCAACACTACCTATCTTGTTACCCTTCCCATATTTTTCCAACAAGAACGAGGCATTCTTCCTCATTAGAGGAGAGTCCACCACTCTCCCTCTGTCATTTATCTTTTACGGGGCAGTCTGTCCAGCATCGTTCCCCTCTGCTCCTTCTCTGGCTCACAGCTCTCTCTGGTTTCCAGTTTTGGAGCATTGCACAGGTAAGGTCCACAGCTGTGGCACTGTCACCTCCACCATTGGCCTGGAGCAGCCCTCTGTCAGTCTCCAGCTTTCAGTCTATGTTAAAAAACCTATCTCCTACCCTCTTCACTTTCAGCGCTCATTAAGGACCTCTGTTAGACCTGAGGTCATCTTCTGCCTCAGTCCTAATCCACCTTCCTAATGGAGTCAAACCAGAAGACCTCTCTTCTGTCTCAGAGGAGATGGATCTGTTTCCTATTTGTCTAAGACATAAGCAAATGTAGGGTGGAGAAACGTGAAGACTTCAAAAGCAGTCCATACATTAACAATCATCACATAAAATGGAGTAGGGGTGGGAGTCTTACTGGTTAGGAGACTGGGGGTCAGCTTGTAATTTGGCACAGACGATGGGCTAGACCTTTTAATGACAGGTTGTATCGTGTTACTGCTAACCATAGTTGTAGTTCACTTCATGTCTCTGAGACCTTCCAACACTTATCCTAGTTCTGGAGCAGGGAGTTCACAAACCCCTTGGGAAGCCATTGGAGATCCATTGTGAAGTGAGAAACAGATCCATGGATCTGTGTCCATCTCTATTGCTGTTCAGGAATTAAATTACTTTGATTTCAGGATAGTAGCCTGCATGTTACCCCAAGAAAGGCATTGTGGTTAGTTTTGCCAGGTAAACATGGTCTTTGTTTTCCCTAATGCTAATATTTTGGAGTGCCTCATGGGGAGCACCTTAGTGTTTGGATAAGATACATTCCTTAGCTCATGTGTTTCTTCCAGTGAAAGCTTTTTATTTAGGAGAGAAGATTAAACTTTGCAGTATTTTGCCAAAGTGGATATGCACCAACACTTATTTACATAATCAAATTTTTAAAAAGTTGTTGTAACGTTAGTAAAATTAATTGCCTAATCAAATCCTTTTAAAGCCTTTCTAGTTGACCCCCAAAATCACTAGTTATTCTTTTAACAGTTGCAGCCAATGTAGTTAAAATATAAAGAAATTATTAATGATCTTCTCTGAATTCAAAGTGAAAAAAAAGAAGCTGTGCTTGGCTTGCCTAAATGAAATTAAATGTTTTATATACCGTACAGAGTCGCTTGATGTTTGGTACCAGGAAATACTATCTGAGGACTCACTCAGGATACTGTTCAGAGCACCACCAGCACCACCAGCATGGGTCATACCTGTCCCCCAGAATTAAGAGTTTGTTCTTCTGCTGCCAGCCTGAGATCACTTTATTCAGCTACATGAATTAATTCTTGCACTTTTTACCTTATTACAGAGACACATACTCAAGTCTAGGCTCTTCCATGAATAGAGCTTTCATTCTATTGTGTCATGTTGTTTGTATTTTGATGTTATATTATTTCTAACAGGCTACTGCAGGTGTTTGGGTTTTTTTACAGATCAATAAATAGAACGGAAAAAATGGCTTCAGGGAATGGTTGAGGTTGGCAGGGACCTCTGGAGGTCATCTGGTCCAACTCCTGCTCAAGCAGGGCCACACGGAGCCAGTTGTCCAGGACTATGTCCAGCCTTCCATAAGCTCCATTGCATGTCAATAAAGAAACCATGGTCATGGTAATTAATATTCACATGAGGTTGTGGGGTTTTTATTAGTATACTTGCCCTAACTTCCAAAAGACCCACGGAGTCATGACACAACCATGTGGTGTGCTGGACGGTTGTGTAGGGTTTAAGTCCGAACATGAGTGAGTATGGAGTGGAGGCAGTGGTGGTTGTCCAAACTCAGGTAAAACTCAGGTGATTGTCCAAACTAGCGTGTGTCAACACCAAAAGGAGGTCCTTCACGTTGCACAGAGGTTCAGAAAATGGTGGTTTTCCTGCCTTTGCCTTTTCAAACTGCGAGAGGGGAATGGGGGCTGGTGGTTGTTTCTGACGGAGCTTGTCCCAGCAAGGAGCAGGGTTGTCATCCATTGAGCCTCTCGGTAAAAACACAGCCAAAAGCGTTCCTGTATTTGTTAAACACACACTATGTACTTTAAGGCTTGGGTTTGTTGGGTTTTTTTGAGATTTTTCTGTCTGCACATAAGAGGCTTGCAGTTCAAAACAAATGAAAGATAAGATTCTGCAGAGCGCACTGAAAAACAGGGAAGAGCTTGTTACCTGCTGTTCTTGAGTCCTTGGCATAGCTTGATTTAATATCAAGACAAGAATATGGTACTAAACAGTCCCCTCGAGACTGCTGCTTTGTGCCAAGTAATAGAATAGCATCAATAATCCTTCCATGGGGCTACAGTAAATTTAAGTAAAGTTATTCTGGACTGTTAGATCTGCTTAAAGGCACTGATCCAAGAAAATGAGCGTATCACTTACACAGCGAGCCTTTCCCTGGAAGAGCAGGCGTGCAGCCCGGCCCCCGCACGTGCTTGCTCCGACTCATCAGATAAAATTCTTCTTGCAGAGCTTGTGTTGATACCAGGGAAACCGCGAATGACCCATTAGATTACGGAGGTGGTCGTTTTTGTTGGCTTTGCCTAACAGGTGGCTTCTGCCCGCTGTTTTAAGAGTTCAGTTGTGTATTTCCATAGAAAAGCCTCGTCTTGCTGCAGATGCACCCCATGCCGAGCAGATCCTGGGGTTCAAACAGGAGGATCTCCAGGGAGGTTAAATGGGCTCCGCAACACTGCAGGCTCTGTGCGCAGAGGTAATTGCACGAGTTGAGGCTTGTGACAGCCATAGGGAAGGACCAACTTATTTCTCTCTGCTTTTTTTTTTCTCAGCTTTATTTGCACGCTAAATTGCCACTCTTACACATTTATGTATCTTGCTCGTAACAAACGAGGCAGAAACAACCATAAACTGTATTAAGCATTGAGATAATACCTGGCTCATCCCCTTGGCGGCTTTTAGCCCAGTTTACTAATGCTTCTCGTTTTTTACTCTTTAATCAATTTGGTGAAGACCATTCTGGGCTGATTTCTGACATCAATATTTTGTGACCAGGGGTAGGTGTCCAATAACTCCAACAATACAAGAAATAAGTACAAAACCACTCACTTTTTACGATAAGGCAGCTTATGCAATTTACCCATTTTGCTAAAAATGTTATTTCTGCATTCACTAGTCATTCATGGAGATTAAGATTACAGTAATCAGTGTTTACTGTAAACCTCTTTGCATTTTATGTCTTCATGTGCATGTAGTTCTGTCAATAAAAGCTTTTCGCTTAGGAGAAGAGATTAAACGCCGCAGTGTTTTGTCAAGGTGGCAGGCTCCTGTGTTTAGCTGCATATTAATTTGTTTTAAGGTATTTGCAACGTTAATAGCACAAATGGAGAAATGCAGGCGTCTGCAGCGTGATGGTTGCTTCATAGCCCTGTGTCAGCATCCTCACACGCTGCAAGTGTTGGTCCTGCACTTCCATTTCTGCTGCAGTGCATTGTCCGTCGGGAACTGGAAATTATTACGGAAACTTTGAAGCATCAGCCTGTGTTAGCCACAGCTCTGGCAGCTCCTGCACTAAGTCCAATTTTAACTGATGTCTTCTTAGCGTGGAAGTAAGTAGCTTTTTCCCTACTCCTGGCTTTTCAAAGGCGCTCTGCTTTTAGTCTCCTGCTCAGCCTCACGTGTTGCAGGCAGCTTTTCGTTTCATGTGTAATACCTGGTTGGATGTGAGCTCCCATGTTGTGTTTTGAGTAGCTTAGCTTTGGAAAGGACAAAATCTATGAAGACCTGTTGAACAATACGGTAGATTCTGCTCCAGAACACCAGATCCTCAAACGTAAATATGAAAATGTGAATTTGAAAGTGTTGACTTAAATTGCCAGCAGTTGCTGCGGTCAGAGAGTTTGATTTTATAAGAATTTCAATTTTATAATGCATTTTTATAACTTCTTATATAACCAGCTAGATGTTCGATATACCACAGTACTGTTACTTTTTAGGACAAAACAGTCATATTCATGTACCATTCTACAAAATAGTTACACGTACTTGAGGCAGTACTGATATTAGAGAAACTATTTCATCAAAAATTATTCTTGTACTCAAACATATCTATTTATCATTGCATTTTTTTAGAGTGCAGTGAACTAGTTAGAGTGATGCATGCTTGCCTCAGAGTCCCCGAGGCTGTCTTTGATTGTGGTAATAATGAATAATGTAAATTATTACAGCCAGATATTTCCTACAAAGTGTTTGACAATGGTTAGACTGCCATGACCACTGCTTCCGATACTACTTAATGCTGTCTCATTAGTTCTTTGTATATCCATATCTGTCTACACATTGGCTGAAGTCTTACTCTAATGTGTGATTGCAAACTCTTGAGTTGGGGGACTTTTTGTGCGGTAGTTGTGCTTCCTCTTGGCCCATGCAGATGCCAGCCAGAATAAGTGATGCTTAGTCCTCTGCATGGTTGTGTTGTTGAAATGCTTGTGCTGCGATTCCTTACAGCACTTCCAGGCACAGCAGCAGTACAACAAATAATGAATACATTCATGTTTCGAATAGGCAGATGCAACTTTACTGCAGACATCCAAGTGACAGTTTAGACTGACACCTTAAAGAGACTATGTTAAGTATAATTAACTTATTGCTAAAAAGCCAATCTGGTATTAGTTCAATCCACACTAGTTTTGTCTGTTGAAGGGGAAAAACTAGAACAAACAATGCTTTGTCTTCTAACCTCATGAAAATCCTTCAAAAGGAAGTGAGGGTGAAGGGCCTGGAGCACAAGTCTGATGAGGAGCGGCTGAGGGAACTGGGGGTGTTCAGCCTGGAGAAGAGGAGGCTGAGGGGAGACCTCATCGCGCTCTGCAACTGCCTGAAGGGAGGTTGGAGCGAGGAGGGGGGGTCAGTCTCTTCTGCCAAGTAACAGTGATAGGACGAGAGGAAACAGCCTCAAGTTGTGCCAGGGGAGGTTTAGGTTGGACATTAGGAGAAATTTCTTTCCTGAAAGAGTGGTCAGGCCTTGGCACAGGCTGCCCAGGGCAGTGGTGGAGTCCCCATCCCTGGAGGGATTTAAAAGACGTGTAGATGAGGCGCTTGGGGACATGGTTTAGTGGCCATGGGGGAGTTGGGTTGATGGTTGGACTCGATGATCTTCAGGGTCTTTTCCAACCTGAACAATTCTATGATTCTGTGAGTGTGGGACTCAAATTGACTTTTTCCTCCAGAGCATGTCAGAATATGCCCTAGCAGAAGTAGGTATTTTTGCAGCTCCTGCTGCTTTTTGTGATGACAGCAAAAGGTTTCCTTACACGTTGGCTCATCACCACTTTTTTACACCCAGTGACTTCCCAGCCTCTCAATGCAGATAGGCAATGCTCCATCAGACAGTGCACCTCGTTCCTTACTGTTCAACTGGTGGGTTAAAGCCTGGTAAGTATGTCTTCCATATGGTGGAAGAGAAGGCCATAGTCTCCCTCATTTCATCTCCTCTGAAATACCTGCAGGCTCCAGTCCAGCAATAGTGAAACTCTTTGCATGGGTCTTGATAAGTTCATTAATTGCTTCATGGGATTGAGCTTGAACATTAGTCTTTGTATTCCAAGTTGCATCCACATTACTGTTAGTAATTTTAAAAAGTATTTTCTGTGTTTCATCCTCAGTGGCTCTGTAAAGCCAGAACATCTATAGAGATGGGATTTGGTACATCAGTGTAATTGTAAAAGCTGTATTTCTGCTAGAGCTCAGCACCTGTAAGGAGGTATTCCCTGAGAGATGTCATCTAAAATTCAATAGCAAAATTTTTATTTGCCTTGACATAACATCCAAAAGATCATTTACATTTCAGCTTGCATTTTTCTGTTAGAATCCAAATTTGGATTTGGATTTGGTAGAATTTTTCAAAAGGTTACTTTCAGTTGAAAACTTTTGATCTTTTTTCGTAAATGTATATAGTTTAGGCCAGGAAAGACATTGAAATCACTTATTCTTCACTTTTATATATAGATCTTTAACTTTTGACCAGATGTTGTTATGCTGAAATTTATAACTTGCATCTGGTTAAAGTGTGTCTTCCAGAAAGTCATTCAGCCTTGGCTGGCAGATTCAAGAGATGGGGAATCCATTGCTTCTTTCCCTTTGTAATTTGTCCAACTGTTAAGAGGAGTGGCTCATTTCTGGTTTGGCTTTGTCTGGTTTCAGGTTCCAGCCATTAGTTCTTGCTGTGCTTTTTTCTACCAAGTTAAAGAGCCATTTGGTACATTTGCTTTTTCTCCATGTGAATTAGATACTGGAGTCAAGTCAACACTCAATTTTCTTTTGGGAAACAGAATAGATTGAGTTCTTTAAGTCTCACTGCAAGCTAATTTCTCCAGGTTTCAAATGCTTAAAAAAATGATTTTTCTGTGGCATTTCCAGTCTTTCAACGTCTTTTCTTTGAAATGGACCTGTGTGCACCTCACTAATGAAATGCACAGACTTCAAATCTTCACTACCTGATTTTCTCCCGTTTCATCAGCCAACAGTCACATTTGACCCTTTCATCACCATCAGTTTAGGAGGAGCTTGTCCAGCATCTCCCAACACCCTTTCTAGAGCTGCTGCTCTTCATCTTGGTCTAAAGTAGCTTTATAAAACATTGCAGGTAGGTTTTTTTAAAGAAAAAATCAACCAAGCAAACAAGTGAACACACAAAAAAAAGGCTGCTGTCCTCCTTCTTGATAGCCATTCTGCCCATCCTCATGTTTACACAAGCTTTACCACCAGTGAATTTATATTTACTTCCTGTGTTGTTGAATATCCTTAGGACGCTCCATCAGTAACATCTCTATTCAGTAGTGGTTTCTCCATGACAACTACATTTGCAGATTACTTAGTCTGCAAGTTCTTAGAAATATTGAATAATATTGATTTTTATCCTGTTTTCACGAGTAAACAAGAATTCTATGGTTGTGCCATTTGTCCCCTCGTGAATTTATGAAACATTGATCAATTTCTGCCTAATCTGAAGTTCTAGTTGTAATTAAGTTTTGCCAAGTCTTGTGATAATAGTTTACAGCATAGAAGAAGAAATGAGGAATGTGTCTTCATAATAAAAGGAAGACTTTTTAATGTCCCTTTTGAAAGACAAGGGGGAGTAACTCAGGTGCTACACACGGTGCCTGGAAACAAACAGCTAGCCAAGCAGCAGTCACAACCAGCCAACGGTAGCAGAGTAATGACGATATAGAGGGTCTTTTTTCCAGAAGTTTCATGGGAAGCCTGGGAAGAGGAAGAAGTAGTTGCTGGAAAGAAAAGGGAGGCAAAGTATTTTCTAAAAATGCATAGCAAAGTTCACATAATTTGTCCTGCTGCTCAGAATGTTCTGGAGGAATAAATCTGATGCTTGACAAAAAAATGAGTATACCCTATTTCCATATAAATCCTTATCAGCTAAACATACTAATTCATCAAAGAGTGAAACTGGGTTTATTTGTTTAAGACTTATTTTCCAGTAAGTTGCATTGGCTAGAATTAATTACATTTTTGTACCTTAATTAAGGTACCTTCATTAATAGACTCCAACATTACAGCATTGTAGGTCTGAAAGGGATTTTCAGCATGCATCAGCTTCATCCCCCAGCCCAAGGCAAGAACAAATGTTCTTACATCATTTCCTGGCAGATGCTCATCTCATTGGTTCTTTCCTTTGTGTTGTGTGATGACACATCCTCACCGGGCAGTCTCTTCCAAACTTCCAGATTTAGTTACCCATATCTTCCTTGGTGCGTGCATACAACTTCAGGAACAGCTGGGTAAGCAACGGTTACCCCCAAAAATACATCAGCCAGTTGGACGGAGTGGTAAGCGCTGAGAATGATTGTCATTCTACAGCAGATGACTTGCAATGAAAATTTGAATGAATTGGGATTGTTTTCCATAAAGAAGAGTGTGTTTCCTGAGAAGAAGAGCAGCAGAGGAAGGCAGACTTGTAAGAAGGTGCAATAAAAATAAAATGAGAACTTACTCTTTGTGTCCACAGTACCTAGGGCAGGAATTTATGGACCTATATATCCATCTTTCCATTATTTTTCTTGAGATTTATTGCAGGCTAACTGTGCAAATAGTCTTTTCTGAAAGTTGGATTAGGATTTTTCCCATCGTCTGTAACTTCTCTGCTGTTTTAAGTTTTATTTAAGTGTTTATTTAAAATAAACATCAGTAGCCAGTTAGCTGGTTTATGGCTCTTGAATACAAACTCTGCAAGTCTGCCGATTTAGAAGTATATATCCCTGAGAAGATATTGATGAGTAGCAAGGAAGAATGTACTTCATCAAACACTTTGCCATTTTTTTTCCAAATAGGGAACAGAAACATGTATTGAACAATTTCGTACTTTCTTCTTCATTGTTATTTAGAGTTTCACCATCTCCATCTGAAAATCGACATATGTTTGCTATGGATTGCATTTGTTGCTTCTATATAAAACAAAGTTTCTTCATTTGCCTTTTTCCTTAGATAGCTTTAGCTTTCCTTATCATCTTTTTATGCTGATAACAAGCTACTTCCACCTTTTTCTACATTCCTTGGCTGATTCACTTTTTCTCTGAACCAGGAGGCCTAATGCTCTGTCTTGAGCTTTTTTGTCATCCGACAACCTTTTTAAAAATACCATTCATTCACTTATGTTTGAATATCTCATCTTGATTAAATTTGCTAATCTTTTTCCTGCCTTGAAGAAGATAGCCTTTTTGAAAGACCGAGCGTCTGTGTTGCTGGCTGAGGCTTCTCGCTGTTCAATCCCACCCAATGTCCTCTGGTCAGGTTCACTGGCCCCAGGCAGCCACCCACTTCCAGCCCAGTGACCTCATTTGTCTTTATCCATCACAGCACTGCCCAAAATGATAAAGCATTATACCTTTTTTGTGTTAGAAAATCATCATTCGTAGTTTTTAGAAACTTTTCGTGTTTATGACCGCCAGCATCCACCTCCTGGACTGATGCCTTCCAGGGTGATGAAGCTCTCCGTGCATTGCAGAGATGTGCTTAGGGAGAAGGTTACCCCATTCTCTCGTTTGCCGAGGTAGTCTCTCACAAACCTCCCCACCGACATCTCCTCCTGGGCTTTTTTATCGCGCTAGCGTACATGCACGGAAGACCCAAGCTCAGATTTATCAGTATTGTTGCAAAAAGTAACGGTGGGTTGAGAATAGAGCACCACATCCTCGCCACTTCTATTTACCTGAATCACTCTAAATAGGTAATAAATATTTTAATACTTCAGGCATACAGATTATCTTAACGGCTGTCAGTAATGCCAGTTATATCAAATTCCTGCCCGTGGCTGTGAGTGGACAACAAACAAGAATTGGAAAAACTCCTGGCAGTGGCATAGAGCTGATTTTAATGTTCCTTTTCTTTTTCTTTGCCACATAAATTAAATTTATTTGCAACACATGGAGGTTAAATTTATATCATATTTGCTTTCTTAGCACCCTGCCCTCAAGTTGCTAATTTAACAGTTTTCTGGCTGCTCCAGCTAGCTCTCAGCCGAGAAGATTAGTTTCCCAACCTGTGAGATAACCAAAAGATGGGGAACGTGGAGCTCCACAATGCCATTTTTAGAGGCCCCTTTCACAGTATATTTGCACTTTAAACTTTCTCCTATCAAGAAACATGCCTACATTTGGAAGGCCCAATTTTCTGTGGAGAGGACTTGTCATTTTCTGCTAACCAGTGTCAGCAACTAATCTCATCATGTTAACGCACAGGGACAGCTAAGTGACTTGTTTTAAATGCATTGTGATTGTTATCTATTTATTAAAAGCAAAAGCAAACAACTGCTTATAACTAACGTTCAGATGCTGATTGTTTACACAAATAGTGTGTAAGGACAAAGCTAATTTAAGCAGACGAATTCTTACATTATGACATGAAAGCCATACTCTATGTGATAATTGTTTATAATAAATATGTGTGATAATTGTTTATTTTATATATATATCAATATTATGAATACTTACGTATTGCAATAAATATTTTAATTTAGTTAGCCACATTTAGTAAGTAATATTTTTAGAAGTATATTCCAATTTTTATGTGAAAGAAGGGAATAGGACATTTCCCCCCACATTAATCCTTTTATTTTAGGTAAGTTTACAAGACATACCTACAATAGCTTAACAGAGAAATAATCCACATAATTAAATGAACTGGTTTAGATGATGTTCGTTATTGCTGCTGTGAATACAGTAGTCAGTTTGAAGGCAAATGTCATGTACCTTTGAACAAACACTGTTAAGTGCCCTTCATTACTGTTACGGTTAAGTGCCCATCACTACTATCAAGTACAAGAGTTGTCTTTTTTAGTGAGTTTAATCTTTGTGCAAATAAGACATTGTGAATAAAAGTTCTTATCGCTTTATCTGATGTTTTTATCTTAATATATCGTTTGAAATGATATGTTATAAAATATGCACATATATGACTTTTATTACGTATTAATAAAACCCACATATATTTGAAATCTGAAGGCCAAATTTTTACTCTCCGATACGCGGGTGAGGATCTTTTTGAGTCCCACAGACAGTTTACAGGCGTGCATGAGGGCAGACCTTAGCTCTGACTTTGCCTTGCTAGGTCGTATTTTCTTTCCCTCTTTCCCTCCAGATGATGGGTGCTGTTACGTCAGGGTTTAGACTATATACTGAACTGAGTGTTAAACTAGAAGGGCTTCTCCTCTGTATTTGAACACTTGTGCTTGGCGTGGACGGGAGCATCCCAGCCCTGCCAGGAGATGTGCCCGCTGTGCCTGCTCCGACTGGAGTTTTCTGATGCAGCTGCGCATACGGGGAATGTAAACAAAATCTCAAAACACTTGTGCTCCAGGAGCCAGCATCACTTTGCAATTCTAGGGTAATTGAACATCAAGGACTCGTCATTACTCTGAGTATTTACATTAAAATGTTTGTTATTTGGGTAATTTGGGGGCAGAGGTCTAGACATCTGCTTATGCAACTTGGTCCGTTCAGTGAAATCCATTCCCTTTTCAGCATAAAAAATTTCCCATAAAGTCCCATAAAATCAAACACATGTAAGACGATGGTTGAAGATTTCCTGAAGCAGTCCTATGCTGGACACTGAAAATAACGCGTGTCTGAGCTGCAAGATAGGATTTGTTGTATTTCAGGAGTGCTCTGAATGTTTATGATTTTGACAGTTTCCTGCTACTGATGGCAGAACTTAGACTGGTACATTAGGTACAGCTTGCGAATTCAGCACAGCTTATGAATCTTGCAAATTTCTTTTGGCAGCTGGGGACCTGATTCAGCTGCCACTAAAGATTCCCAGTAGTTTTGGTGGGTCTCATGTCAGTCCTTTTGTCCCTGCAGACCACTGTTTTAAACCAAATGCTGGGTGTGAACTAATGACAAATTTTTAAGACTGTTTTTTCCTCCTTCTTTTAATAGCCCTGGATGAAACTTGTTAAACATTTGTGTCATGCTTTGTCTGATACAATTCTCTCCATTATTCTTGAAGCACACATCTCCTGTCCTCCAGGAAAGTGTCAGCTTCCCATAAAGGTCTGGCTGCCTGTGCAGAAGAAGGGGTGCAACCTTAAGGGACAAGGAGCTGAAAGATCACGAGAGGGACTCTGAGCTGTTGACTGGCAATTTGAGATGTTGGCTTGAGACCCCTTCCACTGAAACAGGAACTGGAGTTGGTTGTTGCCTCTAATGTCAGTGGTCTAACCACTGCACTGTCATATAGATGAAGGCTCTCCTTTCTTCATCCATCCTAAAAAAAGTGCGATTCCTACTTGTTTTTTTCAAGGAACAGCATTCATTGCTTGCAGGCTGCAGCATTAGGACTCAAGGCATTGCTAGTCTCCATGACTTTAATGAGACAGTTTGTGCTAATTGATTATTTTTACCAATGCCTTGTAAATGCCATGCGTTTTTGAAAAAGTAGCTCATGAGATGGAGTAGCCTCATGGGTGGAGAAGCAAGATGTTCACTCAAGTAGGATTTTTTGTACATTAAGGAGAGGAGGAGCCCATGACAGACAGAAGAAGAACCAAGAGGTTGGTTTTCATATTCGTTGTCTCTGGGTGAAGACAAAGTGAAGAGAAACCACAAAGATCCAGAGGAGATGGCACCAAACTCTAGTAGACTTTCCCACCAGCCGGACACCACGGGCTGCTCTCATTGAGCCAACCCAGCAAGAGCATGCCTTAACCAAGGAGATTAGATGCAAGTTGTGCATTAATACCAGTATACCCAGCCTGTGGAAAACCTGGTTGGACTGGGAAACAGATGCCACTGGGGAATCCATCGTGTTGTACGATGTCAATAGAAGGTGCACACACGTAAGCTTGGGAAGATCAGTTCCCATATCTCCCCATGTCCTTGTATCTTTGTTCCAGAGCAGCTCAGGGCTCAGTAGAGAAGTGACGATCTTTCCTGCAGTTTTGCATGTGGATCATAAAGCTTATGTTTTATTAAAAGTTTAGAAATTCCAGATGAGATGGAAGATTTATATCACTTGCTGTCAGATTGTCCCAGTTTGCTTTCTGAGAGCTCTTGATGCTGGGAAGTCCTGGTTTCTGCTCACTTCTGTCTTCACTGGAACTACATTTTTATTTGTATGGTTTTAGCAGTGTATTCACAGCTTGTAGTTTGCACCCACAGATAGATAACGTTATCTCCCTATCAGAGGTACCAGCAGTCACACGTGGATTGATTTGTCATCATCCAAAGCTTTTATCAACCATGTAAAAAATATTCCTCATATAAATGAGGAAATAGAAATTGATTTTAAATAGTTATTCTTTCCATGCACAGGCTCTTTTGTTATGCATTTTGTTAATTCTGGTATGATTTTTCTGCTCTACATCTCTTTTTCTAAACTTTTCTGTCAATTTAGTGCCTGACTTTGTTTAATGCTACAAAATTATTTACTGAAGCTTTGCTAGTGATATTTCATCCGCCGGAGAGACTCTGTGAGCTGAGTGCTGTCCCCAAATATGATACAATATTGTGTTAGCATTAATATGGATATTGATGCAAAATCAATGCAAATAGACTCCACATCTAATCCCACACTCCCTCACTCAAGTTCACTGGCAGCAACAGCAAGTTACTTCTTTGATTTCAGTGCTGGATATGCAGTATTTATGAGGGGTTGCACTTAACATCCTTACTTTGGTTACCATTTTGCTAGCGCACATTAAAACAGTTTTTAGAACTACATTTGTTTCAGCGTTATTGTTACGCAAACCTGAGTTTGGGCTTTGGCTTCCCCCAGTAAAGACTACATCAGCTTCTTGAAGGTGCAGAACATAATTAACGTCTTGCAGGTTGTACCTGTAGAAGTCGACCCAGGGCACGGCTTACAGGGGCAAGTGCTCACGATGTGCAGGGCAGGATTTGGCCGTTTCACACACACTCCTTCTCTGGATGGCTGCAGAAGTAGTGTCTGGCTCCAGCACACTACTAGGCTGTAATTAGTGTAACTAACAACTAATATGAAAGAGCAGGATAGAGGTCACCACAAGACTTCAAAGGTCTTAACAGGTTAAGGTTGGAGGGCAGTCTATCCCCTCGCTTAATCTGTTGCCATATCTTCTGAGATTTGTTGAAATCTTCAGTGACCTCTAACCTTGACGTGTTGCTCTCCCGTAATTTACCGGTCACATGCCATTTTCTTTATTTCTGTCCATTTAGACAGGCATGGGTCTTTGTGATCGGTGTCTCCCTTTTCCCTTCAGATATAAGTGTGCCCAGGTAAACAGCTTTTTCATGTGAATAAAGACTGTGGTTTAAACCGCTTTAATGCTCCTGCCCTGCTAGCTTCAGACTCATCGGAAATGGTTGTTTCGCTATGCTCCGGCATGCGGTTTGTAGATGACATTTGACACATAGATTAGGCTCAGGTTTAAAATCTAGCTATTAAAATAAATTGGGCATTGTACAATCGTTTTCAAAAGGGACTAAATATCAGGTTTTTACAAGTTGCTTTCTTAAACATAACTGTCCAAGGATAATTTTGTTTATGTTTTCAGTAAACGTGAAAGCTCTTATTGGTTAAGTGTGCAACTCGAGGACAATTTATATTGTGGGGAAAATCAGCAGATATTCCTCCATGGTGTTTCGGTATGGGCAACAAATACCCATCAAGGAAACTCTCCTGTTCCTGATGGTTTGGGGTTTTTTTTCCCCTCAGACTCGACGTTGCATCTCTCCCATCAATCCCAACGTGCGTGGGCAGATTTCGATAGCAAAGCGTTGAAACGTATTGCCTCTTTCCCAGGTGTCAGGCAGCCTCTTCTCCTTGATGGTGCCCATCCCAAAGCGACGGGCAGAGCAGAGGGGAGGGTTTCCTTCTCCTCCCCGCTGTGGATGCTTTGCCTCGGGAGAGCCACGGCCGTTCCCACGGGAGGAAGATGAGTGGACCCCTCCGGGCACGCTGGGATGGGAGATGCCCTCTGGCATCTTGGCTGCTCCGGCATCCCGCCCTGCGGTCCCTCCCAGTGTCCGGTGGATCTGGGGAGGAAAACACTCAAAATCGATTCAAGCAAAGCAAAGTAACATGCGGCAAGCTACCTGCCCACACCAAACTGAGCATGGGTTTAATTATCCTTTTAACCAGTTAAAACACTTTAGAAGAGAGTAAGAGTGACGAAGAGGGAGTGAGAGCAGCCCAATGTTAGGTTTAAAGTTCAACAGGGGGAAAAAAAAGTCATACAAGGATTCCACAAGCAACGACACTTGGATGGTATTTGGGAAATCTTTTTCTTTCAAGACTATCTTGCGATTAACTATGGGAGTAGCACATCAAAGCTGCACTGACTTCAAAGCTTAGAACCACTTACGGCTTCCAGCTATTACTAAAACCTACCACTTCACCCTGCCAGCAACTCGTCTCAGCTGCCTCTTTAAGTTACACCCATCTACTTCCTGCCTTCTGATTTTGGGGAGGGGAAAAAAAAAAAAAAAAAAAAAAAAACACCAAAAAAACCTTGTAAATTAAATATAGATGTTCACACTGAAGGGAAGTGAAAGTCGGGGGGAAAAAACAAATGGAGGCATTAAGATATTAAAGATTTAGTACAAACTCAGTGGTGATTTACATATGCACAGTCTCATTTGGCTAACTCTAACGAAGCCGTCTGCTTTGGGGAAGTATCCTGACTGAGTGTTACCCCTGCGTAAAAGCCCCTGAACGAGGTGAGCAAGCTGTTTAGGCCTTTAGGTCCAGATGTTACCTATAGCTTGGCACAAGCAGAGGTGCTTTGGGACTCCAGGATGTCTTCACGTACACAGCACATACCATGAAATCGGTTCCCGTCCCTGTTCCGTAGCGACGATCCGCATCCTCTGATCTGCAAAGATACCTGTTCACGCACCTCAAAATGGTGTGTCAGCATTGGCAGTGATCACCGTTGATCGCTGCAAAAGTATTGATCCTTTTGCATTAGTGGGAGATACTGTGGAAGCAAAGTTTGCGTATTTGGTATTTGGGGAGGCCCTGAAACAACTCATTGGTAGTAGTGTAGGGCTGTGCTACGCTCTAAACTGATATAAGAAGGCTAAAATGTACCGAAATCGTAATTTATTGCAGTATTAATATTGTTCAACACTTAAAATTGTTACATTGTTATTTTCTGATTGGGAGTTTTATGCCTAGGGTTTTTAAAATGGTACATTAATCTCTGAATAAAATTTGTCTTTCAAATGACATATTAATAGAAAGTTAGGAATAAGCGTGGGTCTTTGAGTGTGTTTTATATAACAGTTTATATGTTCAGTACAGATCAATGACATGCTCTCTAGAGCTAAATGCCATTAATCCATTTACAGCCGCTCATTGCAATGAAGAGAAATTACCATTGAAAGAGCCGATCGTACGTTAAGGAGAATTTCTCTGCTTCCCTGCGTAGTCTCGTATTTTGAAAATGCCTTCGCGAGTGTTGAAAGCCAATCGGGTTTTTTTCCCCCCTTTATTTTTTCCCTTTACAAGGAAGGCGTTCGGCCGTGGTGGCTTCTCCCTGCGCAGCCCCATTGGGGCAGGGGGTCTCATCCTCACCCCCCCAGCACAAATGATGTGCTTCTGCAGCAAACGTATGGCAGATCTGCAATACAGAAACGCTGAGGTGGTTAACGGGTTGTTTTGCGAGGATGGTGGTTACCATTAGGTGTAAATAAGTGAATAATAGTGCGATGCGGTCAGTTGGAAAAAAAAGAGTATTCTCTTTTGAAGAGCTGACGTATGAAAAAAACGTATGGGAACTTACTGTTAAATCTAAAACACGTATGGCTAGTGTATGTTCTGTATGAAGAACGTGCCTCTGCTTTAAACATATAAAGGGGGGAGAAGGGACCTTCCTGGCTGGCTGATGATGCAATCAAAATGTCAGATTATTTGAAATAAATTGTTATTATAGCATCAGGTATGACTCAACCAATGCATTTATATATTTGACTGCGTGATAGTTTTCTTCTTTTTAAAGAATGCATTTCTCTGAAATAAACTGTGCAGCCTAGGAACAGCACAGTCATTTGAAGTTCATTGAAAATATAGGAGGACATCGTGTTTCCTGTCCTTATGTTAAACTTGGCGTATTGATTTTTTTGCACAGCTTGCAGCATAGAAATGTGATCTACAGCTATGGCAAGGCAGGCTAACCACATGTGAATTTGTTAAAGTACTGCTGGATTAGCAGGAATCACCAGACTGTGCAAGTACAGAGAAGTGACTTCTGTAACTCTTTATTTATGACTTAATCAATTAAAATAACAAGTTTTGATTTTATTGGCTGTAAATAAATAAGCACAAATCATCTGCAGAAGCTATTGTTTCATATGCTTGCTTGTTTTCACAACATAAAGGTTCTGTAAGTTAGCCGCAGTACGTACGCAGGCAGAGCTGGAGTTGAAGTTAAGCATCAAATAGGTAAAGTTTCAACAACTGTAGTTAGCTAGTGGTTTTTAGATTAGTGCAGAAAATTCAGGATGGCATAGTGCGTTCCTTAACTTGCAGGTTTTTATCTAAATTTGCCGTTACTTTTCTTTGTATATTCTTTGCCTGTTTAATCTTTTGTTCCTTTTACGTTCAAAGATACCAAGATTATGGAAGACACCGGCGCTACAGCCTGCATTTAAATTTAGTTATGGTACGACCGTGCGGAAAGCGTTCTTCTGATGTGGGGCCGGCTTGCTCCTCTCTCTACATTATTAAACCTCCTTAGACATCTCCATTATAGCGTTTCACCTTGCTTGACTTCAAAGAGTAGCGTGACTGCGTAGAGGGGGTGAGCTGCAACTCTGCCGAGCGGGTTACCTGTGGTTTCTTAGAAATGCTAATGCGTTATCCGCCGTGTTTATGAAGTTATCTGTTTGCTGTTGGATTGGAGGGACCGTTCTGCAGCTCCAGGATCAAAGTGATAAAATGTCCACGACAAAGACAGTGGCTAAAGATATTTTGAGATTTTAAGTCATTGCCATTCACCTTTTGAAGCTTTTTCCACCTCCCAAAAAAAGAGAAAAAATAATTAAATCAAGAGATTATTTTGGGGGAAAGCAAAGAGCAAAGTTGACGCTATTCCTGAAGAACCTCTTGAGTGCCGTCTCACTGAGTCACTCATGAAAATGATGTGGACGAATGCCTGGCTTATCACTCAAGAGGTTTTTGGGAACTAATCTGCTCAAAATGTTTGGAAAAAGCTAAAACCTGGCTTGCTCATCTAATGAAAAAGGTCAAAACAGAGAAGAAAGTGCCACTGGTTTGTGTTAGGTGACACTGTGCCCTGCTTGTCTAATTTGATTACACAGAGCCACTGAAGCCCCAGGCAAAGCTGATTTTAGCTATAATCAGCTTCTTAACCTTTTGAGAACTAACGTAAACACTACCTACCAGTGGTTAATTATGTTGCTCTGTTACATACAACAAAGTGCAAAGGTAAAAGTGTAGAACTCCAGTAACACATGTTGTGACAAGATCACTCCAGGGGATTACAGCCCCCCGCGTTTTATCTGCGCTCATTGATTTCTTTCTTAAAAATTAAAAATGGGCTATGAGCAGGAAGCATCGGTTTATCAGTTTCAGCCAGCATTGCCCTGTCGTGCCGCTGCCTCATCTCGAGTTCCTCTTACTTATGGAAGGGGAGACCTACTGCGGGTTGGACCGCGATGGTCGCGGACCTGTTATCTTTTAATTATTTCGGATTAACTTTGTTCTAATTGTTTACTTGTAACAAAGCATGGATGCTCCCTTCTTCTATGACGAGCATCTTCCAGAAAGTTTTGTAATCTCTTTTAGCAGATGCACCGTGTCCATATGAGACATCTGTCTCCAGGTGGGATAAATGGGATTAATTTTATTTTCAGATTTTGCATATACATATTACGCAAGAACCGAAAATCTGAGGCACAAAAACTGGGTCTCTGCAGAACCTGTGTATCCTAGTTTCCCCTGTGTTTTGGTTAATACGCTTCCTATGGTTTGCCAGGAAATGCGCATTTCCATGAACTTCAAAACTTTTAGGAGACTTCTAAGCCAATGGGCTTTTGGTTTATTTTAAATTTTCCTGATCCATGCTGATCCATGATGCTTTTTTAAGGAAGCCTTAATCTACTCCTCATCTTATATACTTGCTTCTCTTACATACTTGCTGCTTAGAGGTAGCAAGTTGCCTCTGTCTGGATTTTCCACTCTAGAAAGTACATTTATTTTACTCCTTCTGTGTCCCACTGTTTTTGTCAGCAGTGCCTCTAATCAGCATCATTATTCTCTGATAGCCTGCTCAGAGAAGCACCCCTAATGAATTATCGTTACGAGCAGCAGCATTAGCATGGGTGTTGTGGGACAACCTCATGCTGCCCGAGTGCTCCACAGTATCTCAGGGGGCATCGTGGAGCTGGACCACCGGGTCTCAGGACCTTTAATGCCTTATGCCCACATGCCTCCCACCAAAATTCGCGGTGGTGTGCTGTGACAGCTGATAGATAAGCAGGGATGTGGTTATGCCGAGGACATAGATGAGCCCTTACTTCATTCAGATATTTATTTTATTAACTAAGATTAATAAATCTGTAATGACTAGAATTAGTAAAGCAATAATACTAAAGAAAACACTACGTACACAAGAGCAACAATAAATAACGACACAACACACGCACATGCAAAGTCTCGCTGACACGTGACCTGTTGTGGTTATGTACGAGGTCAGAGTTGGTTTCCTTTTCTTGCAGGCAATAGCTGTAAGGTTTACCAAACACGTATTTGTCCGTGGCAAGGTTATAGTGTGTGTGAGGAAGTTGGGCAGACTTTTGAGCTTCAGAGAGGTGGCAGACTCCCTTAGCTGACTTTGAGCATGGTGGTGAGTGGACCCTTGAGGTCTGGACAGAAACAAGAAATAGCTCGTTAGCTTCTGAACGTGTTAGGGATTCAGTCTTCATCTCAGGCTCCACAGTTTTCTCCAGGAAACGGGTACACATGAAGAAACTGAGGCTGACTGTGACCATTCCGGGTTTCTTGCTGTCCTGGTTTCAACTGGGACGGAGTTGATTTTCTTCCTATTAACTGGTACAGTGCTGTGGTTTGGATGTAGTGTGGGAATGGTGTTGATGACACACTGATGTTTTGGTTGGTGCTAGGTAAAGTTTACGCTAGTCAAGGACTTCTCGTCCTCCCGTGCCCTGCCAGGTGTGCAGGGGGCTGGGAGGGAGCGTGGCCGCGACGGCTGGCCCAGCTGGCCAATGGGCTATTCCATACCATATGACGTCATGCTCAGCATATAAAGCTGAGGGAAGAAGAAGGAGCGGGGGACGTTCGGAGTGACGGCGTTTGTGTTCCCAAGTCCCCGTTACGCGTGATGGAGCCCTGCTGTCCTGGGGATGGCTGAACACCCGCCTGCCGATGGGAAGTGGTGAATGGATTCCTTGTTCTGCTTTGCTTGTGCGCGGCTTTTGCTTTACCTGTTGAACTGTCTTTATCTCAGCCCACGAGTTCTCTCTCTCTTACCCTTCTGATTCTCTCCCCCATCCCAACCCATCGGGGGGAGTGAGCGAGCGGCTGGGTGGGGCTTGGTTGCTGGCTGGGGTTAAACCACAACACTTGCAAACCCTTTGGAGTTTCAGCCTCTAGCTGTACAGGTCATCTCACGTTCTGGTGGCCCTTCACAGCCTGCCAGCTGTCGTGCACAGCTGGGTGGCTTCTGACAGTGCCCTGCATTTCTCACGGGAGAGATGCGAAGGAGGTTCTGCCAGCAGAAAGATGACCTCATCTGTTGGTTGCAAATAAAGTTTTTTCATATTTCATGTGGACTGTGTTTTGCTTACATAGCCGCCATGTGACACTTTTTCCTACCTCCTCTAATCATCCCTGTTGTCCTGCTTTGATTCATAAAAGAAGGAAAAAAAATAATTTCAGGTATTTGTTCTGCGTGTCACCATGACATCGGGTGCATTACTTGAATTGATAGAAAGCTTTGTCTTTCTGGACATCATTATTCTGAAGCAACGGGCTATTTTTCTATGTCTCTTCCGCCACAAAAAAAGAAGTGGGAGCACATTCTCTCTTCTGGTCCAGCCGTTGGAGCTGGGAGAAAAAGACTTTTGAGGCAGGTCTGCAAAACCCATCAGTCTCCACATTTAGGACTAGATGTCCTCGTGCCTCCTTATTTCCTCAACGCGTTCTAGTTACAGGGAGGTTTTGTACAAAGTTTCTGCCCTGTGAATATCCGCTTTGCTGTGGAATTATTATCTGGGGACTGTTTGGGTTGGGCTAATTGCTTGGGGTAGTTCAAGGCAGGGAATATCAATAACGCAGCAGAATTAGAGCGATGTCTTTGCCTCCCAGAAGGAAACTTCAGGGCGCCTTGCTCAGTAGTTAATTTCTGGAGCACACAAGCACCAGAGTTTGGCTGTGTCTTAATGAATTAGGTAACGCTATGGTTACTCACAGAGGACGTTAAAGACTTTTTTCTGTTTCTGGGTATTCTCAGAAGCAAGGGAAGGCATTGCTGCACCAGTGCGGCCTTGACACCGGCAGCTGCAGCTCTCCAGTCCCTCTTGCAGCTTTTCTTCCCACCAGCCGCCACGAGACATGGAAGCACTGCTGGTCCCGACGGCTGCCAGGTACCGCGCAGCGCTGGGATCACAGCGGCGGCGGATTTTGATCCAGACCGAGCAGAAGCGGGACCTTGAAGAGGAGGAGCGCGGCTTGCGCAGGGGTGAATTTATCAGAGGCTGCGCAGAGCGGATCACAGGAGCTGGAGTCAAGCGGTGGTTGCTTTTCCCCCCTGGAGAATAACTTGCTACCCTTAGCAAGATAGAGGATAAGTCAACAAGGATGCCTCGCTGCAGAAAAGACAAACCTTTTACTGAAATGTCTAAACAAGCCTATGGCTTGCAAAATTGTTGGTGAGGCTTCAGCTGGGAGACTATGTATGCTGATGGGCAGCACAGCCCATGAAAGAGGAGAAGGAACTGGGGAACCTCCAAAGGAAAGCAACAGAAGTGATGAGAAGCCTAGAAAATGTGGCCTTTGGAAAAAGGGTGAAAAATATGAGAAGGCTTAACCTAAAAAAAGAAGACTGAAAAAAGGAACATGGTGGAAACCATTGGGTGTGTCAAAGACTGGTGCAAAGAAGAAAGGAACCGTCTGCTCTCCGTGCGCCTGGCAAATAGTACAAAAAGGGGTAAAATTAAATGGCAGTAGGAAAAGTTTGGATTAGACGCTAAGGGAAACTTTCTGGCAGTGTGGCTGGAGGGTGCTGCCTGTGGAGACGGCGGGTTCTCCATCACTGGAGGAGGTGGTTACGGACAGGTTAGAAGTTTGCCAGAAAATATGTAGGTGCTGCAGTTCTTGCTGTGGGCCTTGGGACATCCCTGTCACACGTGCCTGTCTGACTGTGTGGATAGTCAGAGAAAAAGTAAAAGCTAAGGGTCTGAAAATCCAGGTGACACAAGGATTCTCAGGTTCATGGTTTTTTAAGCTGTTTTCATAATTTTAAAACCACATTTTCTGTCTTTTTTTAGACATGGTAGACACTGTGCAATACAAATAAAAACAATTTTTTTAATATTTGCAAAGATAATACATGGGTGAAAGTTCGAGTTTTGATTTCTGGCGGGTGTGCTGGGTGACATTATCTATTGTTTTTAGCAGGATACAGAGGACTGACAGTTATTGATAGGAGTGTCCTCCCCAGTCTGACATACAATAGCAAAAGAAAGTCCGTTAGGAAGCGTTAACCAGGAAGATACTATCCCATGTCATTGTTTTTGATGTCCACAATGTCCCCAGTCAGGGAGTAAAACAAATATATCACATTGCTGAGGTGGTCAGTCACACACTGGGAATAATGAATAAGCCCTTAGTAAAGTTTATGAACAATCTGTTTACGAATTCATTGAATGCATACATACAGCAAACAGATTGAAATCTGGATTGCTGTGTAAGTTTGCTAACCAGGGGGGGAAAAAAAAGGATGCATGTAGGTAATGTAATTTATAATAAATAAACCAACCCTTTGTACAGCACAGTAAAACGCGGAAGAATAAAAAGTGAAGTCTGCCTTTTATTCATGTTAATTCCTGAACATCTTCAGGCAAGCAATTCGCAATAAGTGAAATTAATAAAATATATTGTGCTGATCAATTTGTTCCCGGTCTTAGAGCTTGTAAATAATTCTTTGCTGAGAACGCTACTACCTTTAACAGCAATTGTGTGGGCTGTGGCCAGCTTCATTTCCACTCTGTTCCCAGGAAAGAAAGGAGCGAAGTGCTCTTGCATTTGCTGTGTTTTCCAGCGAATGGATTGGAATAATGATACGGCTGGGGAAAAAAAAACCACACAGACCAGATCAAAACAGTACCCCGGGAACCTTTTTTTTTTTTTTTTTTCCCTTTGACGAGGTCAGATCCCCAAACTCCTGGGAGTTTGGACAGTGGGGATGCTTTAGTAAATGTGCAGTGAGAAAACTGCCAGATTGAAGGTTTCTTAAGTGCTACTGTCCAAAATCACCAGCCATGCTTGAAACCAGTAATTCTTGACAGAACATACACTCTCAGTAAGTGTCTTTTAGCTGCAGGGCAGAGAGCATATGCTTTAGTGCCAAAAAGTTGTTTTGGGGTTTTTTTTATTGTGTTTGTGTCATAACCTCTTTTATGTTATGTTTTATGTTTTCTTTTCCTATTTCAGTCTTCAAGGCTTGCTGTGAAAGGCCGACATAAATAACTGCAAAAAAATCCTGAAAGCCTGCAATCATTTAAGAATTTCTGAATCTATAATTGATTCTTTGCATTATAGACTCATGCGATACTCAGTACACACAGTGACGTTTTAATTCACTTGGGAAGGCAGTCCTTTTCTTTTTTTTTTTTTTTCAGATTAAATAAGAGAAGGCATTTTGACCCTGCACGATTTGTGTATCGTTGCTTTTTTACTTCAAAATACGCATCCTTCAGTCAGCTACGTATGATTTAATGAATCAATCCAGAAACTTCTGAGCACACAGTGTTTCCGTCACTGCTGGTATCACTGGGACAGGAGGATCCTGAGCACTTTTTTAGGAGGTGCCCAGCACCTTGTGGGGTTTGACCTGCACTGAGACTCGCAGGCAGCCCTCTCTGCTCCTTTGCTGAAGCTTCATCGAAATCCTGCGGTCACAGAGGTCTGCAGCACACCTCCCACCGCTTTTTTGGGGTGTCCTGAGTAATTTGCCTTAGTAGCAGAGTACAAGATTCTCACGCGGCGACTCGAGCAAGGACAGCAACAGTTTGGGTTGCTTTGAGTTTTGTTCTTGCCCAGGGACAGATGTTAGTCTCTTACATAAAAGTAGGCAGTTAAAGGCACTTTAATAAGCCTGAGTTAATAAAACAGACCGATTTAAGGAGTTTAACGCCCTGATTGGGAGGCTGATTGTGTGCAGGCTGGCTTGCTGCAGGAGATAAGTGCAGAGAATCTGTGGAGCTGCAGAATATTTTAGGGCGAGTCACAGACCTTTTAAGTACTCCTATTTAGATGTCTTTTCATGCTAAGTTCAGTGGGGAGAGGGTTAAAACCCATTTGGCATAGTCAAATGGAAGAGTTGGCACTATAGGATCTGGTGGGAAGAGGAGTCAGTCCACTAACGATGTCACTAATTTATTAGAAGTGGCACTTGCCATGGCTTGGCAGAGCCATTACTCAAATCCGTGTTTGCAAATTCCAGATAAGTTACTTTTTCTATATATTATACCTCATTGTCTCTTGATCTAAATTTCATGATCACAGATCATGATTCCATGATCATTAGATGTTGATAGCAGTATCTGTTGTTTGCATATACGGATGGTAGGGTCATCTCAGGACACGAGCAAGTTGTCACACCGGCAGTGAAGAAGTGCTTTCCACCATGTACAGTATTGCAAATACCAGATGCTAACAACTATTTCCTTCTCCTTTATTGTTTTATAGTTGAGTTGGTGGTGGTCTGTATTTTATTTACAGATGCTGCAGTGACATGATCAATTGCTGTCTTGCACTTTCTGATATAAATTTCGTGCCCATCTAGCTGCGTGGAAAAAAAGCTTGGGAAGTTTTCAGCTAACATCAGGAAGGTCAGAAACAAGAACCCTCAAAATATTTTTTTAATCTCACGACTTTTTAAGTCATCCTCATTGTTACTTGGTGAATTTTCAGAAGCTGGTGCAGGCAGAAATGCATTAGCCAAAGCTGGAGACAGAGATTGAGCTGAGGCTGCTCGGTCGGCGTGCACCGCACAAGCAGGAGTCAGCGTGAGGATCTTCTTCTCACCCAGGTCTGCCACGGGTGTCCTGAACTTGGGTGGTCAACGAGGAGAGGGACGGCACCGCGCTTGTCCGCGTTACGAAATGAGGGCAGTTTGCTTCGCTGGATAATAGACTGTTCCATGCAAATATTAACTTACTAGCAATCACATTATGCAGCTAGACACTGAAGACAAATCTTACAAAAATCATTCTAAATTTGTCTCTTTGTTGTGATAGACAACATGAATATGCAAATAAATGAATGGTGTGAATATTTTGTACTCTGTCCCAGGCAATACTTGGAATTAAGAAACCGCGTCAGGGACTTGGAGCGTGTCTCATGAGATGCAGAGCTTTTCACTTCCATCTCCAGTGGTCAGCCCGCAGCAGAGCCAGGGCTACTTTTGCCTGGTGTTGGCGAAATTATATACAAAATATGAAATTAATGTGTTTCAGTGGGCAAGTGCCTGACTTCACAACTCATAGTGTCGGCCATGAATGGATGTGGAGATAGACGAGTGGCTATTTAGCTGCCCCAGCCTCTGCCCCATCTCTTTGCCGACCACCTCCTGTTCGCCAAAGGCTATAGGGCAGTACGCACGTTCACGCAAGATGACAACCTTAAACTGCAAAAAAAGTGCATTTCTGCTGACGTGGGTATGTGCATTTCTGCTACTTCTGCCTCCGGGGCCGTCGTTGCAGCAGAGGGGCAGGACAAGCAGCGGAGAGCAGCAAGGCTTCAAACCCCTGCAGCTGAATCTGCGGGAAGCTCGTGTGCTGCAGCCCTGAAATATGCTCCCCAGCCTGGAGCAGTTTTCAGAGCATGTGTAGACATATTGTCAGGGTACAGAAAAAAGCTTGTACTGAGACTGTCTGTTCTGCAAGTGTTTGGAGAACAAGGTATTTCAATTTCTATAAATTGATGCTTAGTTGTTTGCAGTACAGACGCAGAAGAATACCATTTGTAATGTTACCAATCCCTTTGATCATCACTGGTTTCATTTCTTTTTGTAGTTAGATTCAAAACTACTGTCCACTGTTCTTGCTTATTAGTCTTTGTGGTGTTTTGTTTTTTTTTTTATCTAAAGATAGTTGAAGACTCAAAGTTGGACAGTCTCTAGTCATGGTCATGGTCATGGTCATGGTCGTCAACGCAGAACTTCTCCATCCTCCAGCTCCTTGTCTAAAGGAGGGGTCTGTACCCAGCTTGTGAAATTGTCTGTCCTTTGTCCAAAACATTCCTTATTTAGAGGCAGTTTTGTTTCCTGGTCACTCCCAAGATCTCAAGGTGCACCAGCAAACAAAAGCGCTGCCTGCTGTCGGTGTTTGACAACAAACGTGGAACACTTTCCTTAACGTCCCACAGCGGGAGAAGAGATCCTTCAGTCAGACCAGATCATCTAGCTACACAGCAGAGTTGAGCTTGCACGTGGCAAGCTCCTCTTGCCACGTGCAGCTTCTTGATAGACCAAGTCTACTTGCCCTGTTCAAACATCTCAGAGTGGGCGATCAATAGTAACAACCATCGAGGCTTAACCGGACCACAGAGCCCCGCCGGGACAGCAGAACCAGAGACATGAGGTCGGCACTCAACAGAGGGCACCTGGGTGGGAGAGGTAGAAGCCGGGGTCCGGGTTCGGGGGTCTGGTCCCCACGGCTCTTCCAGAAGGGGTTGTTGGTGGCACAGGGCTTTTGGGCATCACACCCCACTGGAAAGCTTCAGTCTGTGGGGTGCACGGAGGTAATATTAACCCTGCGTGTAGTGACTGTGTAAGAGGATTTTGGTCCTGGAGCTGTGCCTCGGTGGTGGATGTTGTGTTAAACGCTGCACAGGTACCACGTCTCTTTTGCTTAATTGCATGGTCATGCCTTGTCCCTTGGTTATTCCCATTCTGGGTAATTTTTCCCTGCCGGCTACATGGTCGAGGTTGGTCTGTGGAGCTGGTGAGTTGGATCAGCAGGAAGAGGATTGTGACTTAAAAAAAAAAAAAAAATAGCAGAACCTTTCAAATGGTCCATTTGTGTGGACTTTTTTTCCCCCTAAAAGCTGTCTGCCCACTGCTGTCACCTCAGGTGAATCCCGGCTGTAATGTAAAAAGCACAAAGAAAATAAACTTCTTGAATGAGAAAGGTCAGGAAGAAATCCGGTGCGACCAAGGGGGATGTATCTTAAGCTGTTATAATATTGAATCATGGAAATGCAAGCCTGGAAGGGGCCTCACGTGACATATCCCTCTGCCAGGCGCCAGAATGATAAAGCTATAGCTTCGCTGTCAGGTGCTTTTTTATACATAGGTCTGTATAGAGGCTCTGTCTGTAGACAGAGACCTGGGATGGATGGAGACACCTGAGCAGTGCGGCAGGTTCCATACTGGTACAGTCTTCTGGGGACAGAAGTCGCATGGACCCGTCTCTGGTGTCTCCTCAAAGTAGTCCGTTTCATTTATATTTTCCAACTAGGAATATGTAGAGTTTCCCCTGCCTTTCTGCACCCCAAGGCAAAGAGAGATCTTGCGCTCACACAAAGTTGTCACACAAAGAGCCGACAACAACCATGTGTCACCCGCAGCAAACAACCGATTGGACAGCCTACAGCCATCAGGACTGGTGCCTCCTGACGACAAACCTTCTCATCCTTCGGAGGTACCGCATCGTAGCCTTCGGCACCTAGGTGGGGGGTAGGTTGTCTGAAGGTACCCCCTAATTTCTCCATGCTTCGCTTCCCCATCCCTAAAGCAGGGATGCCACTACTCCTGGTCAAAGTGATCCAGGTGGTGGGACGTTCAGATTGTGTGCCAAGAAAGGCATACGCGTACCCAAGGCAGAAAGACCCAGAGTGTAGAAGATCTCTTTATTTTAGCTGAGATGTTTATTTTGGAAGGAGGAACCACATTAGGAAAATGGCTTTAGCAAAATCGTGGCCAGCTGCTATGAAAACATCAGCTGAAGTTTATTGGATAGTGATAAAACAGAGAAGAGTGAGATCAAATTCCTGTCGCTGCTGGTAACAGGAACGCACGAGATGCGAGGATCCAGAAGGGAAAATGCTGCAAAAATACATCTGGCCCTGCCCATGCTGGTGTTACACATCTGATACAGTGGAAGTGAAACATCAAAAGTGATTGAAAGTATATTTGAAGATGTGTAACCTGTGACAGACCTTAATATTTACAAATGAGAAACTGAATAAGTATTTACTACTATGATCATTTACGGCAAACAAGTAAACCATGCGATACCCTTTGAAACAGTAAAATAGAAAAAAAATTTAAAAATCTATAATTTTAATCAAAAGTTTGTTTCAGTCATTGAAATTCTGTTATTGCTGCTTACAAACATTAAAGTCAATCAAAACATCAGTAGCCTGCAAGATCAATATTTTTAATATGTTTGCATTGCAGTGCTGCAGATTTTTGGCTAATGGATCTCACCCATATTGATTTCCATGGGAAATGTTAGTCTGATACTGAAATAATTAAAAAAAAAAAGCCAGGGATTATTGGTTTGGAATTTTGAAGGAGATAGAAGTATAAAAATTGGTTATTGACTGAATTGCTTGGGGTGAATGAACCCTGGGCACTTGCAATAAACTTGTAGCACAGAGTCATTACTGAATACTACCTTAGTCCCTTAAACCTAAAATCAGTCAATAACCTATTATAACAATGCAAATTGTGGTGAAATAACATAGTGGGTCGTTTTCAAAGCAGCAGGATATTCATAAACATCTACATACATATATGGATGGATGTATTAAACCACCTCTGGGATATACACAACAGCTGATTTTCAAGTTTATTTTAATATATTGAGTTTATGTGGATATTAACGCGAAAGGGTTGATTTGCAGTAATTGTTTAAAATAAGTTTAATGGCTCTGTGGCTACTAAAATGAATAAAAATACAGTAATATTATATACAAATGCATAAACAAGTATATTCAATATTGTCCCAGTTCTGGACAAATGCAGGGTGATTTTTTTTTTCTATTTATTCTGGGGGTGAAAAAATACTAAAAGCAGTGACTACCCTGAACCTACACAAGTGTCCTGGACTTGCTGCTGTCCTCCCTGGTCTCCATACTCCTTATTCACCCCCTTATTCCATATGTATTATAAATTTGCTTACCTAGCATAATTATTCTTTTTTTTTAAAAGAGGATTCTCCGTGCACGTGGAAATCGTGCCTCTCTGTGATACGCGGTGAAATAAATCAGTTCTCTGTTGCAGAATGTACTCTACATTCTGGATGAGTTTACCACAGATAGGGCAAAGCGTTGCTGGCTAGAATACTAATTCTTATTCACAGTTAAATGAAACACCTGAGCAAAGACTTGCCTTTTGGTTCCTGCTTTAAAAACGCTCTGAGCCTCTGTTTCGCTCTACGCTGGGGACCAGTAGCTCAAGTGTTTCTGCTAAAAGTGGGTACTGCAGTATGCAAGCTGTCGAGTGAAATATATTTTCACCTGAGCTGTATAAATATTTAACAAGTATATACTAACATAGCAATGATAACTCAGTGCCTGCAATAGCATGGGAAAGGGAGATCATGTTTATGTTTTATTATTACAAAGTAATCTGTGGACATTTTCCGATTTTTTTTTTTCCCCCCTAATTTGTTACTTTGCTCATACCTGACAAGGAACAAAGTGGACCAAGTGTCAATGCTCTGCTTGGGTCAAAATATAGGAAAATATACCACGTGCAGAGCTGAGCAGAAACCTGGTAGAGGCAGGATCGGTAATTGGTGCCTCACTTTAACTACCGATGTCTGACAACAGGCAGGTTACTGTATCCCGCCGGAGTCTCGACGGACCGGCACCTTTTGGGAATAACTACTAATGAAGTCTAAAATTTCGCAGTAAACTTGTTAATAGGAGTCTTGTCGCTGGCAAGGTACCTCTGTAGTTACTCTTCAGGTCACGTAGTTTCTGAATAATTAACATCCTCCAAATTGCTCGAGCCACTTATTTAGGACAGAGGGATGCGTGGGCTGTTGTGGCGGTCCAGCAGCCGGCAGAAGTGCCGGGCAGCGACCTGCCCATCCCCGCCGCTGCGCACGATCAGGATTGGGATGATTTCGGACCATCCTCCTTCTTATTTTGCCTTGACTGGAATGGATTTCAGTTTTTAGGTCTCTTTCACAGTTTTCTTTGGTTTTTAAGTTGATACCAAAACAATGTTTCAGAATAAAGCTTTTCTTATTTTCCAGTTCTCTGTCCCAGAATTGCTGATGTGTCTCTCTATTCTGTCATTTTTAAAAGACCCAGTAGAAAGATGAGGAACGAAGAAGGGAAGATAAAATATTCATTTTATCAGTAAAAATCACTCTTCCTCATAGCCTGAAACTTTTTAAAGTTAAACTAACTAGTAAAAAATAATATTTTACCTTTCTTCCCCATCAGAAGCATAGACTAAATGTGTGCAGGCAGGGTAGTGAATAAGGAACATGAGACCTCCTCCACTCCTGGTATTTTAAATTTCATCTTTTCTTAATGAGGAAAAGAAAAATATTTTAAAAGGAAGTAAAAATAGTAGTGGGTCCCCCACACACTTGTTTTTGCAGATTTTATAACCCTTTTCAGTTCATAACAGAGAGAAATGTAAAAGTTTGAGCTTTAGAACATTTCCATAGAAGAGAGCAAACTAAACCAACTAAGAAATCCAACAACGCTGCGTATTTTTCCAAAACATGTCTAAACAAGACCAGTTTTTATAAACTGTAGGAGTTGTATTTTAAAAAAAAAAAAAAATTACATGAGACCATAGGAAGAGTTTAAAAGAAGAAAGGAGAATAAAATATTCTTGGTAGCTGCAAGTCACCTTCACGAGTGAAGTAGAAAAGAAAAGGAATACCAGTAAGAACGGTGAAGGTCTTGTAGCAGGTTCATGGTGGGCATGGAACGTGGTGCGACTTGTAGAAGGACCTTACAAATGCTGATCTTTTTCCCATAAAACAATGCCAGCATGTTTTTTGCCGTGCATGCGCTGTTTTGCTGTCCAGGGTGGTGGCACCGGTGGGACGGAGGCAGCCCTGCAAGGTTGTAGAGGTGTTTGCCATCGAAAACAGCATGGTGTGCTGACTCTGGCACCCGATGCGAGTTCCTCTTCCCTACTGCAGTGAAACAGCTACGGTTATTTTCATAATCTCCCTCTGTCAAGTGAAAGTAATGTTATTTTTGTAATAGTTGTTCGGGTTTTTTTAACGCTGTGGCTCCAAAGCGCAGTAAATATTTTTTGAGATGATCGCGCCGTGTTTCATAGAATCATAGAATCACAGAATCACAGAATCACTAAGGTTGGAAAAGACCTCTAAGATCATCAAGTCCAACCGTCAACCCAACCCCCCCATGCCCNGATCCAGCCTGTCCAGGTCCCTCTGCAGAGCCTTCCTAGCCTCCAGCAGATCAACACGCCTGCCCAGCTTGGTGTCGTCTGCAAACTGACTGAGGGAGCACTCGATCCCCTCGTCCAGATCATTGATAAAGATATTGAACAACATGGCCCCAAAACTGAGCCCTGGGGAACACGGCTCGTGACCGGTCTCCAACTGGATTTAGCTCCATTGACCACAACTCTCTGGGCTCGGCCGTCCAGCCAGTTTCTTACCCAGCACAGAGTGAACCTGTCTAGGCCATGAGCCGCCAGCTTCTCTAGGAGAATGCCGAGGGAGACGGAGCAATCAACCCAAATAACTACATCTGTTTTGCTGGGAAATGTTCCTAACGGAGGCAGGGGCTGAGCGTCAGAGCTGGGGGTCTGCAGGACCCTCCCGGCATCGGCTGTGACACAGACAGCCCCGTGTCCCTTGGACCTCTGTGTTTTACACCCTTTGCTCAGCCTCCACACGAGATGGTCCGGGAGATGATGTTGCTCAAGTTTCTGTGCCGGGGGATTTTCCTACGGCTGAGTCGGAGGCGTTAAGCACTTTAACATCGCTTTGGCTGCTTCTTATTCAGAATAAAGAGGCCAGAGTGGGAAACCAGCTCACCCCAGGAAGGCAATTGTGAACTGGGTTTAAACACAAGTCAGCTGTCGGAAAGTGATGGGAATAACAGTCCTGCATCCCGGGGCAGCCTGGCCACAGAGCCCTGAGCACAGGTTCCCACACACTGAGCTGAGGATACAACCCCTAAATGGAGTAAATTGTCAGGGCTTTAGCTGCATAACTTGCCTTGACTTTAGTGGGCACTGCAGGGCTAAAACTTCAAGCAATGCCGTACAGATTTAGGAGATATTCTCTTGGAAATGTTAAAAACATCGCATTTTTTTGCCTTTGTTTTCTGAATTCTGTGATCATATGCAGAACTGGCCATAATAGAGGAGGTAATTTTGATAACCTCATGGTTCAGTTACAAAGATAATACAGGCTGCAGTGACTTCAGAAACAGAAAATAAAGAATATTTTGAACTCCTAAAACTTTTTTTTTCCCCTCCACAGATGAGCAAAGCTCAGTTCTTTTTTCCCAGAGTAGAAGCATGTTCCTCAGCATGGTTTGAATTAAGTATCTTAAATCTGTAATCTTATTGTATATACTACAGAAAAAACCTCTATTCAAGTGTACTGCGTCTATGTCTACGTGCACACAAATATTGAACGGGAGCTGGCGTGTCACAGCATCAAAAACTTTTTGCCTCATGTTTGCAATGTCTATATTGTTCATCGTGGAAAAGTTGCATAGGTTATTCTTGGAAGGTGACATATATACCTCACCTGGTATAGAAAAGTGGTGTTGGGAAAATTGTAAAAGCGTTGTAAAGCTCTGCAGAGACCTATTTTGTGTCTCCAGTGGCATAGGTAGTACCCAGCATTCGGGTATGTTTGCAAGCTCGCTTTTTTGATGGCAATGCCTACTTCAGGTATTTCTGACCGTTTTTTGTAAGGTTTTGCATTAGGCCAGGTGGGCGGCGGGCCAGCGTTCGCAGCCATGGCATCACGACCTGCTGCAAAACGGATTTTAACTGGAAGTCCTACCAGGATCTGAGGACCTTGAGGATTCCAAGGTCCAGCTTTGACGTGGTGGCAGCATCTTGACGATCAACAATATAGCTTTAGAAAGATAATTATTCTTTCCTATGTCAATAATACGGTTTTGTTTCTGTCAGGATGCAGGAGGTACTGCTTTCTGGTGATGTCACTAGGCATCATCCAAGCATCATTGTCACAATTTTGCAGTGTTTGAATCTTATTTGATGACTAGAGAAGTTAGTAAGCTGATTCAGCTTTTTATTTATAATAGTATTTCTCTGATTATCCTGCAATTATTAAAATTATGACGGAGATTGGCATGTTCTTAAGTAACGGGATTTGGGAACACAAGATGTTCACCATGGCCCCGGGTTAGGAAAGTGCCTGTAGCATCATGGCACAGGACACTGGGCACTGTTGCATCTTACTGAATTTTACACAAATCAGGGACGTATAGCATCCTGCAGGACTGATGCCTCAGTCATATACACTGAATTTAATGCACGCTGAAATCTTGCAGGGAATTTAAGTAAAATTTTCAAATCCGTAAGCTTCAATTATGTTTGTACTTTCGTATGTGCAAAATACTTAATTCTGAATATAATTGCTAATTTCATGCTGTGCGATACGCTGTTAGATGTGTAATCAAGTCTTCCAGACAGGTGGTTCATGTGCACCTGAATAATATAGTTCTAAAATAGGGAAGCTGTGTCAGTGCAGTGGATATTACTATTGTTAGTATAGTAAAATACAGAAAAAGTAGCAGCTCCGTGACAGCTGGGCAGTGTTACGATCCTACCCAACAGTCAATGTTCTGCTTTAAGCCAAAAATGTATGGAAAAGTGTAGGTATGGCACTTAATCGATAGAGTACAACTTTCTCAACTTTTTAAGTTTTGGGAAGTTGACAGCTCCCTTTAAAAAGGAAATCAGAAATAGTAACGCGGCGCCGGTACAGCGGCGTAGTGTTGCAGAAACACCCCCAGAGTGACGGGTGTTGGAACTGCATCACCAGCTCAAACCTCTTTTTCCCTCCCCTAATTCCTCTTTTCTGTCGTAATGGGGGAGAAATTGATTCCAAATGTGTTTTCTTGACCCCCTACTCCATACATGTTAGCACCTAACCTTAAGCGATGTTTCTACAGTCTCGCCTGTATTTACAGTAATTATATGCATAATGTAGCATATTATTGTCTGGACTTCCTGTTTAATCAGTACAGAGCTTCTTACAAGTGCAGCTGAAAAGGGCAAACAAAATTAAAGCTTTATATACCAAAACAAGTTTGATTTGCTAAGCTCCCAGCATTCCAAAGTACACAGATTTGTTCCACCAAGTTTTGCGATGGCTTGCAGATGGGCAATGATTAATCAGAGAGCTAACTGTGAAGTAGTTTGCAATTAAACTGGAAAGCTCTGAAGCATGCTAATTGAATCAGAAAATTAGAGACACTGAACAGTAATTGGCTATTTCTCATGCAGCAGGTGCCAGGCCACTCATCTGTGGAACAAGGTATTTAAGGCGCATTAGCACTAGTAAAAATACTTCTTGATATGGAACAGTCAGATTTTCTGCTCATTTTCACCATGGATGTCAAAACACACAGCTGTGATGTCTAGTGCCCACAGCTCGTGTTGCAAGAGTTTGAGCAGGGTCATCATGAACCTACATATGTGCCGTGTCTTAGATCAGGTTGAAGTTGGGGTACCTGAGTCCCTAGTCCTTGCGGACGAGCGAATCCCTCCTGTTTTGTTTTTTTTTTAAAGTAAACATAGCGTGATGTTTTTAACGGTAACAATCATCATGTGCTAATAACCACTTCCAGGCTGTGGGGAGACGGGCTCTGCACCTCGGGGTCCTCCTCTGTAAATTGGGGTGACGTTTGCTCGTCTGCTGCCATCCCCTTTGAGGTCTGCCCGTGGAAGAGTGATGTATGGATGCTAGGTGATACCGGCGTGAGTTTTCACTACACCATTCCGCTTCTCAGTCTTTGCTGGAAAAAGAGACTTTTTCCCGTGCACCGCTTATGAATGTGGAGATTAGTGGAGCGTGGATTACTGAGGCTCTGCAAATTGCATTAATGAGGCACCATCACTTTTGTTTCGTTTTTCTGCAGATTTAAAAAATTGTAAGTTTCCAGTTGAATATTAGTTGAGGGCATCAACAGTATAAATCTAATACTGCTGTGAGCTTAGTAGATGCATAAAGCCAATTCATATCATGTCTCAGCATGAGTTTATATCTTCTAATTAGTACCACCATTTTATAGAGAGCACATGCAATGAAAGTTTGTTTGCAGTGCCAACAGGGACCGGAGCACATACAGTAGTTTTGCTATAGTAGAGAGATGGTGCTGTATGAGCACAAACAACTGGTAGCCTGAGCAGTAGGTAACCAGAAAAGAGTGGGATTTAATAAGTGAAATGGTGGAGAGTTTTTACGGAGATATAACCATTTTCAAATTAGACTGGGTGGGGCGCGTGATTTCTTTCTTCGCAACTAATTAGAGCTTGGTATGCTTATTAATGAATAAAAAAAGGTATTAAAATACAAGTGCACCGCATCATATTACTCTGAGTATCGAGAAGCAGAATATTACAATATTCAAATGCTAATCATATCACTTAGCAGATGACTGCAGAAACTAGTGTATTTGAACTGAGACATAAATTATAAATTGTAAACAGTGCATAGGGGATATGTTATAACTGTGTCTCATTTAAATTAAGGCAGGGAGTTTTCTCTGAAGCAGATTATGTGCCTTCATTAAGTTTTAAAGTCCCCTCTATAATGTTTTATTAAGATCACTTGGCACAGTGTTTCCCACACTGGATGTTAGCAATATGTACTGGTGGAAACGGCCGCAGCGGTGGAGGTGGTTCAGGTGCGTTGCTGCACTCCACGGCTTTAAACGCTGTTTGCATACTTTCCAACCAAGTGCTGGCGCACGTATGCCGGCGACTTTTCCACCTAATACCCCTCCCAAAAATCCCGTTGCCTTTGCTTTCTTTACTTGAAAGCAGCTCCAAAACATTTACATGATCAATGTTTGTTGCTGGAGGGATAAAGTTTGCTCTTCCATGGACAAGTGAGAACATATTGATCATTTTATTCTATTTGCTATTTCTAAATTCAATATACCTCTGGAGTCGATAAGCGAGATCGAGAGCATATTCTTTTTTTGTGTGCCTGCTTGTAGCTTGTTCTCAAGATCCAAGATACATTTTTGATTAATCACGAATGCTCTGGGGTCATGGAGAGCAAATGTGTTTGTGGAGTGTCAGCTGATGCTGTCAGATAAATGTCTTAAGCTTAGCCAGGGTTCATGCCCCAGCTTTAGGCTGTGCCAAATGTCTCCCCTTGTTGAGGCAGATAACAGCTACACTGGAGGCGACTGAGCTGTTTGTTCACTGAAAGGGCTGACCTTGCCATATGGGGCTACGGGCAGGTGAAAAAAACACCGGCCGTGTTTTAATTGAAACTTTAAAAATCTTAACTTTGCGCATTTTCCCCGTCTTCAATGCAAATGGTTTTTGCATCCCCCTGCGTTTCTCCGCCCGGCTTCTCCGGTGGCTACCTGGTCCCTTCGGCGGGTCCCGCGGCTGCGAGCCTCCTTTGATAACCTCCGTGTCTTCCGAGGGACTTCTGACAAGGTATTTTTACAGGGGGCCCAAAGAGGGGAGAAGCCCTGCCGGCAAAAATAAACATTTTTAGGGACGGTTCACCTTTGGGTTCCTGCAGTCTGCCGTAATCTCGAGCTGGTGGCCTGGAGGGGGGCGGTGCGTGAAAGGGATGCTCGGCGGTGCCTCCCCTCGTCCGAGTCAGGCTTTTGGCATCGTCTTCAGCTCGTCCGTAGCGGTCGGTCCTCTGTAAGTGGTCGTCGGAGACAGATAGGGAGCAGCGACACGATTGCTAAGCCGACAACTGGCGAGGACGTCGCACCAAGGCTGGTCTGCGGCGCGGAAGGCAAAAAGATGGATCATATGGCGGTGCATGAATAAGTGAAAACTCCCAGGGCTACTTGTGGGCATTCATTATAAAACACATCCAGTCGGTGCTTTCGCTCCCTCCCACCTCCCCAAAAACGTGTTTGTTCTTTGCTCCGAAGATTATGCTCCACTTTTTCTTTCCTCTCAAGAAGTTCATACTGTCATGGGTAAATCATCAGGGCTAATTAGACGCAATAATGCTGCAAAAAATTTCAAAAAAAAGATATAACACATCTGTCATGAACTCCCACCAGATCTCTTGGAAATGAGACATTTTTAATATTTTATGCTGAACACAAAATATCTTGAGGAAATGGTTTTATATTCTGTGTACCAAAACAAAACCTTCAGTGTCAAACGAGTAATACTGTCTAAGCAGCCCCTTAAATGCTGTTATTTCAAATCTCTCCGCTCCTAAAATATAAATTTCATTTGAATAAGATGTAGTCTGTATTAAAAAAAAAGTTGCAGGGAATAATGAAGAAAGTGCAATGTATGTCTGAAATTTTATTTGAAACCTGGAGTGCGCCCTGATATGGGAACAGACATTACTGTTTTTACAGTGAGTCTTACAAACAGAGACTTACTATTTTTTTAATGAGATGTTTTCAGCTAACATCTAAATCAAATTAAATGCAAATATTTTGCACTTTAAACTGATTTTAACTAAACCTCTAGCTGCTTTTGTCCTAAAAATAACTTCGTCTTCCTTAACACAATATTTAACATAGAGGATTAAATCATGTTCTCCTACTGTATGTTATTAACAGTTAAATGTTTTTGGTTTGCGTAATTTGTCTGCTGTGTGTACGGGGGGAGAGATAATGCATGTGAGAGACACACATTTGAACACTTCTAATGGGTAAAAGTTGAGCAAATCCCTATTTCATGTTTATTCTTGGTGGCACGTCACAGATTAATAAAAATACTTACCTGAGTGACAGGAAAATGCACTTAATCAAATTCCATGAATCCCAATAAAGTTCCAAATCATTCATTTAAATACCTAGCCTGAGACATGTTCTTTAAATAGATCAGTAATCCTTATTAAAAAGAGAAACATATCCGGCTTGGCACATCTGCAAGTATTTCTACGTGATGACCGCGTTATTCTTGATGTGCAAAAATACATCTCTTCTCCAACACGGTATTTGCATACACCGTTTCTGCAGCTTTTTTTCCCAGGACAGCCACCAACTGTGGTTGGTCCCCGTGTAAGTTTTCAGCTCCGATACGTCTTATAAACTGAAGTGGCATTGCCGTGTAGGAGCCCCGAGCGAGGAAGGGGCTCAGCACTTTGGTTCAGCAGATGGAGGGAGGGTCTGTGCTGGGCAGGTCGTGATAACTGCCATGACATGGCGGCACCTTACACCGTCCATCATGGTGGTCCTTTNATATATAAAAATATATATATATAGCCCTCAGGCTAGGCTCAGCTGGAAAGGCAGGGTAGAAAAGGTGAATGAAGAAATAAAATTATCGACGGAATTAAATCAAAGAAACAACAGAAGTCTTTATCAGCAAATTTATCAGTACAGTTGTGCTTAAAGGTCTCCTGCAAACAGTTTATTGACCCAGGTCCCGCCTCGAGTTATTCCTGCCAGGGGACGCAGCATTACTTGGGATATTAAGTGTTCGGATTAGCCCACCCAAATTATGAATTACGTTCTACTTTATTGTTTCTTTCTGGTCCTGTCCTTTTTTCTTCTGGTTTGCAAATTGTCTAACTGAGCGTGAATTCCTTCAGCAGCTGCTGAATCAGACCACAGCCAGCTAAGGGTAGGAGAGACGACATTAAAATTTAAATGGTTTAGGCAGTCGTCTGCCACAAATGAATTTCTCGATGATATGACCTGGTTTATTCAGCCTCAGAAGGCAGCTCAGAATAACTCTTGTCCGTTTAGGGTTCATCCGGCAAGCGGTTGCGTCAATGGGGTTGATCCGTGCGTTGGGTCCTGCCTGCGGGACGTGCAGCGCGTCCCTGGCTGGGAGCTCGGGGCAGGGTGGTGGAGAGGTCCCCCGGCTTTCCCCCGGCCCGATCAGAAGTCAGGTTGTGTGTATGTATGTTCTTTCTTCTACATCTAACTGTATTTTTATTTGGGGACTGTCTGATTAGAGAAGTTGCTGAGTTTCACAGGCAGCGTTCACCTGCTCTATTTTTTAATGAAGTTAATTCAGGTGCCATCTCGCTGCCCTTGCATCTTGAAGTTCATGGTCTGGTTCCCTTGCAAACAGAGTTAATTCAGTCCACTGCTGACTTCTAATTAGACATAAAGAGAAGATTAGACATAAAGAGAAGATAAGACATAAAGAGAAGACAAGACTGCATTGCTTGTAGTCAGAATATGACTTTAGTGTATCCTACCTGGGAATGAATATTTGTGTTTTAGCACCTCAGCAGGGGCGAGAGATATTTGCTTTGCTACAACTAGACGCTGTGAGAAAGGTTGGCCATCTTCTACCTACAAAAGAAAAACTTAATAAAGCTAACGAGGGAACTTGGAAAACGAGCTAAGACATTGCTGTGCTCAGAAGTCCCAGATAAGCATCAGTCAAATCAGGTTTGCGGAGGAGGTGTCTGATGTGCTCAGCAGGAACGTGAGGGACCTCTCTCTTCCCACCGGGGACGGGGGCTCGCTGAGGCAGGCTCTGCTTTTCTGCAGAAAGAGAAAAGGCAAGGTACAAGCTTCCCTTCAAGTAGTCAGGGCAAGTGAAGGCAAAGAACATACAATCGAAGGATGGAAAGGTAAACCCATATGGATGTGTGCATATGGGCACACATATGGGCAACGGACCATCTGCCTTTGACCTCTATGGACGTGCATGCCAGGAGGGACAGTCAATATTTAATCTTTCCTGGTTGTGAACACAAACTGTCAGCCTCCTTTCTGTTTCTGTTGTCCATCTTTGCTGGGGACAAGTTCTGCCGGTGCCTGCGAAAGGGATTTATTGACAGAACTGTCAAAGGGTGTAAGCCACCAAAACAGCGATCTGTTGATGGTGGAAACCTGGCGACCGTGTTTTTCCAGCAGTTTTCAGCTGGCCCTGGTAAGGGAAACCACCGGGTGTTAGGCAGAGCTTCATAATGCCTGGTCCACCTTGGCAGTGGTACGTGCAGTGGGTCTGTCCTACCCTTGGCGTGGTCCTTCTAACACGTTTGGCAGTAGAGGTACCTCCCTGAAAACTGTCCTTTTTCCAGCTTGAGATCTGAGGTCAGATACGACCTCACTTCGTCAGCTCCCTTCCACGCTGATTCTGCATGACGTGACAGCCAGCCCTGCTCTCTCAGCCCAGCGTCGGTTTCTCCATGGAGAGATCTTCCTGGACTTGTAAAGCCACACAGATGTCTCACCTGAGCGATGGTGAGAGCAAAGCCAGATGGATGCAAGTTCTGCTTCGAGAAAGAGAGCTTGGCAGTTGGTTACAGGCGAGTAAGGTAGGCACTGTGGGGTAGGCGCTCTGCAAGGTCCCCCCAGATTTTGAAATTTAAAAATAAATGGGCACAAAACCCTCTTCTGTGGTGTGACAGTGATTGTCAAAAGGACCAGCAACCTAGTTACTCTGATTCTTTGCAGGCATTTCAGCAAAGGAGAGCTTTATTGAAGGACTCGAAGGAAGTTAATCAAGTAGGTCTGCAGAAGTTTATGAAAAAGATTGCATGAGTCCTTGGAGGAGCGTGTAATGAGCAGACCGGAGGCAGGAGTGAGTTTGAAATGAGATGGGTCAGTTAGGCAGCAGGCAGGATGGTCACCTATGTCTATATTAGTAAATTAAAGTCCCTGAGAATGGTCCTGAGTGTTGGGATGCAGCTGCCTGTGCTTTCGTGCTCCTCACGCAGTTGCTGGTGCACCTTTGCCCGTGCCAAGGGATGCTCTCCGGTTCTGGAGCGAGGATTTCCCTGGGGCTGTTCCCCAGAGGCAGCTGGATGCCTTCACCCTCTTTTGGGGTTGGGGGGAGTTGAGTTTAGGGAGGACAGAGACGGGCCAGTCGGTGCCAGCTGGATGCAGCGCCCAACAATGCTCCTGGTTATGTTTAATTGATCGGCATGGACGAAGCCCGTGGGCTCTGAAAGTGAAAACAGCTTCCTTATGTTAGACGTGATCAAGAAAGCAGAGCCGGCGAAGGATGCAAAGAGTGCATGGTCAAAGCTGTAGAATATGAAGAAAGGTCTTTACGGTAACGTTCAGGAGGAGTATCTGCAGGGCTGGGGTTCACTGGCAGGGCCAGAGGAGAAGGCAAGGTGGTGACCTGGGTCAAGTCGGAGAGCCTGGGCCGCAGCGCCCAGTGAATCAGGTGAGAATGGTTTTCGGGATCTCACACAGGATTTACAGACCAGCAGCAGCCAACACGAGCCAAGTGTCAGTCCCGGAAAATACAGAGAGAGCAAGAGGCTTCATGTCAATGAAAAAACCCTGTGTTTTATATTGGATTTTTACCTTTGTTTTCAATGTCCGTTGAAGACATACATTTAGCAACATAAGCGCAACCCTTTCAAAGCTGAATTTCTTATTATGATTATGTAAATGTTGCAAGTTGATTAAGTCTTTGTAGTTATGTTTTGGCTCATAGCAACATCTTTATCAGCAGCATAATTCATACTGTAGCAGTTAGTATGACACTAGAGAGAAGTATCAGTTTATTTCTTAGAGCTAATTGGCTTCACTACATAGTTCAAAAATCATTGGCATCTAGTCAAACCCTACTCACAGAAAATGCGCCACACTAATAAACTCAGATCTGATATTAGCTGTATTGCTATTAAATTTAAATGAGGGCATATCTGACCCATATCATTATTTTAAAGCTGTGTATCACAATGTAAGTACTAAAACAATCAGATTCAGTAGGTCTGTTTTGTCTGTCAGGTGCATGGCTGTCGCTCTCATAGAATTCTTTTGGAAATGCAAAATCCATTCCTTTAACTGTATCTGCATTCTCATGTATTTTAGGAAGGAAAGACGTGTAGTGTAAGCATTCTCACTAGTGAATATGTTTTTGGGGACGTTAAACAAAAGATAGGCTGGATATAATCCCAATAAAAAGGTGTAATTGTAAAGAGCAGGAAATTTACCTGGAGTATAAAGAGGGAAAACATCAGGTTTTATTTTGCATTTCGGTTTCAGGTTTAGAGAAGGCGAATACATGGCATCAGTCACACTAGTTTTGTTTCTTTTTCTTTTTTTTTTTTCTTTTTAAATAGCTGTGCTTTATCATGTGTTTGTTTAGTGCCTACGGTTATTAAGAGCTGCCTGGAGGATGGACAGGGATGGCAGTTTCACCCCCACCCTTCTCATCTCCCCTGGCCCTTCTGAGCAAATGTTAGCACAAGTGGGGACAAGAGAGTGATGGATGGGGCTTAGGGAAGCAAAATCAGTGGTGGGGTGGAAAAAGACCCCGGAAAGGAAAATATGTCTCTCTGAAATGCTTCATCAGCTGCAAGCAAGAGCCACTGCCTCCAAAAAGCCTTGTTGGGGCTTCCTCAAGGAGAGTGCCAGTGGGGGGGCCTTACCTGCTGATGCTGAGAAAGAAACACGTGCAGTGGTGGGTGACCCGGCCTCTGACATCTAATTCAGGTTTTTCACTTGATGCCAGTCTGCTTCATCCTTCCCATTTTAAGACTGCAGAGAAAACTCTCAGCAACAGCAGAGTGGATGTTGCAATGCATGAAAACTTAGTTGTCAGAAATAGACATTTTAAAAAATGCTAAACCTGGCAATAAAACATCTGCCTTTGTTTTATAGCAGTGCGATGCTTGCAATGGCTTAAACTACAGAAATGCCTCTGACATCTTGGCTGCTCAACAGAGCGGTGCTATACCCTGCTTCCCTCTCTTAACCATGGGGGAGAGAGTATGCATGGTGCCTATGGACCGACAAAAGTTTCTCCTCATAACGAGACACGGGCTGAAATCAAGCACCGCATTATCTTTACAGCTGACTTCCACGTTGTAACATTTTAGGCTAATTTTCATCACGAATAAAGTTCATGGATTATTTTATCAGTGCTGGCTAATGCACGCCCGTGTCCAGCCTCTCGTAAGCCCAAGACGATCCGCGTACCTTTTCGAAAGGCAGCTGCAGGCAAGTGGAAATGAGACCTGAGGCACTGCAAGATTCGCACCTTATTAAAATGTAGGCTGAATTCCTTGCAGATATCCACTCAGGTATCTTGTATCTGTCGGGATTGTATCTCCGCTTCGGTTTGTATGACATTACCTGTTCTGAATAGGACAAAGGCTCGCTGCTGCTGTCAGTCTTGTTTCAAGCTCAATATTCATCTGCTCCTTTGTGGATGCCATTTTTTATCGGGCGTCCAGAAGAGCATCCCTCTGCCGACCCGCCGTTTCCCGACGCATCGCTCTTTGGCTCGCGCGATTTCTGGGGAGACAAGCTCGGACCTGGATGCTTTTCCTCTCCGCGGCAGAGAAAAGGGACGTCTCTGGTGCCTGCTCTGCCGAGAAAGCTGATTCATGTGTAAATTACCGGTTGCCCTTTATTTGCTGGGTCCGTGGAGAGTACACACGCAGATAAAAGGCTCAGTGGGTCAGGGCTGAGTACGTGCCGGTTTCTCCCGTGGCCGCGATGACAGGGTTAGGGTTGTTGTCAAAGATTATCAGACAGGCTTTGATGTCTTATCGTTATTTACTCACGGTGTGGCACATAAAAATAAAAATTCGGCACACGGGAGGCTTTTGCAGCGTTTCAGCCGAGCGCGCATCGCAGCTGCATGGTGTCGTTACCATCAGCCTTCGGTATCAGGAGTTTTGCACATCTGTCTTTATACTGAAATGCTTTGCTTTAAATACCTGTTATAGCTGGAATGAGAGCATGCTCCGGGCTTCTCCAGCCCTCTGCAGAAAGAAAAACAGGTATTATCTGAGCAAAATCACTTCTAAGATCTTATATAAAGAAGTGGCAAAGGGAGGGTTGCACTAGTTTTGCAGTGAAGCCCCTGTAGAGTTTGATTTCACGTGCTTGTAATTCCCAGTCACGGCGTTGAACGGCTCTCAGATTCTTCCAACACCCTGTGTTGTGTCTCATTTAATAATGTAGTTATAATATATTTGTCTACTTTACAACTGTATTTGTATTGGCATATGAAGTGTGCAGCAGCTGGGAGCTGTGTGGGGGTGGCAGAAAGTTATTTGATCTACAAAATCAGTTACCTGTCACTCAGTTGCCTTTCACTGAAACATAATAAAGAACCATTATGGGCCTATTAGCAGTGCTGATGTAAATGCATTTTATGTGCCATTTTCAGATCAACAGTTACCCACACAAAAGTAAAGTTGTTAAGTACAACCTTCTTTGTTTAAGAAGGCATATCATAAATCAGGCAGGATATTAAGCTTATGAAATGTAAATTCAAGATGCCAAAGGTTGGATCTATCGGTTCAGCTTCAGCTTGGGCATCGGGAGCTCTCCTTCCCTCAATAACCAGTAGACGGTCGTTTGTGCTAACATACTGCTTTCTACTTTTGTGACAGTGTTATGAATGCTTCTTAAAAGGCTTTTGTGGGGAGAGGGGGGGAAAGCAAGTCTTTTAAGATATTTTAAAAACATGAAATTAAATGGCTCAGACTGGATTAGGAGAGTGAGGGTATAACTTGTTGCACACTGGTTTTATATCTCCCGTGAGAATTCTTTTCTTTCTCATTGTTATTAATGATACCACGTTTTTGTGTATAATACTGATGCTATTGAAATCACTTAACGGCTTTATTTGCCAGAGAGAACCTGTCTAAAAAAAGAAAGTTGCTAACGCTAATATTTTGAAATTCACCTCACATCCCTTGTTACTCTTTTAGTTATTTAAATTCCATTTTGAAAATTCCCACAGTCTCAGAGTCTAAGTTTCCTCTTGATCTTATCGATGCAGTTTGAAGCAAGTGTCTTCAAAGCCACCAGTAAGTGCACTTTTTGTCTCTTTTTATGGATTAGCAAGGCCCACACTGGGGATAAGAAGAAAAATTGGAATATGGTGAAAAGCCAGTTCTTCACAGTTTTGTTTTACCTTCTCCTGCACACTTCTCCAGTTCATTTCATCGGTCCATCCCGGCACCTCTGGTCCCTGCCGCAGGGCTTGGTGATGAAACACAAGAAGGAACGCCGAGCATCCTAGCTCGCGTTTGGCATCTGGGAAAGGAAAGGTTTTTAACTTGGTCCAAAAATTTACTTGGTAATACCCAAAATGAGCTGCCATGGGGGAATGGCAGGTTACATCCAGGTAGGAATTCAGGTGGAGAGTTTGACACTGTGAGATAGCAGCTAATGACAGCTGTGAAGGCTACAGCTTGAGTAAGTCTTGATTTAATTGGATTGATAAAAGCTATGTTCTTAGCTGCAAGCCTACCGAGCTGTATAGTATCCTTAGTCCTAGTGTGAGGTAGCCTTATCAGTACAAAAACACATTTTCTGAAAGGTATGTTGGTAACCTAGTCTCAAAAACACTCAGGAAACTTAGTAGAGGGATGGCGCTTTTTTCAGTAATATCAACCTGTTTGTGTAGTAACAGAAGTGAAATATTTGGCAGTTCTATATGTATACAAATATGCTTCGTGTATGTAAGTATGGAGCATAGTACACAAATATACCATTTACTTAATATAAGGAACAACATTCTGTGGCAATTTTCCTAAGAATATATTTTATACATCTGTGAGGATATATATATGATATAATTATATGACAAATAAAAATATTTGAGGGTAGTGAACAGATTTGTTTATACGCATAGTCATTTACTTACCAGGATAGCTGATCTCAAATGCAGAATTCTTATTTACGTTGTGCCATAAACAGGCATTCGTATACGTACAGAACTACACATAACAACAAGGAGCAAATATCAGTGCTAAAAATAAATCTTGACTCCAGAGAACTTAGTCTATGAGCACTGGGTGTTAAGAATGAATGAGTATTGCAGCACAATTAACTAGGTGTGTGACTTTTTTGAATGGGATCCTGCGCTCTCTTTATCTTAAAGACAAAGCCAATTCATGCGTCTGATGTAAAGTTAAAGGCAGGCATGTTTTCAGACGGGCTCAACGTACATTTGTGCACGAGAAATGTGTTCGCAGGCATGGTGATTTATGAGCGCAAATAAGTAAATATGCTACAAATTATGTATGCGCTTAAACTGCATGACATTTAAAAATTTGCATGCTATTTGCATGACATTTAAAACGTGATCCCACTGGAGCAGGCCCTGCTACCCAGTGGGGAGAAACAAGCACGGGAGGTCTCAGAGCTGAAACGACTTTTGGCAACTTTCCTCATTCAGTGTGGGACCATCGCAAAGAGGAACAATCCTGCACGCGATTTTGTGCTTTCCGTTACGTATCATTAATTAATAGCAAACAACTCTTGTGCAGTTTTAGATCTGAGCTGAGTTACTACTTCTAAACAGCCACATTTCACGTTTGTGCAACTGAACAGCACAAAGAAAGTTTTGTTGTTTATTATTATTTAGTGAAGGCACAAAAATTCATGTTTTGTAATGTCACGAAGTCAGTGTAACAGTAATTCTTATAGCTGTGCATCTCGCTGTTTTCTGGATTACTTTGCAAATAATAAATCAAATTCCTCCTCAAGGTGACTTGTCAGTAATTTCAAATTTGATTAGCTTTATATGAAGGATGTTGATACATTTCTACATGAACTAATCTTTGATAGCTCAGCAGACTGACAACCTTAACACTTATAATGCCCCTTTGTGACAGTGTGGCACACTGAAATAACGTTAAGCTACTTAAATCTATAAAACCATGGGGATTCTGGTTGGGGTATGGCTCAGCAAGCTTGACTTTGGCCTGTTCCTGCTAAGAGGATCTGGGACATGGAATAACTGTTGCAGAATTTTTCTGGTTTTATGTTTAATGTTACAAATGAAAACAGATGGGACTGAAGGGGAATATCTGCATCATCCAGTACCGTGCCCCATTACTTTCAAGCTTCCAGGTGGAGGAGACAAATCCCAAGGGATCCATAGGACATTGGATCTCCGTGACTGTAGAGTCGTGAACCATGCCACGTATAAAGGAAGGCAAAAAGCAGTGGTTTTAAGCACGCTACCTGATGTATACCTGGAGTATTTCTCTGTTGCTGGAGCTTTGTGAAAGTGCCAGCTTTTTGTCATTTCATAGTTACAAATTCACGGCTCAAACATTCCTCTTAGCAAAAGTGCCAGAGAAGAACAGATTTATGTCGCCACTTGTGCAATGATTTATCTTTTTTTTTTTTTTTTTTGGAGAAGCTACGGGGGGGGCTATATGGATTGCAAAGTTGGCAATTTTATTAAATGAAGCAATTGTCCAGTATTTATTTTTAAAGAATGAAAAGCCAAATTCTTTTAGCCTTGTTTTTATTCTGGCTTCGGATTTTTCACACTCTTATTCACACACTTCATCCACATTAACTAAAAATTAGCCTTACATCAGCCTATGTATCACGAGCCCTTTAAAGAAAACTCACCGTTACCTGCCTATTACCTGAGAAGCCTGCCAAGTAGTCTGCTAGGCTTAATGACATTACTTCAAATTGAGGGGAAGATATTTTGAAGGGGAAGAACCCAAAAACATCATTAAAGGCCAGTGGCTGTTACTCAACAAACTAATTTGTGTCTTCTGCACATTTGGCTTTCTTAACGGGTTAGCTGCTTGGTTTCTAGCTTTGGAGAGTTAAATATATGGGATATAGATATGTAAGAGAGAAATATTTGTGCTAGTGCCCAGTTTGCTTTCAAGGCAAAGGGAGTAGAAGAGTTCTTGTCCTGGAAGTCTGACCAGTAATTGGAGAGTTTTCACCAAATACTTGAGAGGCTGATGCACGCCTGGGCACTGTCTGTTAGGGCGTATGCGTATATGGCCATGGTAGGAGACACGGCATTTTCCTTCCCTAGTGTCTCATGAAATTAAAAGGGTACAGATAGACACACGGGTTAAGAGTCTCAGCTGGAATAAATCGAGATGCTATAACATTATGTCAGTTCAGAGCCACTAAGAACTCAGATTTTGGCATTAGCAGTTTTTGTACTGCACAGAGCAAAGGTATGTCATCCTGTGGTGGTGAGCAAAAAATACTCCTGTGAGTACGTACAGCAACATCCATCATTGCCAAGTCCAGGAGGTACGTTGTGATATGGCACTAGCAAACAGAGCAACGAACAGTAGTTGGTAGTATTTAGAAGATAATGGCCATAAAACATGGATAAGAGTGCACAACATGTGTTGTGTTATCTGAATGGTAACATGATGCACGAGCAGTATAATTGTTGTAAATATGCTACCGATCGTGAATGTTTGTACAGGTGATTGCCTCTTTGGGCAGATTAACGCTTTTGTAATTTGCCTGTCTTGTTCCATATTTTGTGTATTAGGTACCCACTTTTGAAACTAAGCCTTTTATGACTTGACTGGAATCAGCAGATTTTCTGTATTTGAAATTGATCAATTAAATTGTTGTTTGGGGGTAATTGATTCTGTTTGCTGCGGAGTGGCCTGTGGCTATGTCGCCCTTCCTTTTTATCTCACTCAAAGAATACTATCACGTTAGCACAGAAATTTATGTGCTAACAGCTGAAGCAAGGAGAAGAAACAGTGCATGGTTGTCATTCCAAAATAAGTAACTCATTATATGTCATGGCATCGTACATCATACAAAGTAAAAATTTAGATGCAGTATTCTTTCCTATAGGATTATCATTAAAACTGCCATTGCTATGCTTATGATGTCTTGTATGACTCTTCATACTGGGTTTTTTTCATTTGTTCCTTTTCTTTTTTCACTGTTCTGTTAACCAAATCTCAAAAAATAAGTAACTGTTAACTAAAGCCATGGCAGCAAACTTCAGGCATGAGTCTACAGATGCATGTGATGTGATTACAGAATAATAGTGCTTTTAGTATAATAGTGCTTTTAATGTATGAGGTGTTGAAAGTTTTAATTGACTAACATTACCCACTACTCTGCACAGTGGCAGACCAGTTGAAGCTCATGCTAGAGCAAACAATGAAAGTACAAACATTTTGTATTCTATACTTTTGTGCTTCTACATATGTTGTGTCCTTCAAGGGCAATTTGTCCCCTGCAGTGAGAGCAGCTCTGCAGCTCCTTTCTTCTTAGAATCATAGAATCATAGAACAGATTGGGTTGGAAGGGACCTTTAAAGGTCATCTAGTCCAACCCTCCTGCCACGGGCAGGGACATCTTCAACTAGATCAGGTTGCCCCGAGCCCCGTCCAACCTGACCTTGAATGTTCCCAGGAACGGGCCATCTACCACCTCTCTGAGCAACCTGTGCCAGTGTCTCACCACCCTAGATGGTGGTGAACCATCTTGCACCACTAGATTTGCAGAACCATGGCTTGTGCATCCCCAGACTGAGCCAACCTGTGATGTCCATCAGGTGTGTTCATCACCTCTACTACTTTAGACGCTAATGCTTCAGGAATTTTTGATGGACCACCTTAGGAAAAGTTGCAGGCGTCCAATTATTTTGGCTTGACATGAGGTTTATTTTGAACAGGTAGAGGACTAGAATAACAGACTACTATGAAATAAAGGTTGCCTCACTTAAATGTCTACAGCAGGAATCCTGTTGGTGCACACAGTATAATTACGGGATTCATGACCTCTTCAAATTACTGCCAGTCATCATCTCATGAAGGAATGAAATAACAGAAACACAAAGCTTTCAGTTGCCTTGTTGTGTACCTTATTCATCTGATTTTCCATTACAAATTATTATTTCTGTATTATCTCTCATTCTTTATGGCGATCCCAACAGCATAATGCAACTATGCTCTCAGGTTGAAATAGCAGTTACCATCAGGTAGGTTAAGGTAAAAATACGACTTGTAGGTTATAAATATGACTGACCATTAGAGGTAACTTTGCTCTTCTTTGGCTACTGGGAAGTTAGGTGACCTGGAAACTTTGGATGTAAGAAACCACATGAGCCTTTCCACTGGCAAAGATCAGAGAGCCAGCTCAACTGCGAGTGATTCGGTGGTAAAAGATCATTGCTTGCGGTGAGACTCCTGCCTGCAGATGCTCCAAAAAACCCTCCTTGGAGCTTCGGAACTCCATAAAGCTTTTTTCCCTTAATGAGATTAATTCCCTATTGACGTTCTTTAAAATAGCCATTAGTTTTTGCTTTAAATACGTGGGGTTTTTTATCCCAACTCACTACCCATGTAACGACCAATATACATTCCATTGCATTGTACTGTATAAGTTTCCCATATCCAAGCTGTATTACATTCTCCTTCATTTACTCGTTGTACTGCATTATAAATGAAATTATTTCACGTTCTGCTGCAAAAGCCTCGTCTCTTTGGGCCAGGTCTCTCCACTCCCAGCTAATAGCTGTGGGTCAATGGAGGAGCCTGGTGGAAAAACGCACAAGTGACCCTCGAGGGCAGCACAAAACGCTACACCATATAGACAGAAGCTGTACCAGAGCAGCACCAACAAGCACCGACCCCCCCAACTTCGCCCCGAGCCATTCTGGCATTTACTAAACTGAGTGTCCTTAACTTGTCCCGTCAGCATGTGCGCTTCAAATATTCTCTTAATGTCATTTTCTGTGTGCAATTTGTTTTCTTTAACCACGGTAAGACGAAAAAGGGAAATTATATCATGTGATGCTCTGTTGCTGCAGGTCAGATGCAGAGGTGGAAGTTTCACGTCCAGAGTTTCGGCTCAGACACTTCACTGGTGAAGTGAGGTAAAGGAGCTGAGAGTATTAGAGCAATAGATTGTCACCTTCTCGATGAACCACAGTTGAGGGAGAATGAAGCACTGACCCAGTCGGTCAGTTTTGTCTTTGCTCGGAGAGAATGGGTCTTCCAGAAGGCTGCTTGTTTGGAAAGTCGCCTCGCCCCGTGGTCCCCGAGCTTTCTGCCTCTCCTCCCCTCCGTGTCTGCCCTCCTGCCCCTGCTGTGTCCAGACTGTCTGCTGTCCCTCACCTCTGCATCCCAACCTCTCTTTGCAGCCAGTTTCCTGCTTTTCCAGGTCTTTCCTTCACCTACAAACCCCCCTCCTTGGTGTTCCCGTGCCTCTTCTCTGTGATCTTCTTGCACGATCAGTTTCCTCTGCCGGTCCACTCTTTCCTCTGCCCCCCAGGACTGGTTCTCCTCTCTATTTCCATTAGGTTCCTTTTTTTCCCTTCTCCCCTTCTTTTGAGCCCAGGGCAGAGTGCTGCCTGCACTTAGTTCCTGTGCCTGATGCCACAATCGCCTGCAGCATCTGGGAGCAGCAGTTGCAAAAAAAGGTCTGGCTCAGCCCCGTCAGCCCTGGGCTGGAGCTTGCCCATTGCAAATAGCATCTTCAGAGGAGTCTTTGGCCAGTTCGGCTGTCAAATTCCGGGGACTCTGTGCTGAGCATATGCAAATGAGGCTTTTCAAAGGCTTGTGACTAGGCAAAAAGCTGGGTGGTTTTTCATGGGAACTGCAAAAGGACAACAGGGACTATACCTTCCAAATTTCATACTGTTGCTGTGAAGAATAGAGACGCAGGAGCTGCTCAGCAAAATTCTTGTAAGGCTTTATTTTCTTTTCTTTTCTTGGTTTTTTTTTTTCCCCCCCCAACAGGGGCAAAACATGTTTTTCCTCAATCTTATTTCCTGAAGTGACTAAATCCTTTTAGTTGAAACATAAAAAAATAATAATAATCAGCCTGAGGCAGAGACAGAGCATGGGAATTTTAATCCAAAATACTTAGCTAGGCAAAATTTATAAGCAACTGAAAACAAGCCCTTATAAAGGAAACTATTGAGATCCCCAACTACAGAGGACCTACTTGCGTTATACACAACAGTCAGATAAGAATATCTCCATGACCCATTTGGGATGCTAAACCCAATTAAAAAGTATCTGCTTTTCATATTTCAGAAATCCACATTAAGTAATGAGTGTCCTAAGGAAGCATTTGGGTTTAGCACTTCTCAGGCCATACCAAAGCTGTTGCATCTAGTTGATTTGCCAAGCATGCCCGTCACAGATTCATTTTATTAGTTTTGTTGGGTTGTATTTTTACTGAACCTCTTTTGTTGTGAAACTTACTTTAAATACTTGCATGCACATTAGAAGTCCAGGCCAGTCAGCGCTGTGCAAGTTCAGCGGCACGATGCCTTCGAGGTGCATCTCTGGTATCTCCTGGGCAGAAAATATGAAAATAATCACAGATGAGGCGGTTCTTTATTCGGACCAGTGGCAAAAACATTTCCCACCAACACCCCTGAGTTTAGGCTTATGGGACAAATCCTGATGCTTCCACCGATTGCCTCATCATGGTAGCAGATGGGACGCTTTTCCACCATGGGGGCTGCGTTCCCCNAGGAGGAAAGTTAACCCTGTCCCAGCCGGAACCAGGACAATCATCGAGTCCAACCATCGACCCAACACCACCATGCCCACTAAACCATGTCCCTAAGCGCCTCTTCTTGCAAAAGAGCAGGAGCGTCTGTTCCGTGTGTGGCGTGGGGCAGGGTGTCCCCCACCCCAGGGCTCTCTGCAGGTTTCTGCAGCTGCAGAAGACACGAACCTGGTGAGCAGGCTTCACCGCTCCTCTGCCAGCTGCAGCCGCTGTCGCGGTCCTGCTTCGCTGGAGGCTTTTTGGCACGGAAGCGAATCCCATGGAAATGTGATACAGCTGTATTTTTGCCTTGTATTTTGCTCTCTGCGGGGAGAAGAGGTAAATCTTCTCTCCCGGACCCGTTCCTCCCCAACCTTTCCTCCCCGTCCTCCCGTTGCAGATGCCTAGACCTCAACATGGGGCAAAGCTCCCTGAGCTGCCTGGCTGCTGGTTTCCCCAACTTCACGAAGGAGAGATCCGCACGGGAGCAAACCCTCTATTTACAACGTCCTGTCCCCTTGGTTCGCGCTCCTTCCTCGCTCGGAGACAGTCCCGTAGGCTTTCGGCACGTCTGAATGCTGACCTGGAAGAACAATACTGAAACACATGAAAATTTGGAATATTTGCACTGTAAAACTCCATAGGGTTCCCATGGAAAGTAACAATCGCGGCTACAGAGATATCGATGCAAAACATTCGTGTCATTCTGGTGTTGGAGCTGAAAAACGTGTCAAAACAGATGGGGATGTTGTTGACTGCAAGTTCTTTGCTTTTTAGTCAGTCATAGATTTTTCTCTTTTCACAACAGACTGGGAAAAAAAATGTTGTCTTAATTTAATACGGCAATATATTGTGGTTATAACATTTCATTTATCCCCAGACTAACAGGGAATGTGCTATATATGTTCCAGCCACAGTGCAAGTTTTCCTCAAGTGCTTATATATGAGCTCCCCTCTAACTTTCCTCTACAGGAGACTGAGTTTTCATATTAACTCGTTGCAGGAACTTTTATGAGCAGTGACTGTCAAACTGTGCTTGTCTGTGCATTTGTGCATGCTGATATTGCTCTCATTTAGACTAGCTTCAGCTCCCACCTCAATCTTGGTTTTCCCCATGCAGTTTTTTTCCCTAATATATCAACAGTTTGCTTTAAACTTGTTTTGAAAAAACAACCTACGGTGGTTTAGACAAACCAAGCCAAATTGGAGCAATAAGTATTAAAAGATATGCACGGGGCACAAACAAAAGAATTCCCCAAATGTATTTAAGTGATTTTCTTCCTGCTTTTTTAATATAATATTTGTGGGCCAACTGTGGCAATAACTGATATTTTTAATGCAAGATGACATAATTCCAGTTCAGTGATTCTTCAGAGAGAAATTACCCCGACAACTTCTTTTCATTTTGTTCTAATTTTATGAAAAAAAAATTGAAATTCTCAATGTAAGGAAAAGAAAACAATTTGAATCACCAAGTTTTGAAACTCATTTAAATATTTCATCTCTCTTCCACTTCCAAATATACTTTCCTGGCAGGTTCTTGCGTTTCCAGCTCTAGCTCCTGAGGTTTACCATCTTTCTAGCTGGGAGAGACTAAACTAGAGTTTTCTTCAGAACCCACTAAATGCTTGGCAAAAGATCTCTACCATGACACGAGAGATCTTGCTTGCTTTTTCTGGGAGCTCCACAGTCTGACTTAGCAGCACTGGTTCTGCTGGAAGACTTCACATGGAGAGATCAGTTATTAGATCAGGACTGTGTTTTGAAATGAAAATTGTGTTTGGAAACTCACCAAGGTCATTAACCTTCATTGTTTTCTTTGGGTGTTTGGGTGTTTTTTTTTTCTCTGGCTGGTAGGAAAATCATAAAGTGTTTTTTCAGCATTGAGATGATTGTGTCAGCTTGAAGATACAGCTTTGGAGCTTGATTTTTTTTTTTTTTAAAGGGTAATAGTTGAATCAGTCCCTATTTTGGAATAAATATGGTCTCCCAAATGGAGCTTATTTAATTGTTGCAATGGTTAAATGAAATGGTTAAAAACTTTGCTGCTGTGCAACTGGACGATTAAAACTAGATTAGTTCAGGTCAGAAAGACCCTGATTTGGGGCTGCTTTCTGCCTGGTTCTGCTTTTCCTGTGGATGCAAGGCAGGACACGATCTGCAGTTCCTCCCGGAGAAACCCCTGTCTGTCCCTCACCCCACTGGGTCCCACTGAGCCTTCTCCAGCAACGGAGCCCACCGCTCCATGTGCAAACCCACAGCGAGCATCCCCTGCTCTTAAGGGTTGGTTGGGTTGGGTTTTTTTTTTCAATTTGCACTTAATATTTCCCTCATGTTCCTCCCAGACTTTGGAGTTCTCCCTCCCGCTGGTGGCAGACCCGCCTCCCGCGCTCCTGCTCACGCGTCTGACTCCCATAGACGGGGACGTCAGGTCAACGCATCCCAACGCGTCTACGGGAACGTCAGGCAGGGCATTAGCGGAGGCCAACGCATCCCAGCGCATCTACAGGAACGTAGGCAGGGCGTTGGCAGAGGTCAACGCATCCCAAAGCGTCTACGGGAACATCAGGCAGGGCGTTGGCGGAGGTCAACGCAACCCAACACGTCTTCCCATCTCGTCCATCTCAGGACTACCTTCCCTCTGCTTCCCCACCACCGTGCCAGTCTCCACCGCCTCCCCAACCCCATGCCCATCTCAAACTCGCTCGCTGCCCTCCCACCCCAACCCTCACCCGTGGCCGGTTTGTGGTGGTGTGGGTCAGAAGCAGGAGGGCACGTGCAGGAGGGAAACGTGTTGAGCGCTTCCAGACGGAGCCGCCGTTCGCTGCAGCATGGAAGGGAGGGTTAAGCGGGGAGCGAAATGCAGCTTTATGGTCATTAATCTCAAATTCTCCCTCTAATGACATCTCTGAGGTTAAGTCACAGGAAGTGTGATATTATTCAGCTTAGTTAAATTTAGTGTAATTCACATCTGCAAAGCCTTTGCGAATTAGTGTTTAGTCTTAAATTGCCGGTTTCCATGATATGGGAGCTTCAGAGTATTCTGCATTAAGTCTTGATGTGTTATGAATTAGGGTGCAGAAGCCTGAAATCCGTGTGACGCGCCAAAAAAACTCCGGTTTCTGACTAGTTCTGAGGCAAATATGCAATTAATTTAGTTTGCGACACTAAGCAGCTGGGATGGCACCCTCACAAAGAATTATTTCCCCCTTTATTTGCTCTCCCAGCGTAGATGCTGGGAACGGCCGCTGGAGACGGGGTCTTTGGCAAAGCCAGGTTTATAAGCCACGGCATTTGCCCGGCGCAGCTGATCCTTGCCGCACACTTCACCTCATTGGGCTGTAATAAGTGCGGACCTGTATTGATTACCGTCACTTGCAGGAGAGAATAATCTTTGCGCTTCGGCTTGGGTATAAATTATAAATAGCGTCTCCAAAGGCTGTGAGTTACAGAAATGGCATTCTTCTGAGACAGGCGCATGTAAAGCTGTTGTTGTAGAGGTTATTAACTTTATGATTGCAGCACAGGTGTACTTGACCCACAACAATGATCATTGTCCATAAAATGCCGCAGTCGGGGTTCAATCACCTGCCTTCTTCAAGAACGTTCATTAGCAACGACCGGCAAAGGTCATGCTAATAAAAGAAGGTTAACACTCACGATATCGGTGTAAATTCACTGGTGAAACAGCACTGGGTTCTCGCCATCTTTCTCACTAATACAGCCATACAGACTTCGGTACGTGGGTCGTATAGGTCTTAGGTGTACAGGGTGTATATGTGTGTGTAAATATGTATGTGTGTACGTACGTACACAGCAGCTGACGAAATGCAAATGAGAAAAATGTGTTTGGTCTGGGTTAGCCATAAATGACTTATTGCACGTGCACAAGGGTTATTCACACCTCAAATTCGCAAATATTTTTACATTTTTTTCCAGGAAATTTTTTATACTTACTTGATAGAATTAAAATTTTATCAAATTGAACAGACTCTGTCAGTGACTCCCAAAACTTTTTAACTCCATTTGTTACTTGGTGTTTGTCTTCTGGTGGCCCAGCTCCATCTTCCATGGCGTTTTACAAATTCAGGCGTGTTTCCTTTCCATTAAGTCACTAAGAAATGTAGTGAATTTCCCATGAAACCCCCATTCTCACCTAGAAGATCAACTCCTCGTTTCTCTTATCATTCAGGGTAGGGCTGCTGCATTTCCACGGATGTGTCCTCTTCTTCTGCCCTCACTACCACACCCAGCTGGTAGGTGCAGCCTGTCTCCAGCTTTTTTAAATACCTGCCAAAGCCAGATCTGGAATTTTCTTTTCCTGGTAAAAAAGAATAAAAATGTGGAGAGGGAAGATGTGTTTGGGGGGCTACTGCCAGCAACTGGAACACCAAAGTGTTGGTGAGGAGAGACTGGATGGACACAGTAGCAATGAGGTGGAGGAGGTCTGAGTGAAACAGGGTTGAAGAAAAGTCAGGAGAAGGCAGAAATTGGTGGGCCATGAGGACAGGAGAGCTGGGGTCAGTGGGTGGATAAGACGCAACAGGATCAGGGCAAGGTGGTGGGCAAGAGTTCAAGAAGAGCTGCAAGGTGGGTAAGGTGTTGGAGAAGCATTCAAAAGTGGATGTCTTGGAGAAGTAGGTGTCCTGGAGAAGTAGAAGTCCTGGAGAAGTAGATGTCCCAGATGGAAGAAAAACAGGCAAGGAGTGGGAAGAGATTTGGGGTAAATGAAGCCTCGGGAAGGAGTGAAGAGGGCATTCCTCTCCCTGAGGCTTGGGCACCTACTCAGCATTATGGGGTGGGGGGGCCTCTCTATCTGCCTGAGACCCATGAAAGTATTTGCCCTGTCAAGCCCGAGGTGTTTATGAGCGTGTACAGAAGCAACGCTGTAATCAGGCGTAAGCTTTAGGGTCAGGAGCTGAGGTGTCTGTGGAGCTTAGACACTTGCGGGGGTGGCAAGCAGCTGAGTCGGGATTTTCAGCATCACTTGTGTTTAGGCTGTGAAGTTTCACCTCTCTTGATTGTAAAGGGGTGATTCCTTTTCGGCAGCTGGTGTCCGGTGGGAGCGGGAGAGCGGGTGGATGGCCCCGTCTCATCCCTCCCTTTGTTCACCCCGTTTACACCGTGCTGCAGCAGCAGCCGTCAGGAGGAGAGGACCAGGTACAGATGAGTTTTTCCTTCTAGCCATCACAAAATTAGCTTCTGAAGGAAAATCAGGGGAAACTGCCCTTCCAGGGATGCTGTGCACCAGAGGAACAGGCAGAAGATGGATGGTGCCAGTGGCAAGTTGGAGGGGTTGGGTTGGGTTGGGTTGGGTTGGGTTGGGCTGGGGTCAGCCAAAGGCAATAGTCATAAGATGAAACAGATGGGTTAGTGAATACCATTCCTGTACCTATGAAAATACTCCGGGCTTGTGTGGACTGTAATCCTTTGCCTACACAGATACAATAGGACACTATAACCCAAGCAGAAATTTCAGGGGGGGAGGGAGAATCACTTTGAAATGTTCCTTATGGAGAAGATTATAAACGTTCCCAGTCGGGGGGGGAGTTAATTTATTCTCTAAAGGCTTATGATGTATGAATTCAGATTGTTGCTGAAATCATAAAAACACCGGGCATTTGCTGCGATGCTTCATGCCCCGTGAGCGTTCCCATTGCAGTTTGTTCCTTGGACACGGACTCGTTCCTGTCCCTGGAAAGACCTTCTTTACTTCCACGACTGCCTACGTCAGCATCCACGCCGGGCTCCCAGCTCCGCTACTGCTGTGAAAGGGGAGAAAATTATATTCAGCTGCTTTACTTTAAAATTGCTTTATTGCAGTTGCAAATCTGTGCTTATCCTGCTAGTGATTAAGGGCCTTTTTCCATCTTTATTAGATGGGGTGTCTCTACCGTCACGTAACGCGGGATTTTAAAGCGTCGATGCCCTTCCTAGCTGCTCTGGGTGCGGACGCTGCCATTCCCACGGCGTTGCCTTGGCTGCTGTGTTTTTGGGAAGCGCCAAAGCCGGGTCAGTTCGTGCTCGCGCTGCTGGTACAGCTGTTCCGCGGGTGATTTACATAATTTCACTTGCTTGGTGGGTTTTACAAATCTGTGATATTCTTCACTGAAGTAAGCTGACATCAGTGTTTTCTGAATTATTTCCAATAATTAATTCTCCATCCGGATGTTTGATGGCACAATTACTATTTAGGAACAAATAATTATAAAACAACATCTCGGAGAGTAGCTGTTTTCTAAACGCCCGGTCCTTTCACGCATCCAGTCCTGCCATCGTCCATGAAACTACTTCATAAGCAGCGCGCTCCTCCGTTCTCAGAGCTCGCCAGCGAGGGCTACGCTTCAGGTCTCTGCCCTATAAACATGGAAAAGCTGTGGGATTTTGGAATAAACTCAGGTTTAAAAAATCCACCTTCGGTACTTCAAATTAAATTAACTCTCAGGTATTGCTGCGGTACGTTTTTAGATGTGTTTAGATACATTTTTTAAACGCTGTGTGCTTGGTGACGTCGGCAGCGTTGCTGGGTGAGCAGAGCTCCAGCTTCGGGCTCGGGGTTGCTCGGGTCCGTTCCTGGCACTGCCACCGGCCTCGGCTGAGCCTCCTGGTCTGCCAAAGCACGGCGATGGTGACTTCTCCCTTAGAAAACTCCGCTAAACGTCCCCTTGCAAAGCACTGGGGAGAAAGAGAGGTAACTGGCTGCTTGTATAATGCTGTAGCATGTTAAGATCTGTCATGTAAATTGGTATTTTTCAGGTTTATAACCTGTGGAAGCTTTGAAGCTTAAATACTTGTTTCTTAGCGGTCTCGCCCAAGAAGCCTTGTAGATGTATGTTCTCTTGGGAAGTGTCAGGTTTTGAGCAGGTCAAAACTTCCTTTATTTAAAAGATAGTTTTCCTTTCTTCTGGTTGAGAAAATGAGGGTTTTCAAATGCTAAATACTTTGTTTGTGCCCTTGCGTGCAATTTTATAAAGATTTTTTTTTTAATTCATGATAGGAAAAAATGCATCTACATTTAAAAAATTTAGTTAGCTAACTAATGTATATTATTCAAATGCTTCAGAGCTACTGTGACGTACTCTGTGAATACAGTCAACTTTACATGTTGCCTAAATAAAGCCAATAAACAGACTATTAAAAGACAGGGCTGGATAGAAAGAAACTCAAGGAGTTACCTAATTTGTCCACATTCCCAGGGCAAGGTCAGCTCTACCCATAATATTCCCAAGAGATGGTTGTCTAACCTATTCTTAACTTCCAGTGGGGACATCCTGCGCCTTCCATAGGTATGTTCTTACCCCAAAAACATCTTCGTAAGATGTAACCTGAGTATCCCATCTCGCATTTGATAGGTAAAGAATGTTTATATTTGTCTTTAAGTACAGGTAAAGGTGTAGTTATAGATACGAATAGAAAAATAGATAGGTAGGTAGGTAGGTAGGTAGGTAGGTAGGTAGGTAGGTAGGTAGGTAGGTAGGTAGAGGTGTAGATATAGATAATATAGATATAGATATATAGATACAAAGATTATATGGAGATAGTGATAGAGACAGAGACAGAAATAGAGATAGAGGTAGAGGTAGAGGTAGAGGTAGAGGTAGAGGTAGAGGTAGAGGTAGAGGTAGAGGTAGAGGTAGAGGTAGAGGAAGAGGTAGAGATACAGATACAGATATACAGATACACAGATATATAGATATAAATATTATTTCAGCCCCTCCCTACTTCTCTCTGCATGCTACACCATTTCAACACGAGTTTTAAAATCTAAAAGGGGTCTATACTGGACCCCTTCTTCAAGGACCTGGCTTGCTCTCCTGCAAACATTCCCTGCGTTCGGAATTGCTGCCTGCGAGAGTGTCGTTCAGTAACACACTGCAGGTCTGATTCAGCCGGCGGGTGGGATGCTGCAACGCCGACGGAGGAGCAGATCGTCCCCCGAGCATCCCGTGGCATTTCACCGGGAGCACGCATTCAGCGGCTTTCCCTGTAGCGCAGCCCCCAATTCAGCATCCTCTCCCCTCAAACTGCATCCCTGGGAAGCCTGACACGAGCTTAGCTGGTGTCCCACCGTCCGGCTGTTCTCCTTGCTGCCTCTCACTGCAGGGCAGTGCCGCAGATGTTTGGCAAGTGGGATGCCCACCCACCAGGTCTCACGGAGGCAACCCCCCCGCCACCTTGGCATTTTTGGGGGGGCTTGTTCTTCGCGGTGGCTTCCTTTTGCTTGGCAGTCCTCGAATGACGCTGGGGTGAAGGCTGCGTTTGTGCATCTTCATCCTCACGGTTGCCTGGGGACAGCTGGGGTCCCGGTGCAAATTTGGGCTGTTTTAGCCTCATCTGGCTGGTGGCAGCTCTCCTGCCTGCCCACCGCTCTTGTCCTTTCACGGGTGGCCAAGTTTCTCCCTTTCCCCTTCCAAAAGTGGGGCTGGGAGGGGTGGCACCTCGGAGAGGTGTCCGTGCAAACGGTGCCAACCCGGGAGCCCCCCAGCTCTCCCACTATTCCAAGGGTCTGGATTCGGCCCCAGCATCTGGTCTCTTCTGCCCACGGCCAGCCTTTTGTGACTTTTTGTGAGATTTTGGGCCCCAGGACACATTTGCTTTTCAGGACTGGTCACCCCGGAGCAGCAATTCAGACCGCAGCCTGAGATCCTGTAACTCTTCTGTCTCTATTTGATCAGCCTGTGTTTTTAACTGTTTGTGATTCCTTCCTTTTTTTAATGCAGTTGTGTGCAATTCGCATTACTGTGACTATTTGCATTGGTATTAACAGTTCTGTCCTGGGTGCAGGGCACTGCCTGGTTCCTGCTGGAAAGGCCCTATAGCTGTTTGATATCTATTTCTTTTCCTTTTTAATATATACTCAAAAGAAAATGACTTGACTTTCGGTGACCCAAAAAATGACCTGCCTTCTGGTAACCTGTGCTCAGGAGGGAATGACCTTACAACTTTCAGTTATTTGGCCAGTTAGCGCTCAGAGCAGCAAACAAATGACCTGTGCTCATGGGACTGCCCTTAATATTTAATGAAGAGTAGTGAAAAATGACAGCTGTGTTAGCCTCCTGTCTCTTTCCTGCTTTGCAAACCTTGCTTGCACTGAGCTTTTGCGTGAATCTTTGCATCTGTTGCTCGCGGGGCGAGAGGAATTTATGAAATGTTTTGTTACCTTTTTAAACTACTTGCTTCTTGTGCGTAGTTTGTGTGTCGTAAACAAGGGGTGGGAAAAAAGCTGATTGCAAGAATGGGAGTTCAGAGGTAATCTTTGTTCTGGGTTGGCGGGATGCTTGTTGCTCTGTTTCCATCGTCCCGCTAAAGATATTAGAGATAATAAATGTCCAACACAAATAAACACTGCTCTGTGTCACAGGAGATAATAACTAAGTATGAAATGTCTTTAGTATGTGTAGTCTGTTCTCTAGCATTATCGCAAAGGTTCCCACAATTTTCCTTGGATGAATATTGCATCTAAACCAGCTTACTGTGTGTTTAAGCCCCCTTTATAAGCTGTATTTAATTTCTTCAGATTTCTATGGTTCTTCCCTCTTGTCTCCTCCAAAGAATTCATTTCCCTACGCAGTTGCTTTTAGATTATTATCATGCCCATGATTCCACAAACTATCACTTCTTAGCCAAACTAAACACACCAAGGTTTGGGATTTTTTTTTTTTTTTTTAATAATGTCCCCTCAGAAATCACTTCTTCCATTTCATTAATGTATTCATTGGTGTATGGCTTGTCTCTTAATTTCACCTAAGCTTTTAACCTTTCTTTACCATTGCAATCTCTAGAAGTGCATATGCAGAAGCTCCTAAGGTTATTGGTTCTCAAAGCTCTTGAGTTAATGGACTGCTTCCCAGTTTTTCCTGAAGCGCTCATCCTCCCTGTCAGGAGTGTTTAGTGATTTTAAGCAAGGTATTTTTTTTTTAATCTCCTTTTTCCCTTGGCTTTGCTGATGAAGCTCTGAGAGCTCCTTCTGTTTTGGGGTTTGAGACCTGGAGGCTTACATCAACGGAGCAAAGTAGTCACAACAGACACAATAATTTCTTCCTGCGCAGATCCTAAGGATCCAGGAATCGTAAATGGAGAAACCTTATGAATTAAAAATGGTTGTCATTCTTGATAACATCTGATGCACTCAAAGGTAAAAAAAAGTTAAATTCCTGTTCAGAAATAACTGTGTGATACAGAAGTCATTTAATAGCATCCAGAAATGGATGCAGCAGAGGCAGGAAGTATGTTTTTCTCACACATAAATGCAGATTTGAACATAACATTATGCTACTGCAGAGTTACAGAATTACAAGTCTTATATGAAGACTTTAATGTGTGTGTATGTGTGTAGGTAACATGAGGAAGAAATTTCCACGGATTCGTAACTTTCAGGAGGAAAAATACTTTCTGAAAGGCATATCGCACTCACGTTCCCAGGTGAGAAGGGGTTGGCTTATTTGTTCATTTATTTGTAAAGGAAGAGTGAATCGTGTTGCTTCTCAGAGTTATGGAAATAATGATAAAACATGTTTAGTAAGTTTTAAAGTGCCTCTGTTTGTGCACATGCCCCCCAAAAGGCTGCATTTCACCCTTTGAACCATTCAAACCAGGTTTTGATGAGCCTTAGGGCCTTTTGTATTGGTGTAGCTTAAATCATAAATGTTAAAGCAACCGCTGCCAGTGTTTGGGGACAAGATCGCAAAGCCAACGTCCTTCCCAAAACTGGCATTAAGGTTTTGCAGCGTGGCAGGGTCTCGGCGTGGACCGCGACCACGGGGACCCGCTGAAATCAATTGCAAACTCTCCGCCGAGCAAGACGGGTTGGCGAAGAGCAGCAACGCTCTCCATCCCGGTGGGGACTAAACCCCGAGGCGTGGAGCACCCTTAATTCATTTCGAAGCCCAACGCTATGAAGAGACGAGAGCAGACCCCCTGGCTAATATCTGCGGAGAAACTTTCCAACCTGGAAACTTTTCTCTGCAGAAATATTCCAGCGCGGAGGCGCGTCGGGAGCTCTCTCTCTCTCTCAACTCCTCCGCAGCTTGGGAAACCTTTGTCCCACGCATCGTGTCAACGCGGCGGGGGGCCACCATTGTGCCGCGCATCTTCTGAGCACCGCGGGAGGAGGCTTTTGTCCGGCGCGGTGGGCAGGCGCCGTAGGAGGGCACCTTTGTCCCGCGCAGCCGGTAATCGCTCTGCCAGAGTGAATTACGGGGATTGCAGAGCTCCTTCCCTTCTTCAGAATCCTGCTGGGGTTTTGGACGGAGGAGTTCGTCGGCCTCGCTGGGTGATGGAGCGGCTTTTCCTGAGTGGAAGCGGGAAGGGAAGGCGGCGAAAACGCGTCGGCACGCCTGCGTGCAAACGGCGGCGGGGATCGTTCGCCCGGTCGGGTTGCGCCGCCGCCCCTGCAGGCACCAATCCCAGTTACATTTTTTGCTTTTCCCCTTATTTTTCCTACCCGTTTAGGCTGCCCTTTTTTTATGATTATTTCTCTGTCCCTTCTCGTCTTTGCTTTATCTCCTATTCAATATATCATCTGCTAATTAATCTAATTAACTAATAAGCGCTCTCGTTATTCTTTCAGATCACTAATAACCACGTTTAAAAGACTTGAGCCCTAATACCCATCCCTCTGGGATTTCATAGGTGTATTTTCAACCCCGTATCGTTACTTATTATTTGCCTTCTCAAATGCCCTAGCCGCTTCCCCAGAACTGCACCAGCGCCCATTTCCACGACGGTCTGAGATACCGTGCATCATCTCCTAGATGCAGAAATATGCCTTTCTTCAGCTGAAATGTGGCGAACCTGGTGAACCCTGATGCTGTTCCAGACGTGCGGTAGCCGTGGCAGAGAGCAGGGTCCCAAACCGCGTCCCGGCGAGGAAGGGTGATGGGATGAGCTGAGATGAGATGCTGAGCCTGGACCCAGCCTGCAGCGATGATGCCACGTGCGCTGCCGGCACGGCGGGGCTGGGAGCTGCGTTACCCCTCATCTCGAGTATTGCGAGGTCTCCTGGGCTGGAGTAAAGCGACTCGTTTGCAAACAAGAGGCAGGGGGGACCACAGCCCGTTAGAGCGGTGAAGGTCATCATCCGTTGTAAGCGATTCCCCAGGTTCCCACCGCCCCCAAGTTGGCAGATTGACCTATGCGGAAAGACACAGCAATGGATAAATCTCTCGCCTGCTGATTTTTGTGATTCAATAAAGTGGTCAAGTTTGGTTTTTATCTGTTCTTGTCAAATCTGAGCCTGTTCTGTTCCAAGGCTCCTGTTGCCCTGAAGGCACTTGCGATTTTTTTTAACGTTGATCTCTTACTTCACTAATATTCAAAGGTAAATCTTACATGCAGCAGTTTCATTTAATCCTCCTTTTCTCAAATTAGCATTGTTTTTTTTTCCCGCCCCCACCCCAGTTCTCTGGTGCCTACCTGATTGTACATGAATTCTCAGAAATAATTGCCAGTAGTTCAGCAAGTTCATTAACTGATTCCCTGAAGACCCTCGGATGCGTGTCATCCAGACCTGATGATTTGTATATTAAATTTTTGCAAGTATTCCCTTACCTGATTTTTTTATATCAACAACTGTATTGGCAAGTCTTCATTATTTCTAATTGTCAATATCTCTTTGTGGTAGTGGGTAAATTGATTCTGAAACTTGTTCACCGTTCCTCGTTTCACCTCGCACGTTATTAGATCCACCTTCTCTTTGGAGCTCCTTTCCGATGATGTTCTGTACGTGTTAAGATATACATCCAGTTCTCCCTACCTCTTTCTGTGCTAGCAACTGGGAGGTCGCTCTGCTTTTATGGCATTTCTCTCATTTCTCTTCATGGGGCTGGGAGCGGGGGGGATTGCTTTTTTTTTTTTCTTCTGTAAATGTAGCCTTAGCATATTTTAGGATGTTCTAGCTGTCTCCCACACTTAACAGTTTGTATATGTCTTTTTATTGCAACATGCTCCTAAGATTTCTCAACGAATTAATGTCTGAAATCACTATACAGTGCAACAACCCGTTGCTTAATACGGTGTATTGAACCGTGCAGTTTAGCATCACGGCTGTTGAAATTAGTGCGTGCTAAGGGTATATATACCTTAGAGGACCTTGGCTTTAGTACAACTGCTTCTTATTATCCGACTCTCACAAACGATTCTTTCTATCAAAGAATAGATGGCTGCTCATGCATTTAATTTAGATTTGTCTACTTCTAAATACACAATTGAGATTGCAGTCGTCAATGATATTTTTCCTCTGGCGAAAACCTTATGGCCAAATCCGTCATCGTCCTTAGGACATAATTCCTCCTGCTTCTGTCTAATTTTCTGAGCCTCTGGTATATAAATCATAAATGCACAGTCTGTGCAGTGTTAGATTTTTAGGGCTCTCCCTTTAGTAGTAGTTGAATGTGAATACGTAAGGACAAAATTTGACCTTTGAATGACTATAAAGGGCCAAGGCAGATACTTGGCAAGCTTTTCTTATTGCAATATTAATCAAGCAAAGAATCATCATAATCCTGGAAACTAAATAGCCATTGTAGTGATTTTATCACCAGGGAAATTGTTCATCTGTCAGTAAGATTGTTACTAGGAAAGGGAAAATAGGGAGTGTTAAAATTGCTTTAGACCGCTGAGTCATTGAGTCCCTCCAGACTCAAAGCTTGAATTGTTTTTTGAGAGGGGTGGGTTGAGAGGGGTTGCTACAGGAAAGCTGCAGGTTAATCAGTTTCGGTAACACCAGTGAATGTAAGCCTGATCTCTCTGAGGACACGAGGAGAGAGCATGGGAGAAGGCAGGACGGAGAAAGGGACGGGGAGGCTTCAGAAACTTATTGTTCGGTCATTTTTTGTTTCTGGATGGCCCTTTCACAGAGGAAGAAGGTTGTTGATAAAAAGAAAAAGAAAGAAAGCGGGGGGGGGAACAGCATAATATTCACTGTCTGTATTTTCATCCAATTTAATCCAGTGGATATTAAGGGGGATGAATACGATGGAGACAGGAGACGGATGCAGGCAGGCAGGAGTGACAGAGACGTGTTTGTGTGGGAAGTCTCCTTGCAGGGTCCGGAAAGCCGCATGGGAAGATGTTTTGCCTCGTGGGGCTGAACGTGATGTTACCATGTGCGGTGACATGGCGTGTGAGGAGACCTGCCCGTGCGGGAGGGTCTGCGGGGGGTGCGAGGACAACCCGTCCCTCCGTTAAAACCCGCTTGGGGAGATGATGACATCCTTGCTGATAATGTTGCGTGGTGGCCGTGGGCAAGTACCCAACCGTGCCGTCACCTGAGGGACGTGGTCTGTTAGGTTGAAGGTTGTGCTGGAAGGGGAGCTTTCTCCTTCTGCTGTGGTGGGACATCTCTGCCTACGGGATGACCCCGAGGTGGGGAACAAGTGTTGGCCAGCGTGGGTACGGGGTGGCTCTCCGCAGGGCGTGGGGTAGGTGGTCTGCGTTGGAAGCCAGTTGCCGTATGTGGCAGCAAGGGGAGTTTGAATTTGGAGGTGGAACGTGTTTGTTTAAAAGGAAATTTGCGTAAGATGTCATGAATCGTCTCCGTACAACGCACGCGGAGCCGGGGGGGGGGGAGCGGGAAATCCGTGTGTGCGCGTGGATCCTCTTTGTACAAAAACCTCTCTTTGTGTGGGAAGTGGTGTCTTTCTGTAGAGGGCTTTTTTGGAAGAGCTTGTCTGATGGCTGCCTGCGAGTGAGCGGGGGAGGGAGACGCGATGGGTAGCGTCTCCGTCAAAGACTTTCTGGAGGGGACGGCGTGCGTGGAGCCACCAAGGATGGGTGCACGGGGGCGAGGGTCCCAGCGGGGGTGTGAAGGTGGGTGCGCGGGCGATGCCCTGCCGGAGCATCCCTCCCGGGCGGCCGCCCCGCATCCCCGGGGACCGTCAGCCGCCCCGCGTCCCCCGGGGACCGTCGACCGCCCGGCGCGGCATCCCTCTCCGCCGGGCAGGCCACGGCCACCGTGTCCTTCATTGTTGTCACCCCCAGATTGTGATACTGTCACAAAACTGTTGCTAGGCAACAAATGTGGTTACCAGGCTTCAGCAAATAGCTGAAGGGGAAAGCGAAGTGTTGCACCATTGTAGAGTAACCATAGCAATGACCTACTATTACAGACTAAAGAATTATCATTAACAATGTTAAAGTATCAAACGGAGGCCCGGGATCCAGAGACTTCCAGGCAGCATCTCCGCATAATTGGGTTACCCAGGAAGAGGTCCCAACTCTTTCACAGCCCTTGGTTCCCTATCTCCATCGTCTTGGTTTTGTTTTGGGGGGTTGGTTGCGGGGGTTTTTTTTTGTTTCGATAAAGCAAACGCGCCGTGCGTTGGAGACAGTTGTAAAACAACAGAAGCGCCCACCAAAAAAAAAAGAGGTAGAGGTGAATCTGTGTGCGGAGGGAAGAGGTAAGCGGGCAAAGTCCACTTTACTGCCTCGGTGTCGTGTTCGGGCTTGTTGGGAAAGGGTGCACGAAGGACGCCTTCATGGTGCATCGCTTGTTGCTCTTTCGGTTAAAAATGCATATACAGGCTAAAAGCAACGTAAAATGAAAAAGAAATGGTACAAAGTACACCAGCCCTGGAAAGTCGACGCTTTTTTCCCCACGTTAGGTGGAACAGGTGAGGTGCTTTAACTTAACGGGCTGCTTTGGGGTCTCACTTTCCCAGGCCCGAGATGTTCGGGATCTCTCACCTCTGGGCCGTGTGGCCGTGCATCTGCCTCTGTGTGTGTGTGTGTGCAGGGTTGTTCCTGCCCCCGAGCTCAGCAGCGGGGCAGCCCCGACCCCCCCCGGGACCCCCCAGCCCAGCCGCTCAGGTTTTGCATTAACAACCCCTGGGAGCGGGGCCGGTAGCAGCAAAACAACACACACACCCCCCCCAAATTAAACTGTCGCCTTTGTATTTTGCAGGTACAGAACGCCATGAACTAACTTCCTGGAAGAGTTTTCCCTCTATTTTCAAGTTTTTCAGCGAAGCGGTAGAGGCAAAGAACAGCTCGGTGAAACCAACCCCGACGCGGCGCTCCAACAGGATAAAATACGAAGAATTGTAAAAGGAGGGGAGGGGCTGGGGGGGGACGACCCAAACCGCCACCAACGTCTTCGCAGCTTGTTTTCTGCAAGCAGTCTCGCAGCCCCTCATTAGATTGTTTTCTTCCTAGAGCACAGGGTCGTGATGTATACATCTAAATAGCGTTTTGCATTATTTCTAGATGAGTGCAACTGTCAAAGCAATATGGGTTCACTGGTTGTGCTTCCTGTGGGCTGTAACGTGGATTTCGTGCTGCCCATCAGCGCGCAGATTAAGGCTGACAGTGGTACTGCACGGTGCAGCGAGGTGCAGCTCTAATTGCCCTGACATAGCCCTGCACCAAGCTGATGCCAGAATTTAACAGCTTCGTCGTGGTCCTATCGCCTGCAGGATTTTTTGCTGCTTCCTTCTATTTTGCGACAGAACAAAACAGGAATTACGCTTTTTTAAAGACGGATCTAACTCAGAAGTGCTAACCAGCCCGTGATTTTACACCCAGTAGCCTTCTCTTTCTCTGGGACCAAGTGGGATCAGCTCTTGACTCTTTCATTTTCTGCTGGTAGGAGGGTCCAAGAAGTTTGGTCCAGATTTGTAGGAAAGCCCCTTTGTTGTAGAGATTTTCTCCTCCTGCCAGATCAATGGCATTATCTGTAGATCTTCTCTTCCTTTTGAAAGCTCCACTTTAAAAAATGCCTATTCATTAACTGGCTGGATCACACTGTGAAATATGACAGAAAAAAAAAAAACAAAAAAGAGACACATTGCACATTTTCCTGTTTATTTTTAAATGCAAAGATGCTTCCGTTTTCATATGCCGGGTTTGTAATACCTTGCCATCCCGTGGTTATTCCCTTTTTCCCTAAGCTCATGGGTTTGTCCCCGCTTTCCCAGGTGCTGCGGGGGGGAGGGCCTGCCCTGCGTGGGGACCCCGTGCCACGCGTGGGGCTGGGGAGGGGGGATGCTGCTGCAGCCACCGCCGTCGCTGTCGGCAGCTTTTCTCCGCTAAAACGTCTGATAAGCGACAAGACGTGCCTGATAGCGTGCCCGGCGAGCGAGCGCGCTAATTAAGCTCCTTTAGTGTTGATGATGCTAAATTAAAGCGATCTTTTCTTCAGTGGCCGTGCCCGCCTCGCCTCTGATGCTGTTAGTGCCGAGGAGGCAACACTCGGACACAAGGGTTTGGGACCCCCATCCCACCCCCCCCTCATCTAATGTTTCCTATCCCACAGCTGGGGGCCGGGAATGGCGGGGGGGGCGTTAAAACGA